>OY992536.1:141214182-141531682 GCA_963921195.1 Pegoplata infirma | reverse complement strand
CTGTCTGTCTGTCTGTCTGTCTGTCTGTCTGTCTGTCTGTCTGTCTGTCTGTCTGTCTGTCTGTCTGTCTGTCTGTCTGTCTGTCTGTCTGTCTGTCTGTCTGTCTGTCTGTCTGTCTGTCTGTCTGTCTGTCTGTCTGTCTGTCTGTCTGTCTGTCGTCTGTCTGTCTGTCTGTCTGTCTGTCTGTCTGTCTGTCTGTCTGTCTGTCTGTCTGTCTGTCTGTCTGTCTGTCTGTCTGTCTGTCTGTCTGTCTGTCTGTCTGTCTGTCTGTCTGTCTGTCTGTCTGTCTGTCTGTCTGTCTGTCTGTCTGTCTGTCTGTCTGTCTGTCTGTCTGTCTGTCTGTCTGTCTGTCTGTCTGTCTGTCTGTCTGTCTGTCTGTCTGTCTGTCTGTCTGTCTGTCTGTCTGTCTGTCTGTCTGTCTGTCTGTCTGTCTGTCTGTCTGTCTGTCTGTCTGTCTGTCTGTCTGTCTGTCTGTCTGTCTGTCTGTCTGTCTGTCTGTCTGTCTGTCTGTCTGTCTGTCTGTCTGTCTGTCTGTCTGTCTGTCTGTCTGTCTGTCTGTCTGTCTGTCTGTCTGTCTGTCTGTCTGTCTGTCTGTCTGTCTGTCTGTCTGTCTGTCTGTCTGTCTGTCTGTCTGTCTGTCTGTCTGTCTGTCTGTCTGTCTGTCTGTCTGTCTGTCTGTCTGTCTGTCTGTCTGTCTGTCTGTCTGTCTGTCTGTCTGTCTGTCTGTCTGTCTGTCTGTCTGTCTGTCTGTCTGTCTGTCTGTCTGTCTGTCTGTCTGTCTGTCTGTCTGTCTGTCTGTCTGTCTGTCTGTCTGTCTGTCTGTCTGTCTGTCTGTCTGTCTGTCTGTCTGTCTGTCTGTCTGTCTGTCTGTCTGTCTGTCTGTCTGTCTGTCTGTCTGTCTGTCTGTCTGTCTGTCTGTCTGTCTGTCTGTCTGTCTGTCTGTCTGTCTGTCTGTCTGTCTGTCTGTCTGTCTGTCTGTCTGTCTGTCTGTCTGTCTGTCTGTCTGTCTGTCTGTCTGTCTGTCTGTCTGTCTGTCTGTCTGTCTGTCTGTCTGTCTGTCTGTCTGTCTGTCTGTCTGTCTGTCTGTCTGTCTGTCTGTCTGTCTGTCTGTCTGTCTGTCTGTCTGTCTGTCTGTCTGTCTGTCTGTCTGTCTGTCTGTCTGTCTGTCTGTCTGTCTGTCTGTCTGTCTGTCTGTCTGTCTGTCTGTCTGTCTGTCTGTCTGTCTGTCTGTCTGTCTGTCTGTCTGTCTGTCTGTCTGTCTGTCTGTCTGTCTGTCTGTCTGTCTGTCTGTCTGTCTGTCTGTCTGTCTGTCTGTCTGTCTGTCTGTCTGTCTGTCTGTCTGTCTGTCTGTCTGTCTGTCTGTCTGTCTGTCTGTCTGTCTGTCTGTCTGTCTGTCTGTCTGTCTGTCTGTCTGTCTGTCTGTCTGTCTGTCTGTCTGTCTGTCTGTCTGTCTGTCTGTCTGTCTGTCTGTCTGTCTGTCTGTCTGTCTGTCTGTCTGTCTGTCTGTCTGTCTGTCTGTCTGTCTGTCTGTCTGTCTGTCTGTCTGTCTGTCTGTCTGTCTGTCTGTCTGTCTGTCTGTCTGTCTGTCTGTCTGTCTGTCTGTCTGTCTGTCTGTCTGTCTGTCTGTCTGTCTGTCTGTCTGTCTGTCTGTCTGTCTGTCTGTCTGTCTGTCTGTCTGTCTGTCTGTCTGTCTGTCTGTCTGTCTGTCTGTCTGTCTGTCTGTCTGTCTGTCTGTCTGTCTGTCTGTCTGTCTGTCTGTCTGTCTGTCTGTCTGTCTGTCTGTCTGTCTGTCTGTCTGTCTGTCTGTCTGTCTGTCTGTCTGTCTGTCTGTCTGTCTGTCTGTCTGTCTGTCTGTCTGTCTGTCTGTCTGTCTGTCTGTCTGTCTGTCTGTCTGTCTGTCTGTCTGTCTGTCTGTCTGTCTGTCTGTCTGTCTGTCTGTCTGTCTGTCTGTCTGTCTGTCTGTCTGTCTGTCTGTCTGTCTGTCTGTCTGTCTGTCTGTCTGTCTGTCTGTCTGTCTGTCTGTCTGTCTGTCTGTCTGTCTGTCTGTCTGTCTGTCTGTCTGTCTGTCTGTCTGTCTGTCTGTCTGTCTGTCTGTCTGTCTGTCTGTCTGTCTGTCTGTCTGTCTGTCTGTCTGTCTGTCTGTCTGTCTGTCTGTCTGTCTGTCTGTCTGTCTGTCTGTCTGTCTGTCTGTCTGTCTGTCTGTCTGTCTGTCTGTCTGTCTGTCTGTCTGTCTGTCTGTCTGTCTGTCTGTCTGTCTGTCTGTCTGTCTGTCTGTCTGTCTGTCTGTCTGTCTGTCTGTCTGTCTGTCTGTCTGTCTGTCTGTCTGTCTGTCTGTCTGTCTGTCTGTCTGTCTGTCTGTCTGTCTGTCTGTCTGTCTGTCTGTCTGTCTGTCTGTCTGTCTGTCTGTCTGTCTGTCTGTCTGTCTGTCTGTCTGTCTGTCTGTCTGTCTGTCTGTCTGTCTGTCTGTCTGTCTGTCTGTCTGTCTGTCTGTCTGTCTGTCTGTCTGTCTGTCTGTCTGTCTGTCTGTCTGTCTGTCTGTCTGTCTGTCTGTCTGTCTGTCTGTCTGTCTGTCTGTCTGTCTGTCTGTCTGTCTGTCTGTCTGTCTGTCTGTCTGTCTGTCTGTCTGTCTGTCTGTCTGTCTGTCTGTCTGTCTGTCTGTCTGTCTGTCTGTCTGTCTGTCTGTCTGTCTGTCTGTCTGTCTGTCTGTCTGTCTGTCTGTCTGTCTGTCTGTCTGTCTGTCTGTCTGTCTGTCTGTCTGTCTGTCTGTCTGTCTGTCTGTCTGTCTGTCTGTCTGTCTGTCTGTCTGTCTGTCTGTCTGTCTGTCTGTCTGTCTGTCTGTCTGTCTGTCTGTCTGTCTGTCTGTCTGTCTGTCTGTCTGTCTGTCTGTCTGTCTGTCTGTCTGTCTGTCTGTCTGTCTGTCTGTCTGTCTGTCTGTCTGTCTGTCTGTCTGTCTGTCTGTCTGTCTGTCTGTCTGTCTGTCTGTCTGTCTGTCTGTCTGTCTGTCTGTCTGTCTGTCTGTCTGTCTGTCTGTCTGTCTGTCCGTCCGTCTGTCTGTTGAAATCACGTTTTTGGCAATACTCCGAAACCGATTTAAACGCTTGGTGTACCAAAAGTTGCGTAATTTTCCCAAAAATTACTGTATTTTTTTTTTAAATCGGTTAAGTATTTTAAAAGTTATGAGCGAATTAGTAAAAAACACATCGTTTTTTTCAACATAACCCTAAATTAACTCATATTTTGTGTGATCCATAAGAAAGAAAACGGAAATGAAAAAAAAAACTGAGAAAAAGGAAAAAAATCTTTACAAAAAAGCTTTAAAATATGTAAAACAAAATCTAAATTTAATTAAAAAAAGTTCGTTAAGTAATAATAAAAAAATTAATGGTTATTTTTATATAGCATGTGTGTGTGTGTGTCCATTTTTTGCTTCGTCATATTAACGGGGTTGCCAGACTTTTTTTTTGGCTTTGTCGCCAAATCGGATGTAAAATATCGCCAAAATTAAATTTTGTTCAGATTTCTTAAAAAAAAAATATTTTCATTTAAAAAATTAATTTTGTTAAATAATAAAAGACAGAAATAAACTTTATGGCAAAAATCGCCCAAATCCGGAAAATTTATCTATATATCGTCCATTCCATGAGTCATTTTAAAAAATCTGACCGAGGGTCTTCCGATTTTTGTTATATTTTTCATACAGATACTCTATGGAGCCAATTTCAAATTTCATCCATCAGATCGAAAATATTAGAAAAACTCGCGATTTTATTCACGATTTTCGTTTTTAAAAAAGTCAAAAAAATGCAAAATCTGTGTAACTTTGAGCAGCTGTATTTTCTAAACTACTTATCGCACTTTAACAATCCATAGCGCATACGAATGGTTTGTAAGTCTATTTTGATATCTTATAAACTGAAAAAATGTCGGTGGTTTAAAAGTGCATTTTATATGCAAATGCAGTTTTGAAGTGCATTTTGCGAAACTTTTACCCCATTTAATTTTTTTTTTAATTAGCATATTTGGAAAATTTAGAATTTTTGCTACAGAAAAATGTTTTCATTACAATGGACCGAGCATGTGTGATATTTTTAATATTTTTTTTAAAAAATACTTCCTTAATTTTCCCTTATAAAAATTTTTATTTTTTAAATTATACCAAAATCATGTAAAAAGACATGTTTTTAAACCGTTATATTTTCAAAAGTACTAATCGCATCTCATTGTTTTTATGCACATTATAAAGGTATTTTTGTATATTTTTTGCATTTAATGACCGCAAATATGTTGGCGTTTCAGAAATGCATTTTAAATGCAAATGCAGTTTTGAAGTGCATTTTTCAAAACTTTTACCCCTTTGAATTTTTTTTTAGTTATCATATTCGAAAAGTTAACAATTTTTACTACAAAATAATGTCCTCCCAATAATGGACCCACTGTGTGTGATATTTTTTTAGAATTTTTTAAAAAATCATGTTATTTCAGATTTTTTGGTTTTATTTAAAATATTGAAATTGTTTTAAGAAAATTTAAAAAAAAAAAATTTAAAATAGCACACACGGTGGGTCCATTATTAGCAGGACATTATTTTGTAGTAAAAATTTTAAACTTTTCGAATATGATAACTAAAAAAAAATTCAAAGGGGTGAAAGTTTTGAAAAATGCACTTCAAAACTGCATTTGCATTTAATATGCAATTCTGAAACACCAACATATTTGCGGTCATTAAATGCAAAAAATAGACAAAAATACCTTTCTAATGTGCATAAAAACAATGAGATACGATTAGTACTTTTGAAAATATAACGGCTTAAAAACATGTCTTTTTACATGATTTTGGTATAATTTAAAAAATAAATATTTTTATAAGGGAAACTTAAGGAAGTATTTTTTTAAAAAAAATATTAAAAATATCACACATGCTCGGTCCATTGTAATGAAAACATTTTTCTGTAGCAAAAATTCTAAATTTTCCAAATATGCTAATTAAAAAAAAATTAAAAGGGGTAAAAGTTTCGCAAAATGCACTTCAAAACTGCATTTGCATATAAAATGCACTTTTAAACCACCGACATTTTTTCAGTTTATAAGATATCAAAATAGACTTACAAACCATTCGTATGCGCTATGGATTGTTAAAATGCGATAAGTAGTTTAGAAAATACAGCTGCTCAAAGTTACACAGATTTTGCATTTTTTTGACTTTTTTAAAAACGAAAATCGTGAATAAAATCGCGAGTTTTTCGAATATCTTCGATCCGATGGATGAAATTTGAAATTGGCTCCATAGAGTATCTGTATGAAAAAAATAACAAAAATCTGAATACCCTCGGTCAAAAAATGCCTAAAATTACCAAATGTCTGGTGGAATGGACGATATATAAAAGAGTAATGTGACTGACTGACTGACTGACTGACATACTCATTCATCATCGCCCAGCCCAAACCGCTGAAGCTAGAGACTTTAAATTTGGACTGAAGGTCCACCTCCCGGAATATAGATCCACTAAGGCTGGATTTTTGCCAGTGTTGATTCTAAGGGGACAAAAAGGGTAAAAAACTGTACTTTTGGTACTTATTATATCTCCTGAAATAATGGTCATAGAGACTTGAAATTTGGACTGTATGTTCACCTCCCGGAATATAGATCCAGTAAGGCCGGATTTTTGCCAGTGTTGATTCTAAGGGGACAAAAAGGGTAAAAAACTGTACTTTTGGTACTTTTTATATCTCCTGAAATAATGGTCACAGAGACATGAAATTTGGACTGTATGTTCAACTCCTGGAATATAGATCCAGTACGGCCGGATTTTTGCCAATGTTGATTCTAAGGGGGTAAAAAGGGTAAAAAACTGTACTTTTGGTACTTTTTATATCTCTTTAAATAATGGTCACAGAAACTTGAAATTTAAACTGTATGTTCACCTCCCGGAATATAGATCCAGTAAGGCTGGATTTTTGCCAATGTTGATTCTAAGGGGGTAAAAAGGGTAAAAAAATTTACCTTTGGTACCTTATATATTTCCTTAAATAATGGTCCTAGGCACTTGAAATTTTGAATGTAGGTTTAGCTCCCAGAATATAAATCTACTAAGGCTGGATTTTGCCAATGTTGATTCTAAGGGGTAAAAAGGGTAAAAAACTGTACTTTTGGTATATTTTCTCAAATAATGGTCCTAGAAACCTAAAATTTGCAATGTAGGTTAACATCCCGGAAAAATATTCACCAAGGCTGGGTTTTTGCCAATGTTGACTCTACGGGGGTAAAATGGAAAAAAGTGTACATTTGGTACTTTTTTTAATTTACTGAAATAATGGTACCTTTTATAAAAAGTACCTTTTATAAAAAGTACCTTTTATAAAAAGTACCTTTTATAAAAAGTACCTTTTATAAAAAGTACCTTTTATAAAAAGTACCTTTTATAAAAAGTACCTTTTATAAAAAGTACCTTTTATAAAAAGTACCTTTTATAAAAAGTACCTTTTATAGAAAGTACCTTTTATAAAAAGTACCTTTTATAAAAAGTACCTTTTATAAAAAGTACCTTTTATAAAAAGTACCTTTTATAAAAAGTACCTTTTATAAAAAGTACCTTTTATAAAAAGTACCTTTTATAAAAAGTACCTTTTATAAAAAGTACCTTTTATAAAAAGTACCTTTTATAAAAAGTATCTTTTATAAAAAGTACCTTTTATAAAAAGTACCTTTTATAAAAAGTACCTTTTATAAAAAGTACCTTTTATAAAAAGTACCTTTTATAAAAAGTACCTTTTATAAAAAGTACCTTTTATAAAAAGTACCTTTTATAAAAAGTACCTTTTATAAAAAGTACCTTTTATAAAAAGTACCTTTTATAAAAAGTACCTTTTATAAAAAGTACCTTTTATAAAAAGTACCTTTTATAAAAAGTACCTTTTATAAAAAGTACCTTTTATAAAAGGTACCTTGTATAAAAAGTACCTTTTATAAAAAGTACCTATTATAAAAAGTACCTTTTATAAAAAGTACCTTTTATAAAAAGTACTTTTTATCAAAAGTATCTTTTATCAAAAGCACCTTTTACAAAAAGTACCTTTTACAAAAAGTACCTTTCATAAAATGTACCTTTTATAAAAAGTACCTTTTATAAAAAGTACCCTTTATAAAAAGAACCTTTTATAAAAAGTACCTTTTATAAAAAGTACCTTTTATAAAAAGTACCTTTTATAAAAAGTACCTTTTATAAAAAGTACCTTTTATAAAAATACCTTTTATAAAAAGTACCTTTTATAAAAAGTACCTTTTATAAAAAGTACCTTTTATAAAAAGTACCATTTATAAAAAGTACCTTTTATAAAAAGTACCTTTTATAAAAAGTACCTTTTATAAAAAGTACCTTTTATAAAAAGTACCTTTTATAAAAAGTACGTTTTGTTAAAAGTACCGAAAGTCCACTTTTTGGTACTTTTTTATTTCCTGAAATAATAATAAACATAGAAACTTGAAATTGGAAAAGGTTCGCCTCTCGGAAAATAAAGGGATTAAAAGGAATAAAAAAGTGTACTTATTTATTTCCTGATAAAATGGTCCCAGAAACTTAAAATTTGGAATATAAAATCCTTCGGTGAAAAAAGAGATTGGGAAAAATTATTTTTGGAAATTTCGTTTCTTAACGGGGATACAAAGTACTTTTAATATTTGCTGAAACAATGATCCTAGATAATTGAAATATGGATTGTAGGATCCTTCGGTGAAGAAAAAACATTCTGGAAGAGGTACTTTTTTTAAATTCCGTTTCTAATGGGGGTAATTAAGTGTACTTTTGGTAATTTTTTTGCTCCTTTAATAATGACCTTAGAAGATGGAATTGGAAATGAAATGGCGTAGAACCGGGAACAATATGAAATAGATAGAGCAGGGAACAATATGGAATGATATTTTCAACTCAAATTTTTGGTGCTTAGCTTTTTTTACTCCATATTTTTTTATTCCAATTTCTTTTTTCACTGAAATATTTATTCACTCAAAATCTAAAATCCCGACATAAGGGCTCGAAAATTCTCATTATATTTTTCCCCCGGAACGAACATGATGACGTACCAGCAAAGTTATTCAAATTTTATTGCTTAAATTATTCACTGAAATATTTTTTTATGGAAGACTTTAACGTCCACAAGTAAATAAAACAAAGACTACGTAGGGGAATTTTTTTGAAATCGATAGAATAATTCTGATCCTTCTATTATCCGGTATTCAATTCAACCGGTAACGAAGTACCGGGATTGTAAGCTAGTATATATATATAAAAGAGTAATATGACTGACTCATTCATCATCGCCCAGCCCAAACCGCTGAAGTTAGAGACTTGAAATTTGGACTGTAGTTTGACCTTCAGGAACAAAGGTCCACTAAGGCTGGATTTTTGCCAATGTTGATTCTAAGGGGGTAAAAAGGGCAAAAAACTGTACTTTTGGTACTTTTTATATCTCCCGATATAATGGTCATAGAGACTTGAAATTTGGACTGTATGTTCACCTCCCGGAATATAGATCCATTAAGGGTGGATTTTTGCCAGTGTTAATTCTAAAGGGGTCAAATGGGTAAAAAACTGTACTTTTGGTGCTTTTTATATCTCCTGAAATAATGGTCATAGAAACTTGAAATTTGGACAGTATGTTCACATCCTAGAATATAGATCCAGTACGGCTGCATTATTGCCAATGTTGATTCTAAGAGGGTAAAAAGGGGAAAATATCTGTACTTTTGGCACCTTTTATATTTCCTCAAAAAATTGTCACATAGACTTGAAAGTTGGACTGTATGTTCACCTCCCGGAATATAGATCCCCTAAGGCTGGGTTTTTGCCAATGATTTTTCTAATAGGGTAAAAAGGGTAAAAATATGTACTTTTGTTACATTTTATATTTCCTTAAATAATGGTACTAGAAAATGGAAATTTGCAATGTCGGTTCACCTTCCGGAAAAAAGATTCACTAAGGCTCGGGTTTTGCCAATGTTGATTCTACTGAGGTAAAATGGGTAAAAAAGTACTTTTGGTCCTTTTTGTATTTACTGAAATTTTATTCAAACTTGAAATTTAGAATGTAGGATCCTTTAGTGAAATAAAACATTCTGGAACAAGTACTTTCCGAAAATTCTGTACCGTTTTCAAAAAGTACCTTTTATAAAAGGTTCCTTTATAAAAAGTACCTTTTATAAAAAGTACCTTTTATAAAAAGTACCTTTTATAAAAAGTACCTTTTATAAAAAGTACCTTTTATAAAAAGTACCTTTTATAAAAAGTACCTTTTATAAAAAGTACCTTTTATAAAAAGTACCTTTTATAAAAAGTACTTTTTATGGAGGGTATTTAAAGATTCGGCACAGCCGAATATAGCTTTCTTACTTGTTTAGTTTTGACAAGCAACGGTTTTAGTTGTTATGTTGCTTTTAATCTATATATGGTGACCATGTAATCGTGTAATATCTCATACATCGGTTAAAGTATTCGCATATTTTTTAATGTACAACGTCGTATAGATTGGCGTTCTACATAACTAACAACAATCCGGATATTAGTTAGCTATTTTAAACAAGTTATTTTCATTGTTATAGGCCAAATGTAAACTCCGTCGCCAGTAACAAGTTCAATTTTTAAACTTTAACCGGTTATATCTTAAAAACCAATAACCCAAGAGTTTAATAATTCACTACATTTTTAAAGAGGGAATGTTGACGTTCTTAAAAAATATTTTTATATAGTCATAACCAGGGAAACCAAAAATATGCAGTATCATGTTTTTTCCTGTACTTTTTATTGATAAATGGGTAAGGTATTTATCCGTTTCAGAAGTTTTGAAGAAATCTGGCATCGATTTGTTAGAGCATATTTTGGCATATTTTAGCCTTAAGAGCATATTTTTGCATATTTTAGGTTTAAGAGCATATTTTAACATAAGAGCATATTTTTAGAGCATATTTTCAATTTTTAGAGCATTTTTCCACTTTTAAGAGCATTTTTTTACATTTTTAGAGCATATTTTTTTCAATTTTTAGAGCATTGTTTTCCATTTTTTTTGATGACAACATTTATTTTTAAATTTTTTTGTCCAACAAGGATATTTTTTTCAACAATTACGGAAATGTGACGATTGATTCCCCTTTGGCCTGTTCTTGCTTGATATCGGTATATGACACTATGTTCTCTTTAGATTCAGCAACTTGGTAGAAAATATTAAGGCAAATATTTTTGAAGAACATATTTAACCCTCTATCTACCGCACATGACGGTATTTGGAGGGTCTATTCTCTAACAAATTGTAAAAAACACCGCAAAAATGGGGACGTAATTTTTTTTAAGAGCATATTTTTATTGTTTTTAGAGCATTTTCCGTTTTTAAGGGCATTTTTTAAGCGCATAAAACGAGTTTTTTAGAGCATATTTTTGGTTTCCCTGGTCATAACTATCTCTTTTACCCATGCAAACACGGCTTCAATTGTGTAACGATTTTTCGACACTTTTTTTAGACATGATGGAACCTGACAATTTTGTTGTTTTTGACGTATTATACTTAGAAAAATAATAAGTAATTGCCCCATTTATTAAACGCGAGGCTATAAAGTATCATTTTGCATCATTCACAGAAAAAAAAAAATTGTCAATACAATTAATTTCATTGTTAATACAATTAAACATTTAATTGAAACTGAGCCTACATTGGATTTTGTCAATACAACAATGGCATTTGTAACTTTTGAAAAAAAAATCAACATCATTCATTGTTACATTAACAATGAAATTAATTGAAAAATTTGTAAAATCTAAAAATAGAATAAAAAATAATCTGAAATCTAAAAATAGAATAAAAAATAATCTAAAAATAGAAAAAAAAAAAATAAAAAAAAAAAAATAAATGTCTACCGCCATCTGGCATCGAACCCGCAACCTTCGTGCTACGCGTCGAGCACACTACCACTGTGCTATCCTTATACATATTTGTATTTGACTAAACGTCATATTTAAAACAGTCTACAATTAGAATGATAAAAAAAAAAAACTAAAATTGGAAATTAAAAAAAAAAAAAAAAAAAGTTCCGCCAACTGGCGGCGAACCCGCAACCTTCATGATTCGAAGCTAGCACACTACCACCGTGCTATTCCTCATGTATAATTAAAGTTGACTAAATGCGTACATAAGGTGTCAGTGATTTCAATATGCACTTTTTGCGTTTTTAAAAATAAATAATAATCTCAAATAAAAAAAAAACAAAAATAAAAACTGTTCCGCCAACTGGCAGCGAACCCGAAACCTTCATGATTCGAGTTTAGCACACTGCCACCGTGCTATCGTCGCATATATTTGTGCTTGATTAAATGAGTTTATAAATTGTTTGTGTTAGTAATGTGAATTTTGTGGAATCTTTAACAATGATTTTAATTCATGCGTTTAATTGGAAATAAAACCGGATTTTTGTCACATTAACAATACACATTGTTGATACAATTAAAAACGTTGTTGAACTAGTATTTCGTTGGTAACAATTTGTTTTGTTACTCTTGATTTTACGATATTTTTTTCTGTGTTGGTTTCAAGTTTGCTCATTGCATATTAATTTCCCGGTATGGAAAGATAATTCATAAATGAAAAATCGAAAAATGCTGTAAACTCCGTCTCCACGTTTACAACAAAAATAGTTAGCGTGTATCTGAAATATAGTCATATTTTGACGTATCTAGTTGACATCTAATGATTTTTTTTTCGGAAACCAAATTCCGACAAATAGTTTTCGAAAAAAAGGGCAAAAAGTGACGAAATGTAAACTGCATCTCTGTAAACTCCGTCAACTTTTTTTTGCAGATAGCATTAAAAAACCTTATGTAGTTGTTAAAACCGACGCAAATATTAACACTAGTCATTCAAAAAAGTAAAAAAACTAATTTTAACAGAAATAATAATAAATCTATTTTACATTTCCTTAGAAAAATCCTATTAAAATAAAAAATAATTGTAAAATCTTTAATAACAAAAACCAGAAAAAAATGCTAATTACAAAAATTGTTAGCAATTACATAAAAAAGTGTTTTAAATTACAATAAAATGTTTTCAAAGAAAATTCAAAAAATTTAATGTATTTTTCAAAGGTGAATGTAAACTCCATCACCAAAAAATATCATCAAATTGTCGATAAAATTTGTTTGAAACAATTTGTAGAAGAGATCTTTTATAGTTATATTAGTACCCAGCAAAAATTGGCATTACTAGTAATGGGTTTTGTAATCCGAAACAGATGTTAATAAGTAGTTACTTATTGAATGAAACACTAATTATTTTAACAAGGGCGTGAGACAAAAATAACTAGTGAAGAGTATGGAGATAAATAAGTAGTTACTGCCTCGGATTACAAATAAGGAGTAAAAACCCATTACCAATAAGAAGTAAAATAATTAGTTAATTAAAACTTTTAAAATTTAACTTTAACTTTAAAAATTTAATTGCGTAATTTTTATTAAGTTTTTAAGTACTTTTTAAGTTAATTGAATTGTAAAGGTTAAAAACTGCAAGTGCAAGAAGATATTATTACTTAGATGTGCTTTTATAACATATTACTGAGAAGTAGTTTCTTTTGGGCTTAAAATAATGTTAATGGTAATGGGTACGCATTATAAATAATGTACTTGGTAATGATTACTTTTCACACCTCATTACCATGTTTTTGCTGGGTAGTGATGTAACATATCGATTTTAATAAAAAAATTTACCAAAAATTAAAATTTTTTGTTTGTACAATTTTGGCTCAAAAACACTGACATTTTTTGATTTCATCCATATATAAAAGAGTGTGGTGACTGACTGACTGACGGATTGGCAATAATCATCGCCCAGCCCAAACCGCTGAAGCTAGAGACTTGAAATTTGGAATGTAGGTTCGGCTCCCGACAAAACCACCCACTAAGAAGGGATTTTTGGAAATTCCGATTCTAAGGGGGCCAAAAGGGGGAAAATAGGGCCCTTTGGGGGATTTTGTATCTTTTGAACTAAAAGTCCTAGAAACTTCAAATTTTAAGTCTAGGATCCTCTTGCGGAAATAAAATTTCGAAAAAAATATTTTTGGAAAATTCCGCCTCCAAGGGGGGGGGGAAAAGGGGAAAATAGGGCAAATTGGTACATATTGTATATTCTAAACAAATGGTCCCAGAAACTTGAAATTTGAAGTCTAGGACCCTCTCGCGGAAATAACATTTTGGAAAAAGTAATATTTTGAAAATTCCGTTTCTAAGGTGGGGGGAGGGGGAAAATAGGGCAAGTTGGTACATTTTGTATCTTCTGAACTAATGGTCCTACAATCTTGAAATTTTGAATATAGGATACTCTCACGGAAATTACATTTTGAAAATTCCGGTTTTAAGGGGGACAAAACGGGGGAAAATAGGACAATTTCGTGAATTTTGAACTAATGGTCCTAGAAACTAAATATTTGGACTGTAGTATCCTCTCGGGGAAAAACATTTTGTTACTAAAATTTTTTCACTCAAAATTTTTTTTCACTCAAATTTTTTTTTTTTTACAAATTTTTTTTTTTTCAATTTTTTTTCACTCAAAATTTTTTTTTACTCAAAATTTTTTTCACTCAATTTTTTTTACTCAAAATTTTTTTTACTCAATTTTTTTTTACTCAAAATTTTTTTTTACTCAAAATTTTTTTTTACTCAAATTTTTTTTTTTTACAAATTTTTTTTCACTCAAAATTTTTTTTTTCTCAAAATTTTTTTTTACTCAAAATTTTTTTCACTCAATTTTTTTTTACAAACAATTTTTTTTCACTCAATTGTATTTTATTCTTTAGTTTTTGTACTCATTTTTTTACTTAAATTTTTTACTTAGAAGGTGTTTTCACCCAAATTTTTTTTACTCAAAATTTTTTTGGCTTAATTTTTTGACTCAAATTTTTTGGTCATTTTTTTCCTCATTTATTTTTTTATTTTTGGGAATTTATTGATTTAATCACTAAAATTTAGGGGGAAATAGGACAATTTTGAACATTTCGATCTTCTGAACTAATGGCCCCAGTAACCTAAAATTTGGACTATAGGATCCTTTCGCGGAAATAATACTCTAAAGAAAGTATTTTTTTTTTTAAATAAGAAGGGGAAATGGGGAAAAAGGGCAATTTGGTACATGTTCTATCTTTTGACCTAATGGTCCTAGAAACTTAAAGTCTGGACTATAAGATCCTCTAACGGAAAAAGCATTCTGAAACAAAGTTTTTTTTAATTCTAATTCTAGGGGATTGAAGGGAGGAAAGTAGGATAATTTGGTACATTTTGTATCTTCTGAACTAATGGTCCTAGAAACTTAAAAATTTGGACTATATAATCCTCTCGCGGAAATTGTGTTTTTTTTGAAAATTTTTCATTCAAATTTGGAGGGGGGGGGGGAATACGACGATTTTGAACATTTTCTATATTGTGAACTAATGGTCCCAGAAACCTGAAATTTAGACTATAGGATCCCCTCTCGGAAATAATATTCTGAAGAAAGTACTTTTGTAAAAAGGCTTTTCTAAGAAGGGTAAAAGGGGGAAAATTTAGCAATTTGGTACACATTCTTTTTTCTGACCTAATGGTCCTAGAAACTTAAAGTTTGGACTATAAGATCCTCTCGCGGCAAAAACATTTTTTAATTTATTTATTTGATTTCCAATACAACAAGATATAAAATCTTATAATTACAGTAAAGGATTTTTAAAATGTATAGGAACATGATGTATATTATAAAGTATTAATTTAATTTAATATCTAACAGTAAGTTGGGGGGAAAAAATGTTACATAAAACAGAATTACAAAAAAAAAAAAAAAAATTTAAAAATTTTTAAACAAAAACATTTAATTGGAGCAAATAATTTAATTTTTGCAGTGACATCATCTATAATGCTTAAATAATTCGTTTTTAAAGTGCTGTGCGTTGCATATAAACTGTGTTGTCGGCAGTAAAGAGTTCCAAAGACGGATTGCATGAACATAAAATTGCCACTCAGATACTAAAGTTCGATATCGTATATGAATAATGTCATTTGACCTTCTTGTTTGTGTAAATAAGATTCTATCAAACAGATAGATTGGTTTAAAGGTAAAAATAATTTTGTGTAGAAGCATTAAGGTTCTTATATTCAGTAGGTTTAATAATGTGACATTGTAGAGCTTTTTGACATATTCTGAAATCCGGTCATATTTCCTCAGGTTAAACACATATCTCAAAACTGCATTGTATGTATTTGTAAGTTTTTTTTGGCTGGCAGAATCACAACTTGCATATATTTCACAGCCGTATAGCAATGTTGGCATAAGATATGTTTTTGCCACCAAAATACGTATATTAAGTGGGGTTATATGTTGAGTGTTCCATAGAGTCCTTAGCTTAGCGTAAGTCTTCCCAGCTGCAGAATTAATGTGGTCTGACCACGTAAGTGTGTTATTGAATATAATACCCAGGTTTTTAGCGGAAGTTACAATATCAATTTTCTGAGTGTCAAGCATTATCATCGGTTCAAAAGGTAACTTCATTGTTTTCTTATAGTGCGTTTACATTGGATTTCTAATCTAGTTAAGTGCGATTTTAATCTACTTTGTAATCTGTACCGTTTACATTGGCATTTTTTACATTTGAGAAGATTAGGATTGGCATTTAAAATAACAAGTTGGTAATAAATGTGTGTGACTGCGTCAAAAGACAGCAACGGTAATTAGTCGCCGTATGATTAACAAGGACAGTGACGGCGCACAGTGTTGTGACCTTGGCCATAAATGGTCAAACTAAATGTCTTAAAACTTAAGGTTATATGAATTTTATTTTTAGAAAACATCATAAATAAAACAAATCCAAAACAGTTTATAGATATCTTTAATAGTTTTTAAGTTACATGTCTCTAAAGTTGAACTTTTTGAAATATATCATATTTCGGTTGTAAAATCTTTGAAATCCACATGTACTTGTAACGGTTAAATAATTATATTGCATTTAAAATTCGACCTTATTGGTAATGAAGTTTTAAGTAAGATATGTTGCTTGTATGATAATGCTGTTTTGGTCGACATAAGGTAATCATATGGTAAGTAACGCTGTTATAAAGTGAGTTCCAAAGAAAATACTAATTTATTTTGCAAATTTCATATTTGATAGTCAGCCATTTTTGTGGCCCTCATTGGCGCGCTTAGTTCTTTGCAGAAAATATTGGTATAAGTATGTAGATTATAAATAACAAAAGAACTCGTCCACGTTTTTCCACTTTTTTTTTTAATCAATTTTTTTTTGTGGGAACCCGAATATAAATTTGGAAATTTTTTTAACGAAAACACCAAGATGCAGCAGTTGTCCTTGATAATTTGAAATGTTTTGCAAAAAATAGTTATGTAGATGCTTGGCTAGACACCAGTTGTACATTAACAGATGCAGACTTTTATTTAGAAAGATTTTGTTGAGGAAGTACGTCGTACTATATTTTTACTTGCTTATTTTATAACGGTCTTTTTGAGATAGGCATATCCCTGCTTAAACTTAAAAACAATATTCAACGTATTGTAAATACTACGTGCAAAAATGTTGTGAATTATTGATAGTTTTAAGGTCAAAGGATTTCCCTGAATTTTCTCAAGTCTTTAAAAAAGGATATTTATGCGCTAAGAATATCCTAAGGATAGGTTAAGGATAATCCTTGCTTCAATTATACTAAAATCAGGTATTTTCAACATTATCAGAACAGAATTTCATGAAGTACGAAGGATTTTTCAAACTTTTTTTTAATTTTTTAAGGACATTTTTAATTCGTGTATTACATCCTTGCTTCAATTTTTTCATTTGATTAAGATTTAGGGTATATTCTAAGTGTTGCGGATGCAAAAATTCATGAAGGAATTTGAATTTTGAACTTTTTCTTGACTTTTTTAAAAAAGGACATTTTCGAGGAGGGCGTATCCTTGTTCCGATTTGCACAAATTTTGGTAAATACATTGAGCATATTATAACAGTTGGATTTTCAAAATTTCAAGAAATAACTTAAATTTTTACCCTTTTTCTGAACGTTATTTTAAAAAGGACATTTTTGAGCTAGGCGTATCCTTGCTCCGAATTGGACAAAATTTTGTAGAATATTTAATGGCATTATAGGTAATAACTACAATAAATAACATGAAGATTACAGCGTTAGTTTTCGTTTTATGCCGTATTTTAATTTCAGGATATATGGGAAGGATACGAATCCTTGGGCGGATATTGACCAAATTCAAAATTTTTCTTGATCTTATTGATCATAACAAGTGTTCCAAATTTTAACGCTCTAACTTAGCTCCTTCTATTTTTGGCCACTCTTTACATGAAGACGCAACACTGTGCGGCGTTTACAATTAACAATTTAGGCGGCATAAACATACTTTACGGCGTCATCAAAATGGCAGGCTTTGTGTCGGTGTTTATTAGTGTTGGAAAATGAAAATTACAGAAATACAGAGTTGTATCAAACTTTGCCGATTTGCGTTTGCCGATTAGAGTCTAAACTACTAGATTGAAAAAAATAAATTTGTATGGGCAATCTAATAGATTGAAGCTAGATTGGAGCCACAATCCACTTTAAGCTAGCTTAGAAGGCCACTGTAAACGCACTATTAGTTATTATAAGACACTTTGATTTCTGTGGGTTAAGACACAAACCATTTGCATTGGCCCAAACATGAATACGATTTAGCTCCATATTTAACTTTTCAACACTGTCAGCTATGTTATTTATGCTACTACTAAGATAAAGTTGGACATCGTCCGCGTACAAATGTGCATTGCAGTGTTGTAATTGAGTAGGTAGGTATTGACGTAAATAGCAAACAGTAACGGTCCAAAAATTGATCCACCCTTTGAGGCTGGTAGCATTTGTGAGGTTTTATTAATTAAAAACACTGACTGCTTACGATTGGTCAAGTAAGAAGACATCAAAGAGACAGAGGCAGTAGAAAAATTTAACATTCTACGTAACTTCAAGCAGAGAACTTCATGATCTACCATATCAAATGCCTTCGAGTGATCTAAAAGAACAAGGAACGAGACTTTTCCATCATCAATACTTCTACGTATATCTTCAGAAACACCAATTAGGGCGGTAATACAACTATGCCCAGGTCGAAATCCTGATTGCCTTTTTGTAAGTAGGTTGTTTTCATTGACATATTTGCTTATGCACTAATCTTTCAAACACTTTTGATAAATAAGGAAGTATAGCAATTGGGCGATAGTCATTGTTTGTCTTAGGTACTGGTATTATTTTTGCATACTTCCAGCTTTGTGGATAAACACTCTTTGTTATTATATTATTAAAAATATAAGTTATATGAGGTAAGATTAGCAGAATAATCCTTTTCAAAAATTTTGGGTGAATCTCATCCAAACCGACAGCATTTTATTTAATAGTAAGACAGCTAGACAGTACTTCATTTTCATTTACACAATCAAAACTGAAAGTATTATCGGAATAATTTGTATTCTGATTTAAATCATAGAACGATAAATTTGAGGAAACATTAGGAAGATTTGTGAATTTCTCATTGATCATTTCCAAATTTATATTAGATGTATCCACAGTAGACGATTTTCCAACACCAATTTCACGTATTTCTCTCCAAGTTTGTTTTGAACCAGCGGCAGATGAGAACCGTGTGGCGTAATAGTCCGATTTTGCTCTTTTTATTTTCCTATTTACTTCTTTTCGTACATTGCAATATTCATCATGAAAATCTGATATTTTAAAAAGTTTCCATCGTTTATATGCGAAATCTCTGCATTGAATAGCATCTTTTATATCAGCATTAAACCACGTCTTCTTTTTTGCGTTTAGTTTCAATGTTTTAATTGGAACAGATTTCTTAAAGACATTTAGTAAGTTATGCTCTAAAAAGTTTAACTGGTTATCGACAGACGGCATATAATATATAGAATTCCAATCAATGTTGGACATTTCGGTTGACATAGTGTTGAGGTCTATACGATTAAAATCAAAAAAGGATATCACTTCAGAAACGTATTTAAGCTGGAAATCATATGACAGGAATAACATATCATGTTTGGAAAAACATGACGCCGATAACTGATCATATAACAAGACCTTACGTACATTACTAACGAAAAAAATATCCAATAAAGTGTTAGAAGTAGAAGTAAAATGTGTTGGGTAAGTTGAGTTTGTTGGTACCAAACCAAGTGATTTCATATCATCCGTTAAATGATTTTCAATTAGAATATTAGAATTAAAATCACCGCCTATGATTACATCTTCATATTTAGCAGTTAGAATATCTAGCTTTTTCATAAAAATGGTTGTATTTATTGTTCTATTAGGTCTATACACAGCTCCCACTAGCAATTTACGACCATGTGCTACAATTTCAATAAATAAATATTCATTCCGAAACAAAGTTTTTTTTTTCAATTCCGCTTCTAGGGTGGTAAAAAGGGGGATAATAGGACAATTTGGTACACTTTGTATGTTCTGAACTAATTTTCCCAGAAACCTAAAAATTTTGACTGTGGGATCCTTCGCGGAAATAACATTGTGAAGAAAGTTCTATTTTGAAAATTTCGCTTCTAAGGGGGAAAAAGGAGTGTAATTTTGTGCCTGCTGAACTAATGGTCGTAGATCCTTGAAATTTGGACTGTACGATCCTCTCGCGGAAATAACTTTCTGAAAGAAGTACTTTTTGAAAATTCCGGTTTGTATCTGCTGAACAAATAGGACTGCATGATCCTCTCGCGTGAACTGCACGTTCCTCCCGCGGAAATAACATTCTGAAAAAAGTACTTTTTTGAAAATTCCGCTTTAAAGGGGGAAAAAGGGGAAAGTATTGCATATTTGTATCTGCTGAAAATATGGTCCTAGATACTTGAAATTTGGAGTGAACGATCCTCTCGCGGAAATAACATTCTAAAGGAAGTACTTTTTCAAAATTCTGGGGGAAAATCGGGAAAGTAGGGCAATTTTGAATCTGCTGAACTAATGGTGCTTAATCCTTTCGCGAAAATACCATTCTCAAAGAAGAACTTTTTCAAAAATTCCGCTTCTACGGAGAAAAAGGGGGAAAGTAGGGCAATTTTGTATCTGCTGAACTAATGGTCCTAGATACTTGAAATTTGAACTGTACAATCCTCTCGCGGAAAAAATATTCTAAAGGAAGTACTTTTTGAAAATTCCGCGGGAAAAAGGGGGTGAATGGGGTAATTTTGAATCTGCTGAACTCATGGTCCTGAAATTTGAACTGTACGATTCTCCCGCGGAAATAACATTGTTAAAGAAAAACCTTTTTTTTAAATTACGCTTCTTCGGGGAAAAAGTGGGAAAGTAGGGCAATTTTGTATCTGCTGAACTAACATTGTTAAAGAAAAACTTTTTTAAAAATTCCGCTTTAACGGCAAAAAAGTGGAAAGTAGGGCAGTTTTGTATCTGCTGAACTAATGGTCCTAAATACTTAACATTTGAACTGTACAATCCTATCCCGAAAATAACATTCTAAAAGAAGTACTTTTTTGAAAATTCGTTTTTAAAGGGGGAAAAATGGGGAAAGAAGGGCAATTTCGTATCTGCTAAACGAATGGTCCCAGAAACTTGAAATTTTAACCCTATGATCTTCTCGCGGAAAAAACATTTTGTAAAAAGTAATATTTTGAAAAATCCTTTTATAAAGGTGGGGGTGGGGGTAGAAGAGGTTTAATAGGGCAATTTTGTATCTTCTGAACAAACTAAAAATTTTGAATCTGGATGCTCTCGCGGAAATTATTTTTTGAAAAATATACTTTTTTGAGAATTTTGGTTTTAAGGAGGCCCAAAAGGGGGAAAACAGGGCAATTTGCTAAACTTTAAACTAATGGTCTTAGAAACATGACATTTGGAATATGGGATCATATCGCGGCAATAACATTCTAAAGGAAGTACTTTTTTGAAAATTTCGCTTGTAAGGGGGAGAAGGGGGGAAAGTAGTGCAATTTTGTATATGCTAAAGTAATGGTCCTAGATACTTGAAAATTGGACTGTACGATCCTCCCGCGGAAATAACATTCGGAAAGGAATACTTTTTTAAAAATTCCTCTTTCAAGGGGGAAAAGAGGAAAATAGAGCAATTTTGAATCTCTTGAACTAATGGTCCTAGATACTTGAAAATTGGACTGTACGATCCTTCCGCGGAAATAACATTCGGGAAGAAATACTTTTTTAAAAATTCTTCTTTTAAGGGGGAAAAAGGGGGAAGTAGGCCAATTTTGTATCTGCTGAACAAATAGTCCTAGATACTTGAAAATTGGACTGCACAATCCCCTCGCGGAAATAAAATTCGAATGGAGGACTTTTTGGAAAATTCCGCCTCTAAGAGGGAAAGGGGGAAAGTGGGCAATTTTGTATCTGCTGAACTAATGGTCCGGGAGACTTGAAATTTGGACTGTACGGTCTTTTCGCGAAAATACACAGAAAAAAATAAATGAATTTCAATTACGAAATTCGTTGATTCAATTAAAAAATTAATTGATTTCGGACCTATCACGAAAATGCGCATATTAATTACTCATTTTGTTTGAAAATAGTTTTTAAACTTAATTAAATTGTTAATTGAATCAATTAAAGTTTTAATTGAAAATAAAATGGAAAACCAATCAAAATTGTAATTAAATAAACTAAAAAAAATAATATAAAATTGAAAATCAATAAAATATGTTGTTTTATTATTTCGGCTTGAGGTCCTTTATTAATAATAAATAAAAATTCAAAATTTCATTTATTTATTTAATTTATTTTTCCCAATATTTCGGTCAAAATCTCTGACCATCATCAGGGGGATCTAATTTTATTAAAAATACAAAAAATATACAAAAAGAAAACATTAAAAAACACAAAACATTTAACACAAACAAATTTTGTTTAATATTTACATTTAATTAAATAGAAATAAAAGTTTAAAAACTCCGTCACTACAAAACTTCACTGTTCAAGCTTTCTTTGATTTATGTTTGTCTATTGTATGTTTATAAATTTTTGCACAATTTTCTGTATCTCTCTTAAGCTGCCCATTCACTTGCAATATTATTGTTCAACTTTTCAAATTGTACAATAATATCGCTTGTGTGTATGTAATATTTACGGTTGTGCAATATATTGGAGAATATCAAAACACTTTTGATATTTATTGTACAAACAAGAATACTGCAATATATTTTATCAGTGTGTTGTCTATATTGTACAACTTTTATTATGTTATGTTTATGTTTATATCTTGTACAATACATTGGGTTTAAGTATTGAGCAATTTTATTTGCTGTGTAGGGTAAAACGACAATAATATTGTAAAATATTTTTTTTTTTTAAGTTGAGCAATTTTATTGCAAGTGAATGGGCAGCTTTAAAGTTTAAAGTTTTTTCTGTCTCCAGATCGATAATGTGTAGCATCTCAAGTGTGAATCTCTTTTTATAGTTGCGCTCCCCCACCAATACATCTACATTATTAAAATTTGGTTTATGTCCAGTCAAAGTACAGTGAGCTGCCAATGCAGTTTTCTGTTCTATTGGTTTATCAAATGCCTTTTGATCTGACTTGTGTGATGCAAGTCTGGTTTTTAGTTTGGTTTTTGTTGTACCAACATATACCTTTTGGCATATGTCGGTTTCGTCCCCATTACAGTGGATTCTGTAAACCAAATGTGATTTTTCATCTTTTTCAATTTTAGATTTCGTTTTACTAAACAATTTATTTGTGGTATTCTCAGTTTTGAAGGCTAATTCGTATTTTTCCCGGTTATAGATGTTTGAATGTTTGATTCTTTCGGAGAAGCCATGTACATATGTCATCGACTTGTAAATTTTTGTTGGTTTATTTTCTTTATTTAACCCTTCAGCCATCGTAGTTTTGACTCTGTTTATTAATTCAGTTATAGTTTTATTTGGGAAATCATTTTTAATCAATATATTCCTTATTTTGAAGATAACAGTGATACAGTGAGACAATCAGAACGTTTTTTGAGTAATAATAAAAATATTTTAGTGTTAAACTCAGATAAGGGTAATAAAACGGTGGCTATGACCAAAGAAGAATATGATTTGAAAATGAAAACTATTTTAGCGGACATGTTAACGTACCGACGGATAAAAAAGGATCCAACAACAGTATTGCAAAACAGAAACAACACGTTAATTGAAAAACTTTTAAATATGAATTTAATTATTTTATTTATTATTAATAAAGGACCTCAAGCCGAAATAATAAAACAACATAAACAACAGGTCAACTATACACAAATATAATAAATCAATAAAATAATCATATATTTATTGATTCACATAAAATTTTTAATTGAAAAAAGACCAAAACTCAATTTAATTTTAAAAGCTAAACTTCAAAAAATGCCCTAAAATAAATAAACATAGAATTTTTTTGTTTTTTATTATTAAGAAATTTATTTTCTTTGTTAAATATAAACAGTTGGTATAGTTTTGCATATAAACATTATAGTAGTATTTTAAAATATCAATAACTATTTAAAATTATATTTTTATTTTTAAATCTTGTTATTGCATGCATTTTTGTCGCTTTAGTAAAGTTGAAACAAAAAAAAATTTATTATATTTCTATGTGCAAAACACAAGGCAAATGCTTCATATTATTTTTTTTTGTTTCAACTGTACACATTTTATCAGCAAAACACTTTATCAGCAACGACCACTCACCTTAAAGAAAACGATAAAACTAAATTTTTTTGTTGCGTTTTTATGTATTCATTGGCTGCTACCACCAAAATATACAAAACAACAGTTCAAAAGTTTTTTTTTTTTTTTGTTTTTTTGCATTTTTATTTTTTAATTGGCTACTAACACTAATGCATACAAAACCGGTTTCGTTTGTTTATTTTATTTTTGTTTTCAGTAAAGTTAAAAATTCAATTAAAACATTAATTGAATCAATTAAATTGTTTAATTGAAGTTAAATTTAATATCAAATCCATTTTTAATTAAAAACAAAACTACGATATTATTTTCTGTGTAACATTCTAAAAGACGTACTTTTTTAAATATTCCTATTTTGAGTGGGAAAAAGGGGAAAAGTAGGGCAATTTTGTATCTGCTGAAATAATGGATCTATATACTTGAAATTTGGACTGTACGATCCTCTCGCGGAAATTACATTTTCAAGGAAGTACTTTTTTGAAAACTATACTTTTAAGGGGGAAAAAGGGGAAGGTAGGGCAATTTTGTATCTGCTGAACTAATGGTCCTCGATACTAAAAATTTAACTGTACGATCCCCTCGCGGATATAACAATCTAAAAGAAGTACTATTTTTTAAATTCTGCTTCTACGGGGGGAAAGGGAGAAAGTAGAGCAATTTTGAATCTGCTGAACTAATAGTCCTACATACTTGAAGTTTGGACTGTACGATCCTCTCGCGGAAAGAACATTCTAGAAGAAGTACTTTTTTGAAAGTTCTCCTTCTAAAGGGGGGAAAGAAAGGTGCAAAGAAGGGCAATTTTGAATCTGCTGAACTAATGGTCCTAGATTCTGGAAATTTGAACTGAACGATCCTTTCGCGAAAATAACATATTTAAAGAACTTTTTTAAAAATTCCACTTCTAAGGGGAAGTAGGGCCCTTTGGGGGATTTTGTATCTTTTGAACTAATAGTTTTAGAAACTTGAAATTTGGACTCTATGATCCTCTCGCGAAAAAAAAACTAAAAAATTATTTTTTTGAAAATTCCGCATCCAAGGTGGGGAAAATAGAGCAAATTGGTATATTTTTTATCTTCTGGACAAATGGTCCCAGAAACTTCAAATTTGGACTCTAGGATCCTCTAGCGAAATTAACATGCGGAAAACAAAATTTGTTGAAAATTCCACCTCCAAGGGTGGGAAAAGGGAAAATAGGGAAAATCGGTAAATTTTTTATCTTCTGAACAAATGGTCCCAGAAACGTGAAGTTTGGTCTTTATGATCCTCTCGCGGAAACAACATTCCGAAAAAAATATTGTTTGAAAAATTCCTCCTCCACGGTGGGAAAGGGGGAAATAGGAAAAATCGGTACATTACACTGTGCTACACCAAAAATATGCAGGGGTTCTCATATGAAAATTCGGGTTGGTTGGAGTCCATAGAGTACTGATATACTCATAGTTTTTCTGGATCACTTCGTTAAGTACGTTTTTTATTGGCAAATGTGTTAAAAAACGGCAATTCTTAAATTACAATTTTAAAAAATTATTACTTTGGTAATGTGCAACCGATTTTCGATTTTATGGATTTTTTTGAAAGGTATAAGTCATACCTAACCTGACCAACTGTTTTTGTCTGAAAAGCGGGATGGAAAGGTTGAAAAAGCGGGATTTTGACTAAAAAAGCGGGACTTTTTTATATCGATAGGGGATATATATTAGTTTGTCATTCCATTGGTAACTAATAGGAAATAGGTCAGAGAACCCAATAAGGTATATAAATTAGTGATTTTCAATCGAATTTAAGTTGACATAGCGATATACGTCCGTCTCTCTAACTTTATGTCTGTTAAAAACACACTAGCTTTTGAAAGATAGCTCCGAACCATATGGAGCTTTTATTATAAACGTACCACAAAAAAAATGTTGGTGGATCTAAGTCATACTTAGAGTGCTTATTACGCTATATGGATCTAAAAAATCGTGGAACAAAAGCTTTAGCTTTTCGGAAAAATGGGCGTGTTCAAACATGGTAAAATTGATCAAGTCACTCAACGATTGGCATTATTTGTTTTTGGGCAAAAATCAGAATTATATCTGAATTTTCCAAATCTTACATAAAAATCGATGTAGCAAAAAACACGCCATTGTTATTTGTTTTATTTAAATTAAATTCTTTAGAAAATGTCATATTTTTAGAGAGCAGTTATTTTTTGTTTTCGAAAAAAAATTTTTTGAACTTGGTAAAATTGATAAATTTTTGCATGACATCGCTTTATGTTTAATTTTTTCTACTGTAACTCAACAATATCGATTGGCATAATTTGTTTTTGGAAAAAATTCAGAGCTGGTTTTGAATTTTTCAAATATTGGATATTTTTTTTTTTTTTAACACGCCAATTTTGATTTTTTTTTATATATTTAAATAAAAGTTCGTTAAGTTCTTTACAAGATGTCGAATTTTCCGAGAGCAGTTACTTTTTGTTTTTACGAAAAATGACTTCGAAGATTAAACTCATTTTCTCGAAAACAAAATAACTGCTCTCTGAAAATTTGAAATTTCATTTAAAAATTTAAAAAAAAAATTAAAAATTGAAGTTCAGTGTTTATTTTTCTCAAAAACAAATATTAATTGCTTTCTGAAAGTTTTTCATTTTCTAGAGAATTTAATGAACTTTCTGTTAAAATTAAAAAAAATGTCTTGTTTTAGCTACATCAATTTTAAGGCTAAATTTGGAATATTCAGACATAGTTCCGAATTTTTTTTTGAAATTTTTTTGAATTCCAACACAATTTTAGAAGTAATTTTCTTTACATTTTGTAACAAGTTAAGAAATTCTAAATGTTACCATATTTATATTGTCAAAAAAACTACAGAACAATCATGCTCAAAATATTTGAAAAATTATATATTGTACTTTACTATTTTAAAAGTCAAAATGCGGGATAAAGCGGGATGAAGCGGGACTTCTGTTTAAAAAGCGGGATGGAAAATCAAGGCGGGATGAGACTTCAAAAAGCGGGATAATCCCGCCAAAAGCGGGATAGTTGGTCAGGTTAGTCATACCTTTTAAACAAAACAAAAATATTAAAAATCTATCAAGAATTGGTTGAGCTACGATCGTTTAAGTTTAAAAAAACCCAATTTTTTGAAAAATTTGTCATATTCTTTATACTCTAAGTTGAAAGTGCATCATTAAAAAATTTTTTTTTTATTTTTGTAAAAAAGTATAGTAAAGTAGTTTTCCAAAACACCAAAAAAACATTACAATCGGTTAAAAAATGAATGAGTTATGCTAAGTTTTGTAATAGGACATTTTTATTTTTTTTCAGAAATGCTTGAAATTCAGGTATTATTCATAAATCTTATTGCTAGTAGTAATTTTATGTGCCTATGCATATAAACAAGAGAAGGTAATATAATTAGATTTGTGCGTGATTGACACATGATCACAAGTAGAGATGGGCACGTGAGTGACTTTTGACTCACACTCACTCACGCTCACGACAGGAATTTTTGAATCACGCACACTCACTCACGAGAATATTTTTTCTACTCACACTCACTCACAATCACGTGAGTAAATTTAATACAACTCACACTCACGTGCACTCACGCAAGCTTCACACTCACGAAACTCTTATTTATACAAAAAAAATTAAAAAACTAAAATTTCTAAAATCTTTAAAAATTTTCGCAAAATTTAAAGTTCAGCGAAATTTTACATCTTTGTTTTGTTTTTTCCGACAAAATCTTAAATTATGTCAAATTTTACAATTTTTTTGTTGCTTTTTTTGGTACGAAAGGAAATATGAAAAGAAAATAAATCACGCAAACTCACGCAAAAAAATCGACTCACGCACACTCACTCACGCAAAAATCTTACTCACGCACACTCACTCACGCAATTTTTTTCTTAACTCACACTCACGTGAGTAAAATGGAATTCACTCACGCGTGATCACGCGTGAATCATGCTCTAATCTGCTCATGTGCCCATCTCTACTATCCACACAAAAGAATTCAGTAATGTGTTTTTTGTTTTTTTTTTTTTCGAGAAAATCGCATTTGAATTTTGAATTTCATAACATTTAGTAATTTGCTTGTTTCGACGTAGCGTATGAGTAACATTTATGTAAATATTTAATGCTCATTCGCTACGTTGAAAAAAGAAAATACAAGCAAATTACAAAATTGTTATGAAAATTAATATTCAAATGCGATTTTCTCAAAAAAACATATGTCTGAATTTATTTGTGTGGATAGACAAACATCTAAACTTAAAAAAAGTGGCCGGATTTTTGATTAATTGACTTTTTAAAAAATGGAAAATTTCAGAACGGGTTCTGAAAATTTTCCAAAAAAATTAAAAAATTTTAATCGATGTTTGAGATTGTGGTGCATTCCGTTTTAATTCAATAAATATTTAAACAAGGTAACTCAACAAAAATTTTACCATTTTTCCAATATTTGACAACGCCTCCAAAGCCAAGTTTTTGAAAAATTTAAAAGCCAAAAACGCAATTTTCTTAGCTCCATATAGGGCTATTCATACAACCTGTTCAGAAATTTACGGTACACATGTTTTTTTGCTGGATATTTGGTGTGGAATGCCTCATACGTTTATTTATAAATAGGTAAAATTTCCAATTTCGTTTCAAAAATGTTTGCAAACGCACAACTTTTTCTGTCATAAAAATGTTGCAGGTATAACTTTTCAAAAAAGGTTTTTTACTTAAACGAGCCTATTTTCAACCTATTCTCAATATTTTTTTTGTTTAAGAAGTAACACTCATATTTTTCAAACAAAACCAAAAAATTATAAATGGGATTTACAAGCAACTGACACGCCCATTTCTTTTATTCAACTCACACTGACACTCACTCACAACCACGTGAGTAAAATTGATTTTTAATCACGCTCACTTGTGATCATGTGTCAATCACGCACAAATCTAATTATGTTAACATCTCTTGTTTATACGCATAGGCACATAAAATTAATACTAGCAATAAGATTTATGAATAATACCTGAATTTCAAGCATTTCTGAAAAAAATTAAAAATGTCCTATCACAAAACTTAGCATAACTCATTCATATTTTAACCGATTGTTATGTTTTTTGGTGTTTTGGAAAGCTACTTTACTATCCTTTTTTACAAAAATATAAAAAAAAAAAATGTTTAATGATTCACTTTCAACTTAGAGTATGAAGAATTTGAAAATTTTTCAAAAAATTGGGGTTTTTTTAACTTAAACGAACGTAGCTCAGCCAATTCTTGATAGATTTTTAATATTTTTGTTTTGTTTAAAAGGTATGACTTATACATTTCAAAAAAACCCATAAAATCGAAAATCGGTTGCACATTAACAAAGAAAAAATTTTTTAAAATTGTAATTTAAGAATTGCCGTTTTTCAACACATTTGCCAATAAAAAACGTACTTAACGAAGTGATCCAGAAAAACTATGAGTATATCAGTACTCTATGGACTCCAACCAACCCGAATTTTCATATGAGAACCCCTGCATATTTTATTTTTGGTCTTTTGTAGCACAGTGTTATTTATCTTTAAAACAAATGGTTCCAGAAATTTGAAATTTGAACTCTAGGATCATCTCGCAAAAAAAAACAACTTGAAAAAAGTTGAAGGGGGAAAATAGGGCAATTTTGTATCTTCTGAACTAAAACTTTAAGTTTTGATCCTCTCGCGGAAATAATTTTTTGAAAAATACACTTTTTGAAAATTTTGGTTTTAAGGAGGGCCAAGAGGGGGAAAATAGGGCAATTTGGTAAATTTTAAACTAATGGTCTTAAAAACATGATATTTGCAATATAGGATCATCTCGCGGAAATAACACATTGAAAGAAGTACTTTTTTGAAAATTACTTTTTAAAGGGGGAAAGAAGGGCAATTTTGTATCTGCTGAACTAATGGTCCTAGATATTGAAGTTTGGACTGTACGATCCTCTCGCGGAAATAACATTCTGAAAGAAGTACTTTTTTGGCAAAATCTGCTTCTATGGGGGAAAAAGAGGGAAAGTAGGGCAAATTTGAAATTTGAATCCTCTTGCGGAAACAACATTCTAATGGAAGTACTTTTTTGAAAATTTCGCTTCTACGGGGAAAAGGGGGAAATTAGGGTAATTTTGTTTCTGCTGAACTAACGGTCCTAGATACTTGAAATTTGGAGTGTACGATCCTCTTGCGGAAAAAACATTCTGAAAAAAGTACTTTTTTGAAAATTTGGTTTTATAGGTGGAAAAGGGGAAAGTAGGGCAATTTTGTATCTGCTGAACTAATGGTCCTAGATACTTGAATTTTGAACTGTTTTGTATCTGCTGAACTAATGGTCCTAGATACTTGAAGTTTGGACTGTACGATTCTCTCGCGGAAATAACATTCTAGAAGAAGCACTTTTTTAGAAAGTTCTGCTTCTAAGGGGGAAAATGGGAAAAGAAGGGCAATATTGTATTAATGGTCCTAGATACTTGCAATTTTTGAATTAATGGTCATAGATACTTGAAATTTGGACTGTACGATCCTTTCCCGGAAATAACATTCTAAAATAAGTACTTTTATGAAAATTCTGCTTCTAATGGGGGAAAAGGGAGAAAGTAGAGATACTTAAAATTTGTACTTTACGATCCACTCGCGGAAATTACATTCTGGGAAAATAAATTTTTGAATTTTCCCTTCAATTTGGTACATATTGTTCCTTATGCACTAACGTTCCTTGAAACTTAGAGTTTAAACTATGAGATCGTTTCGCCAAAATAAAATTTTTTGCTACTTTAAATCTAATCAAAATATTAAAATTTAAAGGTCGAAACTAACAATTTATATGTTTAATTAAAATTTAATAAGAATTTGAAGTAATAAAGTTTTTTTTTATTTTTTTACAGCTAACCGGTAGCGAAGTACCGGGCGAGTTTGCTAGTGATATATATTAAAAAAAAAAATTTTATTCATATCTGTGACATCTTTATCTTTTTCGAAAAAACAAATTAGAGCCGTAACGGTAAAAAATTTAAATTTTATTTTTTTTTAATTTTAGCAAGCAACGGTTTTAGTTGGTATGCTGCTTTTAATGATATATATTAAAAAAAAATATTATTCATATCTGTGATATCTTTATCGTGTATCGAAAAACATCAAAAATTGATTTTTTGCCCTCTTTTAGAACACGATACAGATGACACAGATACAAACAATATTTTTTTTAATATATATCATTTAAAGTAACATAGCAACATAGTTGCTTGTCAAAACTAAAAAAAAAAAAATTTAAATTTTTTGCCTAGGACCCCGTCGCGTGGGGAAGGCGTGGTCGTAGGGACGTAAAATTTTTCCTCAGTTTTTTTTAAGTCAAAAGGAAAAAAAATGTGCGGGTACCGTCTCAAAATTTCCAAAATAAGGGACACTCTAATGTATGTATTAGCTATAAAAAGTTTAAATGTTATAAAACGACAGTTTTTTAACAAAGCCAGTTTAAATATTGCAGAATCGAATACACCTGTTTTGGTCATAACCAAATATTCGGAAAAATTGTTACACTTAAAAAATTATGTCTTTAACTGTTTGTAGTTTATTTTAAAAGTTTTCCGTTTAGTCGTTTTTAAAAGAAAAATATTTGTTTGATGTTCAGTTTTTATTAATGACTACTTCAGTCCTTTGTTTCAAAAATAACACACTAAAAAATAAAGACTTTCATTAACATTTAATTTTTAAAGTCATTTATTTTTGTTCTGTAAGTAAAAACTACTGATTATTCTTTTGATTTTTAATGATTTTTGTAAGTAATTTTTTTTTAAATTGTTGTTATTTTTTAATGAAATATCATTAGTTTTTACCTACACAAGTCAGATATTTTTTTGTAGAAAAAAAATTAAAAAATTATTTATAGAAATATAAAAACATGTTTGTATCAAGTGACTTTGGCACGATGGGTAGAGTGTCTGGCCAGAATATAGTTGATTGCGGAATCGATTCCCCAAAAATTTTATTAAAAATTTTTAAAAAAATATTTCAATAAAAAATTGTAAAAAAATACCTACGAAATCATTAATTTTTATTGTTTTCGTAGGTTATTTTTTTGAAATTTGTTGGTAAAAATAACAGAACTATCATTCATTTTTAATGTTTTCGTAGGTTATTTTTTTCGAATTTGTTGGTAAAAAAGCGTAAAAAAATCGTAATTTTTAAATGTTTAATGTTATTTATTTTAGAAAATTTTGTCAACAGTAAAAAATAAATGTTGATGTTTGTTAAAACAATGGACCTCAGAGTCTACGTGTGTTGACGTAAAACGTCAGCAGCCACTTACAACCTAAAACAAATGAATAATTACTGGGATGGTTTTCAATTGTTTATTCACTGGTTCTAAGTGTGTTTTTCATTTGTTTTTGCCTACAAAATATTTTGAGTGTACTATTCGGCCGAAACCGAAAATTAAAAACAAATATTTATGTAGGAAAAACAAGAAAACAAGTTAAATTAGACTTACACGGGAGGTCTCCCTGGTTCACCCCGATCTTCGTGAAATTTGGAGATATTGTTCAGAACGAAAATTAATTCCACACTTATTTTTTTCAGCGGCATAGGCTCAAAGGTATTTAAAAACAATAGCTCCATTCGATTACCTACTACAAGTAACTATAATTTACTCATTTTACTACTTTTGCTCAAAATCCGTTCGAGTACCAGTGCTGCCAGAAGTGACGATTTTTCGTCATTTTGACGATTTTTTATTGAAATTTCGCAAAATAACGATTGACGATTTTCGGATTTGCTTCCCATACATTTTGACGATTTTTTTGTAACTCCACTTTTCTTTCACAAACATTGAAAATCTGCAACTTTCTTGATTTTACAAACATATAAAAATTTGTTAAACGAAAAAAGTCATTAATGACAGCTTTTGTGAGTTGTTTCAGAAATAACATCATAAAAATAAAAACGTTCATTAACATTTAATTTTTAAAGACATTTATTTTTGTTCAGTGTGAAAAAATATATGAATATTCTTTAAATTTTTAAAGATTTTTGTATATTTTTTTTTTTTTCAATTTTATTTTTAACTGAGAAATCTTTGTTTTTTTTTTGTTTAAAAAAAAAAATAAAAATGTAACAAATATGTAAAATTTTTGTATGAAAGCGGTTCAAAAAAGAAAAGAGCCCTCTTTTTGAAAGGCTCAGTTTTAGCTCCAAAAAAATTTTCTTTTTGAGAAAAATGTTGCTGTTTGTTGAAACAAGTGAACAAACAAATGAAAACTCTAATGATTTTCAGCTATTTTTTTCACTTTTTAAAAAAGTAAATTTATTAATTTTGATCTAAAAAATATTTTTTGTGTGCAAATTTTGAAAATTCATTAAATAAAAGTAGAAAGAAATAATTTAATTGTATATTTCTAATTTTAAGTAATTTAAAAAATGAATTTTGTACAGTTTTTTAACATTTTTTAGTGTGACGATTTTTTGACGATTTTTTCTCAAACTTTTGACGATTTTGACGATTTTTTTTCTTAATTTTGCCTATTTTTCACAAAAAAAGCCTGGCAGCACTGTCGAGTACACATAAAAATAGTAAATGAAGTAATGAATTTAAGAGAAAATATATTTCTCTTTTAGGGCTGGTAACTTATCAAAATATAATCAATGATTAGGGCTAATCAATGTTTGCAAGGGTCTGTGGTGAACTCAAATCGATCACACTACTCACATCACTAAGAACATATGTTTATAAAACATATGTTATATTTAACGAAAAACCCTTTTTCATTTGTAAACAAATAACAGATAAGTTAACGAAAATAAAGATGTAAATAAAATCCTAGATTATAAGTACCGTTAGTTTAGTTTATAAGAAGGACAAATTTGTAAATAAAGATAAGTTTTAAATCATAACTCAGCCGAGCAATTGGCTTTTGTTTTTATTTATTAAAAAACTAATTTTATTAAAAGTAGCACTTAATTGTGCTTTACCTTGGCGCTCTTTAGTGCCGGTAAAAATAAGAAGCCAGTGGCGTTTGAAACGCCGGCTAAAAACCCTAGGCAGGCAGTTAATAGGGAATTTAATACAACCAGGAAGTTGCAACATTACATGGCGATCCTGCCAAACTTGGTCTAGATGTCCACAAATAAAGAAGTACCTACTGGTAAAAAGCAACAACCACAGCCCATCAGCATTGAGGAGTATTTGAAGCGGCAGCAGCGCAAAGCCGAAGATAAATTGACCAAAATACCGGTAACCGAGAAGCCCAAACGAAGAAGAGCGGGCAGAATAGTTAAGCTGAGGAAGAAATTGGCTGATTTAAAGAGGCGAGTGACAGCCGAGATTCCTCCACCTTGGGAACAGGCGTGTGAATTATGGCAACAGATAGACGCCATAACTGAAGAATTAAAAACAAAAAAACAACGATAAAATATACACAGTATATATATATAATGTTAAAATTAACATTTTTTTTTTATTAAATATGAATTTTACACATAAATAATGATAATGAATTAAACACATTTATTAAACAAAATTTTATTTGCTGCGAATTATTTTCTTATGAATACTTGAAAACACATACACTTATTACACAAAAAAAAAAGAAAATTAAATTTTCTGTTGAATTATTTTATTATATACAAAATATAATTATTAATTTAAAGAAAAGCACGAAAATTGAGAAAAAAAGAGACTTGAAGAAAATAAAAAAAAAATTTAGAAGTGACAACACAAAAATAATCAGCTGTTATCAGAATAATAGTGTTATTTTTTTTTGAGTAATCGGTACCCATATAGTGAAAATAGACACAGGGTGCACACAAAATATTAAAACTGAAGAAAATATTGTAGAGTTGTATTTTTAATAGGGTGTTGTACAAATTGAGTACAGGGTACACACAAAATATTGAAATAAACCAAAATAAGTTATATTTTTAGAATATTTTTTTTTAAATATTTTTTTTTACATATTTGTTAAATATTATTATTTATTTATTTATTTTTTTTTTGAAATTAAAGTAAATGAATTCAATAAGTGAATGTATTGAAGAGTTAAAAAAGCTCAAATCAAATATAAGGAAAAGTAAAAATAGAGTTTATGAAGAGTCTTACAGGGTAAAAAAGCTTGAAAGATTAGCAATTTTAGAACAAACTGTACAGGACTTTTGTGAGGATAGCGACAGCGACTATACTAGAAAACTTGAAATAGAATTTGGAGATTTACATAGAGAGCTGAAAGAGATTATAGAAAATCTAAACGTAAAGACCGAAAATTTTGAACAAGATTGGCAAAATAATAGTTTTCCAAAGATGGCTAGTTTTGATATTTCTATGGTGGGTAAAAACCTACATGTTTTTAAAGGTTCATTCAAAGATTTGGAAGATTTTATTACACAGGCAGAACTACTACATGACCTGTTAAAAGAAGAAGATAAATCGATATTTATTAAGTACGTTTATAATTTCAAACTAACGACGCAAGTTCGTAGCATTTTAGGTCGTTCCAATCGGCCAACAACATTTATCGAATTGAAAACAGCATTAGAGAAAGCTTTTCCAAATCCAAGAACACTACAACAGGTTCTGACAGAGTTGGGAACAACGGTACAGAATAATAGTACTATATCTGATTTTAGAGAAAAAATTGCCGAACTTTCTGACCAATTGAGTAATTTTGAAATTGGAGGTTTAACAAACCCCACTCAGGAGACTAAAGATGCCATATACAAAATGGGTGACAGTGTTGCACTCAATGTTTTTATGAAAGGTGTTAATGTTGAATACCAACCACTTCTTTTGGCAAATATGCCAACAGGTTTTAATGAGGCGGTAGGAAGGTGCATGACGGCAGAGAAAAATTTTGGCTTTGATAAAAAGAATCTGTTTCACGTAAATGGCCGGTACGGGAGAAATAATAACCCAAGTCAAAATAGAAACAATAATTATAGAAACAACAATTATAGAAACGATAATAATGCGAACAATAATTATAGAAACAATAATTATAGAAACAACAATTATAGAAACGATAATAATGCGAACAATAATTATAGAAACAACAATTATAGAAGCGATAATAATGGGAACAATAGTTATAGAAACAACAATTCTAGAAACAACAATTATAGAAACAACAGTGGTAACAATATTTCCAAAAACAACAGTAATAACAATATTAACAGAAATTACAAAAACACCGGAAACAACAACAACTCGTACAAGTCCTACAATTATACTGCTGAAGAGGGAAACTACGATGGCCGGGTGACATAAGATGTTACCCATATAGGCCAAAACATAAAGTGTATAATATATCGATTAACACAAATACATACGTAATATTAAAATGTAAAAACATAAATGATAATTTAAAATTCCTGGTAGATACAGGAGCAGATATTTCTATATGTAAAATTAAAAATTTTAATAATATTAAAACAACAGATATAGTCACATTAACTGGAATTACAAATGAGGCTATAGATTGCATAGGTTCAAAGAATTTAAACCTTATGGTTGAAAATGAAACAATTCAACATAATTTTCATATCGTTGAAAACGATTTTCCAATACAAACCGATGGAATAATTGGTCGAGACATTTTAACAAAATATATATGTAAGATAGATTTTGGAACATTTACAATAACTTTTAATATAAATGAACAGGAAATTGTAGTTCCTATAAATTCAAAATCAATTTGTAGAACAAATATAATTATACCTGCAAGATCAGAGGCGATCGTTCCTCTTGATACACGAGTAAACGAAGAGAGTATCGTTTTGAGTAAAGAGATAACTGAAGGAGTTTTCCTAGGCAACAGCTTAATACCTGCAAAAGGAGTAGCTCATGTTAAAATATTGAATACATCTGAAAAAGATATAGTTTTAAAAAGTCTAGATTGCAAAATAGAACCATTGAAAAACTATAACATTTATTTTACAAAACAGGATAATAAACAAAAAGATAGATTAAGTAATCTTCTAAAAAACTTAGATATTGGAGGAAATGATCCATATGCGAAGAAATCCCTAACCGACATTTTTAACGAATTTCAAGATGTTTTCCATCTTCCTGGTGAAGAATTAAGCGTAAACAATTTTTATACACAACAAATACAAACAACGGATCCAACTCCTGTATACATAAAGAATTACAGACTGCCACAATCTCAAATGGAAGAGATAGATAAACAAGTTGACCAATTGTTATCAGATAACATAATAGAGAATTCTATTAGCCCATATAACTCACCATTGCTAGTTGTACCAAAAAAGTCAACTGAAGATACAAGAAAATGGCGTCTAGTAGTTGATTTTCGAAAGTTAAATGAGAAAATAGTCAATGACAAATTTCCACTAACAAGATTAGAAGATGTTCTTGACAAACTTGGGAGAGCCAAATATTTTTCTACTCTAGATATGACCAGCTCTTTCCACCAGATAGATTTACATAAAAATTCGCGACCACTAACCGCTTTTTCAACTGGGAAAGGTCATTACCAATTTAAAAGATTACCTTTTGGTTTAAAAATATCATCTAACAGCTTTCAAAGGATGTTAACAATAGCACTAAGTGGTTTAGATGCTGAAGCATTCCTTTACGTAGACGATATTATCATTTTTGGTTGTAGTTTAAAACACCACAATGAAAATTTAGTAAAAGTATTCCAACGTTTGAGAAAATTCAACCTAAAACTAAATGCAGGCAAATGCAGTTTTTTAAAACCGGAAGTAGTGTATCTGGGACACCTCATAACCGATAAAGGTATAAAAACAGACCCAGCAAAGTATAAAGTTATTAAAAATTATCCAGTTCCTACGAATGTGGATGAAGTAAGAAGATTTGTAGCTTTTTGCAATTATTACCGACGGTTCATACCTAAATTTGCTGATATAGCCAAAAATTTAAATTTATTATTAAAGAAAAATAAACCTTTTCAATGGAATAAGGAATGTCAAGAATCATTCGAAACACTAAAGAAAAGACTTATGAGTCCACCAATACTTCAATACCCAGATTTTAACAAACCATTTATTTTAACAACAGATGCGTCAAACTATGCTCTTGGTGCAGTTTTATCGCAAGGTGAAATTGGCTCAGACTTGCCAATCTCATATGCAAGCAAATCACTATCGAAACATGACATAAACAAACCAACAATAGAAAAAGAGTTACTAGCTATTCATTGGGGTATTGATTTTTTTAGACCATACCTGTATGGTAGAAGGTTTATTGTGGTCACTGACCACAGACCATTAGTTTCTCTGTTTGCACACCGAAACCCATCATCGAAAATGACAAGAATTCGAATGGATTTATCCGACTATAATTTTGAAATAAAATATAAAAAAGGGAAAATTAATACAAATGCTGATGCATTGTCAAGAATTGTCCTTAATAGTGACACGTTGAAAGCTATGATCCCGGATAGGGATGAATCAGATAAAAAAATTATGGTAACAACCAGAAATATGAAAAAACAATCAGAAAATATAAATAATCCTGACATTACCAATACAAAGTGCATGTCCGAGCAAAGGCCTGATCAACTTTTTGTCTGGGACTGTACATCATTATCGGATTTGAAAAAAATAAGAAAACTTAAGTTTGAAATAAATAAAAATTTTAAAAATATTTTAATTGATGCATCAAATTATGAAATTATAGCAAAATGCAGTGATAATCCATCGAGCACAAAGTTGACTTTGGAGAAACTCATATCAAAAATGCATAATATAGGAATAAACGAGCTAGCTCTCAGCAAAAATAATGAAATATTTAATACTATGGCCATAGAAGAATTTAAAGATTTATATAACAATTTACAATTAAAAGCAAAAACTAATTTGAAAATATTGCTATACAATGAAACAAAAAGAATAATTTGCAAAGAAACACAGATAAAACTAATTGAAGAATATCACAATTCATTACACGGAGGGCACTTAGGTGTCAGAAAAACAGCTATGAAACTAAAACAACGCTACATATGGAAGAATATGAGCAAAATGATAAAACAATATGTATTAAACTGCAAACAATGCAAGTTAAACAAACAAACTAAACATACGAAAGAAAAATTCACTTTAACAGACACTCCAAAAACCAGCTTTGAAGTAGTATCCATCGATACGGTAGGTCCTTTGCGGTTGTCAAACTATAACCGATACATACTGACAATTCAATGTGAATTGACAAAATACGTAGTGGCATATCCTATGGAAACCAAGGAGGCGAAAACAGTGGCAAAAACATTGGTAGAACAGTTTATTTTAAAATACGGTAACTTTAAAATCTTAAAGTCAGATAAAGGTACTGAATTTAAGAACCAATTAATGTCAGAAATTTGTAGACTTTTGGATATTAAACAAATTTTTAGCGCACCTTATCATCATGAAACTTTGGGCTCGATAGAGAGAAATCATAGAGTACTTAATGAATTTTTATTAAATTTTTGTAAAGACAATGAATGGGACTATTGGATCCCTTATTTCACGTTTGCATACAATACAACACCACATGTAGATACAAACTACACACCATACGAATTGGTATTTGGAAAACTACCATATCTGCCAAACGATGAGATTAGACGAGACGAACAATTTTATAACACGGAAAATTACGCAAACGAACTTAAACAACGGCTTAAATTCTCACTACAAAAAACAAAAGAATACCTAGAAATAGCTAAAGGCAATAGAGTACGAAACGATACGAACATAAACCCACTTACCATTGAGACAGGAAATCTTGTACTAGTGAGGACAGTTAATAGAAAGAAAAATCAGGCACCATATCATGGGCCATATGAAGTAATAGAAAGGCAAGGAGTAAATTCTATTTTAGAGATAGGCGGTAAGCTAAGAAAATTCCATAACAATATGTTAAAAAGATACAACTGAATTAAAGAGGAAAAGATAATTGTATTTAAGCTATTAAAAATAATTTTTATATAAATATACAAAAATCATTTTTTTTTAGAGGGTGAGGGTGTGGTGAACTCAAATCGATCACACTACTCACATCACTAAGAACATATGTTTATAAAACATATGTTATATTTAACGAAAAACCCTTTTTCATTTGTAAACAAATAACAGATAAGTTAACGAAAATAAAGATGTAAATAAAATCCTAGATTATAAGTACCGTTAGTTTAGTTTATAAGAAGGACAAATTTGTAAATAAAGATAAGTTTTAAATCATAACTCAGCCGAGCAATAGTACTAATCATTGATTAGCTTTTGATAAGTTACCAGCCCTTACTTTATTTTTACTACAATTTAACGGAGAAATTTCAATGCGTAAGTATGGAAATTATGTAAAAAAAAATATTGACAAATTTTTATATTTATTTACCAAAAAATATTTTAAACAAAAAATTAAAAAAAAAGGAAATCTATCTCCAAATTCAATTATAAATGGAAAACAATAAAAAAGCCAAATATGCAATGGGATCAATAAAAATAAGTTAATAGCCCAATAAACCAAACGATACCGTTATGATATCGAAACAATATCACCTAAGTGATATTCATTATCATAAGTGATTATTATAAGTGATACGAAAACGATAGTGTTTTCGTTCTAAAGTGTACCTTTCCTTATGATATCGTTTTCCAATGAAAAAGTGATATCGTTTTCGCTATCGGTAGAACGATAGTAGAATCGCCTTTGTCCAGGGAAGTATCGAAAATATATCGTTATTGCTGGCGATTATGATATCATTGGCGATAATGTTAGTGATATCATTAGCGATCATATTCACAATATTATTTTTTACTGAAATTATAAACAACCTGAAATTTTAAGAAAACCCTAGAAATAAATTAACTGCCCTAGTAAAAATGTGTCCAATTTTTGGATATAATTACATCTGATTATATTTTTTTATACATAATTGCATAACACTTTATAAAATTAGATATCTCAGAATCTGAGACTTTTTCTATAGAAAACATGTCTCAGAATCTGAGACTTCTTCTATAGAAAAAATGTCTCAGAATCTGAGACTTTTTCTATAGAAAAAATGTCTCAAAATCTGAGACTTTTTTATAGAAAAAATGTCTCAGAATCCAAGACTTTTTTTATAGAAAAAATGTCTCAGAATCTGAGACTTTTTTATAGAAAAAATGTCTCAGAATCTGAGACTTTTTTTATAGAAAAAATGTCTCAGAATCTGAGACTTTTTTTATAGAAAAAATGTCTCAGAATCTGAGACTTTTTTTTTTATAGAAAAAATGTCTCAGAATCTGAGAATTTTTTTATAGAAAAAATGTCTCAGAATCTGAGACTTTTTTTTATAGAAAAAATGTCTCAGAATCTGAGACTTTTTTTATAGAAAAAAATGTCTCAGAATCTGAGACTTTTTTTATAGAAAAAATGTCTCAGAATCTGAGACTTTTTTTATAGAAAAAATGTCTCAGAATCTGAGACTTTTTTTATAGAAAAAATGTCTCAGAATCTGAGACTTTTTTTATAGAAAAAATGTCTCAGAATCTGAGACTTTTTTTATAGAAAAAATGTCTCAGAGTCTGAGACTTTTTTTATAGAAAAAATGTCTCAGAATCTGAGACTTTTTTTATAGAAAAAATGTCTCAGAATCTGAGACTTTTTTTATAGAAAAAATTTTCTCAGAATCTGAGACTTTTTTTATAGAAAAAATGTCTCAGAATCTGAGACTTTTTTTATAGAAAAAATGTCTCAGAATCTGAGACTTTTTTTATAGAAAAAATGTCTCAGAATCTGAGACTTTTTTTATAGAAAAAATGTCTCAGAATCTGAGACTTTTTTTATAGAAAAAATGTCTCAGAATCTGAGACTTTTTTTATAGAAAAAATGTCTCAGAATCTGAGACTTTTTTTATAGAAAAAATGTCTCAGAATCTGAGACTTTTTTTATAGAAAAAATGTCTCAGAATCTGAGACTTTTTTTATAGAAAAAATGTCTCAGAATCTGAGACTTTTTTTATAGAAAAAATGTCTCAGAATCTGAGACTTTTTTTATAGAAAAAATGTCTCAGAATCTGAGACTTTTTTTATAGAAAAAATGTCTCAGAATCTGAGACTTTTTTTATAGAAAAAATGTCTCAGAATCTGAGACTTTTTTTATAAAAAAAATGTCTCAGAATCTGAGACTTTTTTTATAGAAAAAATGTCTCAGAATCTGAGACTTTTTTTATAGAAAAAATGTCTCAGAATCTGAGACTTTTTTTATAGAAAAAATGTCTCAGAATCTGAGACTTTTTTTATAGAAAAAATGTCTCAGAATCTGAGACTTTTTTTTATAGAAAAAATGTCTCAGAATCTGAGACTTTTTTTATAGAAAAAATGTCTCAGAATCTGAGACTTTTTTTATAGAAAAAATGTCTCAGAATCTGAGACTTTTTTTATAGAAAAAATGTCTCAGAATCTGAGACTTTTTTTATAGAAAAAATGTCTCAGAATCTGAGACTTTTTTTATAGAAAAAATGTCTCAGAATCTGAGACTTTTTTTATAGAAAAAATGTCTCAGAATCTGAGACTTTTTTTTTATAGAAAAAATGTCTCAGAATCTGAGACTTTTTTTATAGAAAAAATGTCTCAGAATCTGAGACTTTTTTTATAGAAAAAATGTCTCAGAATCTGAGACTTTTTTTATAAAAAAAATGTCTCAGAATCTGAGACTTTTTTTATAGAAAAAATGTCTCAGAATCTGAGACTTTTTTTATAGAAAAAATGTCTCAGAATCTGAGACTTTTTTTATAGAAAAAATGTCTCAGAATCTGAGACTTTTTTTATAGAAAAAATGTCTCAGAATCTGAGACTTTTTTTATAGAAAAAATGTCTCAGAATCTGAGACTTTTTTTATAGAAAAAATGTCTTAGAATCTGAGACTTTTTTATAGAAAAAATGTCTCAGAATCTAAGACTTTTTTTATAGAAAAAATGTCTCAGAATCTGAGACTTTTTTTATAGAAAAAATGTCTCAGAATCTGAGACTTTTTTATAGAAAAAATGTCTCAGAATCTGAGACTTTTTTTATAGAAAAAATGTCTCAGAATCTGAGACTTTTTTTATAGAAAAAATGTCTCAGAATCAGAGACTTTTTTTATAGAAAAAATATCTCAGAATCTGAGACTTTTTCTATAAAAAAATGTTTCAGAATCTGAGACTTTCTATAAAAAATGTCTCAGGATCTGAGACTTTCTATAAAAAATCTGAGACTTTTTTGGTAGAAAAAATGTTTTTGAATCTGAGACTTTTTTTATAGAAAAATTTTCTCAGAATCTGAGACTTTTTCTATAGAAAAAAATTACTTTTTCTATAGAAAACATGTCTCAGAATCTGAGACTTTTTCTATAGAAAAAATGTCTCAGAATCTGAGGCTTTTTCTATAGAAAAAATGTCTCACAATCAGAACCTGTGACTTTTTCTATAGAAAAAATATCTCGGAATTTGAGACTTTTTCTATAGAAAAACTGTCTCAGAATCTGAGACTTTTTCTATAGAAAAACTGTCTCAGAATCTGAGACTTTTTCTATAGAAAAACTGTCTCAGAATCTGAGACTTTTTCTATAGAAAAACTGTCTCAGAATCTGAGACTTTTTCTATAGAAAAACTGTCTCAGAATCTGAGACTTTTTCTATAGAAAAACTGTCTCAGAATCTGAGACTTTTTCTATAGAAAAACTGTCTCAGAATCTGAGACTTTTTCTATAGAAAAACTGTCTCAGAATCTGAGACTTTTTCTATAGAAAAACTGTCTCAGAATCTGAGACTTTTTCTATAGAAAAACTGTCTCAGAATCTGAGACTTTTTCTATAGAAAAACTGTCTCAGAATCTGAGACTTTTTCTATAGAAAAACTGTCTCAGAATCTGAGACTTTTTCTATAGAAAAACTGTCTCAGAATCTGAGACTTTTTCTATAGAAAAACTGTCTCAGAATCTGAGACTTTTTCTATAGAAAAACTGTCTCAGAATCTGAGACTTTTTCTATCGAAAAACTGTCTCAGAATCTGAGACTTTTTCTATAGAAAAACTGTCTCAGAATCTGAGACTTTTTCTATAGAAAAACTGTCTCAGAATCTGAGACTTTTTCTATAGAAAAACTGTCTCAGAATCTGAGACTTTTTCTATAGAAAAACTGTCTCAGAATCTGAGACTTTTTCTATAGAAAAACTGTCTCAGAATCTGAGACTTTTTCTATAGAAAAACTGTCTCAGAATCTGAGACTTTTTCTATAGAAAAACTGTCTCAGAATCTGAGACTTTTTCTATAGAAAAACTGTCTCAGAATCTGAGACTTTTTCTATAGAAAAACTGTCTCAGAATCTGAGACTTTTTCTATAGAAAAACTGTCTCAGAATCTGAGACTTTTTCTATAGAAAAACTGTCTCAGAATCTGAGACTTTTTCTATAGAAAAACTGTCTCAGAATCTGAGACTTTTTCTATATAAAAACTGTCTCAGAATCTGAGACTTTTTCTATATAAAAACTGTCTCAGAATCTGAGACTTTTTCTATAGAAAAACTGTCTCAGAATCTGAGACTTTTTCTATAGAAAAACTGTCTCAGAATCTGAGACTTTTTCTATAGAAAAACTGTCTCAGAATCTGAGACTTTTTCTATAGAAAAACTGTCTCAGAATCTGAGACTTTTTCTATAGAAAAACTGTCTCAGAATCTGAGACTTTTTCTATAGAAAAACTGTCTCAGAATCTGAGACTTTTTCTATAGAAAAACTGTCTCAGAATCTGAGACTTTTTCTATAGAAAAACTGTCTCAGAATCTGAGACTTTTTCTATAGAAAAACTGTCTCAGAATCTGAGACTTTTTCTATAGAAAAACTGTCTCAGAATCTGAGACTTTTTCTATAGAAAAACTGTCTCAGAATCTGAGACTTTTTCTATAGAAAAACTGTCTCAGAATCTGAGACTTTTTCTATAGAAAAACTGTCTCAGAATCTGAGACTTTTTCTATAGAAAAACTGTCTCAGAATCTGAGACTTTTTCTATAGAAAAACTGTCTCAGAATCTGAGACTTTTTCTATAGAAAAACTGTCTCAGAATCTGAAACTTTTTCTATAGAAAAATTGTCTCAGAATCTGAGACTTTTTCTATAGAAAAACTGTCTCAGAATCTGAGACTTTTTCTATAGAAAAACTGTCTCAGAATCTGAGACTTTTTCTATAGAAAAACTGTCTCAGAATCTGAGACTTTTTCTATAGAAAAACTGTCTCAGAATCTGAGACTTTTTCTATAGAAAAACTGTCTCAGAATCTGAGACTTTTTCTATAGAAAAACTGTCTCAGAATCTGAGACTTTTTCTATAGAAAAACTGTCTCAGAATCTGAGACTTTTTCTATAGAAAAACTGTCTCAGAATCTGAGACTTTTTCTATAGAAAAACTGTCTCAGAATCTGAGACTTTTTCTATAGAAAAACTGTCTCAGAATCTGAGACTTTTTCTATAGAAAAACTGTCTCAGAATCTAAGACTTTTTCTATAGAAAAACTGTCTCAGAATCTGAGACTTTTTCTATAGAAAAACTGTCTCAGAATCTGAGACTTTTTCTATAGAAAAACTGTCTCAGAATCTGAGACTGTCTCAGAATCTGAGACTTTTTCTATAGAAAAACTGTCTCAGAATCTGAGACTTTTTCTATAGAAAAACTGTCTCAGAATCTGAGACTTTTTCTATAGAAAAACTGTCTCAGAATCTGAGACTTTTTCTATAGAAAAACTGTCTCAGAATCTGAGACTTTTTCTATAGAAAAACTGTCTCAGAATCTGAGACTTTTTCTATAGAAAAACTGTCTCAGAATCTGAGACTTTTTCTATAGAAAAACTGTCTCAGAATCTGAGACTTTTTCTATAGAAAAACTGTCTCAGAATCTGAGACTTTTTCTATAGAAAAACTGTCTCAGAATCTGAGACCTTTTCTATAGAAAAACTGTCTCAGAATCTGAGACTTTTTCTATAGAAAAACTGTCTCAGAATCTGAGACTTTTTCTATAGAAAAACTGTCTCAGAATCTGAGACTTTTTCTATAGAAAAACTGTCTCAGAATCTGAGACTTTTTCTATAGAAAAACTGTCTCAGAATCTGAGACTTTTTCTATAGAAAAACTGTCTCAGAATCTGAGACTTTTTCTATAGAAAAACTGTCTCAGAATCTGAGACTTTTTCTATAGAAAAACTGTCTCAGAATCTGAGACTTTTTCTATAGAAAAACTGTCTCAGAATCTGAGACTTTTTCTATAGAAAAACTGTCTCAGAATCTGAGACTTTTTCTATAGAAAAACTGTCTCAGAATCTGAGACTTTTTCTATAGAAAAACTGTCTCAGAATCTGAGACTTTTTCTATAGAAAAACTGTCTCAGAATCTGAGACTTTTTCTATAGAAAAACTGTCTCAGAATCTGAGACTTTTTCTATAGAAAAACTGTCTCAGAATCTGAGACTTTTTCTATAGAAAAACTGTCTCAGAATCTGAGACTTTTTCTATAGAAAAACTGTCTCAGAATCTGAGACTTTTTCTATAGAAAAACTGTCTCAGAATCTGAGACTTTTTCTATAGAAAAACTGTCCCAGAATCTGAGACTTTTTCTATAGAAAAACTGTCTCAGAATCTGAGACTTTTTCTATAGAAAAACTGTCTCAGAATCTGAGACTTTTTCTATAGAAAAACTGTCTCAGAATCTGAGACTTTTTCTATAGAAAAACTGTCTCAGAATCTGAGACTTTTTCTATAGAAAAACTGTCTCAGAATCTGAGACTTTTTCTATAGAAAAACTGTCTCAGAATCTGAGACTTTTTCTATAGAAAAACTGTCTCAGAATCTGAGACTTTTTCTATAGAAAAACTGTCTCAGAATCTGAGACTTTTTCTATAGAAAAACTGTCTCAGAATCTGAGACTTTTTCTATAGAAAAACTGTCTCAGAATCTGAGACTTTTTCTATAGAAAAACTGTCTCAGAATCTGAGACTTTTTCTATAGAAAAACTGTCTCAGAATCTGAGACTTTTTCTTTAGAAAAACTGTCTCAGAATCTGAGACTTTTTCTATAGAAAAACTGTCTCAGAATCTGAGACTTTTTCTATAGAAAAACTGTTTTAGAATCTGAGACTTTTTCTATAGAAAAACTGTTTTAGAATCTGAGACTTTTTCTATAGAAAAACTGTCTCAGAATCTGAGACTTTTTCTATCGAAAAACTGTCTCAGAATCTGAGACTTTTTCTATAGAAAAACTGTCTCAGAATCTGAGACTTTTTCTATAGAAAAACTGTCTCAGAATCTGAGACTTTTTCTATAGAAAAACTGTCTCAGAATCTGAGACTTTTTCTATAGAAAAACTGTCTCAGAATCTGAGACTTTTTCTATAGAAAAACTGTCTCAGAATCTGAGACTTTTTCTATAGAAAAACTGTCTCAGAATCTGAGACTTTTTCTATAGAAAAACTGTCTCAGAATCTATAATCTAATTTCTATAGAAAAACTGTCTCAGAATCTGAGACTTTTTCTATAGAAAAACTGTCTCAGAATCTGAGACTTTTTCTATAGAAAAACTGTCTCAGAATCTGAGACTTTTTCTATAGAAAAACTGTCTCAGAATCTGAGACTTTTTCTATAGAAAAACTGTCTCAGAATCTGAGACTTTTTCTATAGAAAAACTGTCTCAGAATCTGAGACTTTTTCTATAGAAAAACTGTCTCAGAATCTAAAACTTTTTCTATAGAAAAACTGTCTCAGAATCTGAGACTTTTTCTATAGAAAAACTGTCTCAGAATCTGAGACTTTTTCTATAGAAAAACTGTCTCAGAATCTGAGACTTTTTCTATAGAAAAACTGTCTCAGAATCTGAGACTTTTTCTATAGAAAAACTGTCTCAGAATCTGAGACTTTTTCTATAGAAAAACTGAATCTGAGCTTTTTCTATAGAAAAACTGTCTCAGATTCTGAGACTTTTTCTATAGAAAAACGTCTCAGAATCTGAGACTTTTTCTATAGAAAAACTGTCTCAGAATCTGAGACTTTTTCTATAGAAAAAACTGTCTCAGAATCTGAGACTTTTTCTATAGAAAAACTGTCTCAGAATCTGAGACTTTTTCTATAGAAAAACTGTCTCAGAATCTGAGACTTTTTCTATAGAAAAACTGTCTCAGAATCTGAGACTTTTTCTATAGAAAAACTGTCTCAGAATCTGAGACTTTTTCTATAGAAAAACTGTCTCAGAATCTGAGACTTTTTCTATAGAAAAACTGTCTCAGAATCTGAGACTTTTTCTATAGAAAAACTGTCTCAGAATCTGAGACTTTTTCTATAGAAAAACTGTCTCAGAATCTGAGACTTTTTCTATAGAAAAACTGTCTCAGAATCTGAGACTTTTTCTATAGAAAAACTGTCTCAGAATCTGAGACTTTTTCTATAGAAAAACTGTCTCAGAATCTGAGACTTTTTCTATAGAAAAACTGTCTCAGAATCTGAGACTTTTTCTATAGAAAAACTGTCTCAGAATCTGAGACTTTTTCTATAGAAAAACTGTCTCAGAATCTGAGACTTTTTCTATAGAAAAACTGTCTCAGAATCTGAGACTTTTTCTATAGAAAAACTGTCTCAGAATCTGAGACTTTTTCTATAGAAAAACTGTCTCAGAATCTGAGACTTTTTCTATAGAAAAACTGTCTCAGAATCTGAGACTTTTTCTATAGAAAAACTGTCTCAGAATCTGAGACTTTTTCTATAGAAAAACTGTCTCAGAATCTGAGACTTTTTCTATAGAAAAACTGTCTCAGAATCTGAGACTTTTTCTATAGAAAAACTGTCTCAGAATCTGAGACTTTTTCTATAGAAAAACTGTCTCAGAATCTGAGACTTTTTCTATAGAAAAACTGTCTCAGAATCTGAGACTTTTTCTATAGAAAAACTGTCTCAGAATCTGAGACTTTTTCTATAGAAAAACTGTCTCAGAATCTGAGACTTTTTCTATATAGAAAACTGTCTCAGAATCTGAGACTTTTTCTATAGAAAAACTGTCTCAGAATCTGAGACTTTTTCTATAGAAAAACTGTCTCAGAATCTGAGACTTTTTCTATAGAAAAACTGTCTCAGAATCTGAGACTTTTTCTATAGAAAAACTGTCTCAGAATCTGAGACTTTTTCTATAGAAAAACTGTCTCAGAATCTGAGACTTTTTCTATAGAAAAACTGTCTCAGAATCTGAGACTTTTTCTATAGAAAAACTGTCTCAGAATCTGAGACTTTTTCTATAGAAAAAACTGTCTCAGAATCTGAGACTTTTTCTATAGAAAAACTGTCTCAGAATCTGAGACTTTTTCTATAGAAAAACTGTCTCAGAATCTGAGACTTTTTCTATAGAGAAAAAACTGTCTCAGAATCTGAGACTTTTTCTATAGAAAAACTGTCTCAGAATCTGAGACTTTTTCTATAGAAAAACTGTCTCAGAATCTGAGACTTTTTCTATAGAAAAACTGTCTCAGAATCTGAGACTTTTTCTATAGAAAAACTGTCTCAGAATCTGAGACTTTTTCTATAGAAAAACTGTCTCAGAATCTGAGACTTTTTCTATAGAAAAAACTGTCTCAGAATCTGAGACTTTTTTCTATAGAAAAACTGTCTCAGAATCTGAGACTTTTTCTATAGAAAAACTGTCTCATAATCTGAGACTTTTTCTATAGAAAAACTGTCTCAGAATCTGAGACTTTTTCTATAGAAAAACTGTCTCAGAATCTGAGACTTTTTCTATAGAAAAACTGTCTCAGAATCTGAGACTTTTTCTATAGAAAAACTGTCTCAGAATCTGAGACTTTTTCTATAGAAAAACTGTCTCAGAATCTGAGACTTTTTCTATAGAAAAACTGTCTCAGAATCTGAGACTTTTTCTATAGAAAAACTGTCTCAGAATCTGAGACTTTTTCTATAGAAAAACTGTCTCAGAATCTGAGACTTTTTCTATAGAAAAACTGTCTCAGAATCTGAGACTTTTTCTATAGAAAAACTGTCTCAGAATCTGAGACTTTTTCTATAGAAAAACTGTCTCAGAATCTGAGACTTTTTCTATAGAAAAACTGTCTCAGAATCTGAGACTTTTTCTATAGAAAAACTGTCTCAGAATCTGAGACTTTTTCTATAGAAAAACTGTCTCAGAATCTGAGACTTTTTCTATAGAAAAACTGTCTCAGAATCTGAGACTTTTTCTATAGAAAAACTGTCTCAGAATCTGAGACTTTTTCTATAGAAAAACTGTCTCAGAATCTGAGACTTTTTCTATAGAAAAACTGTCTCAGAATCTGAGACTTTTTCTATAGAAAAACTGTCTCAGAATCTGAGACTTTTTCTATAGAAAAACTGTCTCAGAATCTGAGACTTTTTCTATAGAAAAACTGTCTCAGAATCTGAGACTTTTTCTATAGAAAAACTGTCTCAGAATCTGAGACTTTTTCTATAGAAAAACTGTCTCAGAATCTGAGACTTTTTCTATAGAAAAACTGTCTCAGAATCTGAGACTTTTTCTATAGAAAAACTGTCTCAGAATCTGAGACTTTTTCTATAGAAAAACTGTCTCAGAATCTGAGACTTTTTCTATAGAAAAACTGTCTCAGAATCTGAGACTTTTTCTATAGAAAAACTGTCTCAGAATCTGAGACTTTTTCTATAGAAAAACTGTCTCAGAATCTGAGACTTTTTCTATAGAAAAACTGTCTCAGAATCTGAGACTTTTTCTATAGAAAAACTGTCTCAGAATCTGAGACTTTTTCTATAGAAAAACTGTCTCAGAATCTGAGACTTTTTCTATAGAAAAACTGTCTCAGAATCTGAGACTTTTTCTATAGAAAAACTGTCTCAGAATCTGAGACTTTTTCTATAGAAAAACTGTCTCAGAATCTGAGACTTTTTCTTTAGAAAAACTGTCTCAGAATCTGAGACTTTTTCTATAGAAAAACTGTCTCAGAATCTGAGACTTTTTCTATAGAAAAACTGTCTCAGAATCTGAGACTTTTTCTATAGAAAAACTGTCTCAGAATCTGAGACTTTTTCTATAGAAAAACTGTTTTAGAATCTGAGACTTTTTCTATAGAAAAAACTGTCTCAGAATCTGAGACTTTTTCTATAGAAAAACTGTCTCAGAATCTGAGACTTTTTCTATAGAAAAACTGTCTCAGAATCTGAGACTTTTTCTATAGAAAAACTGTCTCAGAATCTGAGACTTTTTCTATAGAAAAACTGTCTCAGAATCTGAGACTTTTTCTATAGAAAAACTGTCTCAGAATCTGAGACTTTTTCTATAGAAAAACTGTCTCAGAATCTGAGACTTTTTCTATAGAAAAACTGTCTCAGAATCTGAGACTTTTTCTATAGAAAAACTGTCTCAGAATCTGAGACTTTTTCTATAGAAAAACTGTCTCAGAATCTGAGACTTTTTCTATAGAAAAACTGTCTCAGAATCTGAGACTTTTTCTATAGAAAAACTGTCTCAGAATCTGAGACTTTTTCTATAGAAAAACTGTCTCAGAATCTGAGACTTTTTCTATAGAAAAACTGTCTCAGAATCTGAGACTTTTTCTATAGAAAAACTGTCTCAGAATCTGAGACTTTTTCTATAGAAAAACTGTCTCAGAATCTGAGACTTTTTCTATAGAAAAACTGTCTCAGAATCTGAGACTTTTTCTATAGAAAAACTGTCTCAGAATCTGAGACTTTTTCTATAGAAAAACTGTCTCAGAATCTGAGACTTTTTCTATAGAAAAACTGTCTCAGAATCTGAGACTTTTTCTATAGAAAAACTGTCTCAGAATCTGAGACTTTTTCTATAGAAAAACTGTCTCAGAATCTGAGACTTTTTCTATAGAAAAACTGTCTCAGAATCTGAGACTTTTTCTATAGAAAAACTGTCTCAGAATCTGAGACTTTTTCTATAGAAAAACTGTCTCAGAATCTGAGACTTTTTCTATAGAAAAACTGTCTCAGAATCTGAGACTTTTTCTATAGAAAAACTGTCTCAGAATCTGAGACTTTTTCTATAGAAAAACTGTCTCAGAATCTGAGACTTTTTCTATAGAAAAACTGTCTCAGAATCTGAGACTTTCTATAGAAAAACTGTCTTAGAATCTGAGACTTTTTCTATAGAAAAACTGTCTCAGAATCTGAGACTTTTTCTATAGAAAATCTGTCTCAGAATCTGAGACTTTTTCTATAGAAAAACTGTCTCAGAATCTGAGACTTTTTCTATAGAAAAACTGTCTCAGAATCTGAGACTTTTTCTATAGAAAAACTGTCTCAGAATCTGAGACTTTTTCTATAGAAAAACTGTCTCAGAATCTGAGACTTTTTCTATAGAAAAACTGTCTCAGAATCTGAGACTTTTTCTATAGAAAAACTGTCTCAGAATCTGAGACTTTTTCTATAGAAAAACTGTCTCAGAATCTGAGACTTTTTCTATAGAAAAACTGTCTCAGAATCTGAGACTTTTTCTATAGAAAAACTGTCTCAGAATCTGAGACTTTTTCTATAGAAAAACTGTCTCAGAATCTGAGACTTTTTCTATAGAAAAACTGTCTCAGAATCTGAGACTTTTTCTATAGAAAAACTGTCTCAGAATCTGAGACTTTTTCTATAGAAAAACTGTCTCAGAATCTGAGACTTTTTCTATAGAAAAACTGTCTCAGAATCTGAGACTTTTTCTATAGAAAAACTGTCTCAGAATCTGAGACTTTTTCTATAGAAAAACTGTCTCAGAATCTGAGACTTTTTCTATAGAAAAACTGTCTCAGAATCTGAGACTTTTTCTATAGAAAAACTGTCTCAGAATCTGAGACTTTTTCTATAGAAAAACTGTCTCAGAATCTGAGACTTTTTCTATAGAAAAACTGTCTCAGAATCTGAGACTTTTTCTATAGAAAAACTGTCTCAGAATCTGAGACTTTTTCTATAGAAAAACTGTCTCAGAATCTAAGACTTTTTCTATAGAAAAACTGTCTCAGAATCTGAGACTTTTTCTATAGAAAAACTGTCTCAGAATCTGAGACTTTTTCTATAGAAAAACTGTCTCAGAATCTGAGACTTTTTCTATAGAAAAACTGTCTCAGAATCTGAGACTTTTTCTATAGAAAAACTGTCTCAGAATCTGAGACTTTTTCTATAGAAAAACTGTCTCAGAATCTGAGACTTTTTCTATAGAAAAACTGTCTCAGAATCTGAGACTTTTTCTATAGAAAAACTGTCTCAGAATCTGAGACTTTTTCTATAGAAAAACTGTCTCAGAATCTGAGACTTTTTCTATAGAAAAACTGTCTCAGAATCTGAGACTTTTTCTATAGAAAAACTGTCTCAGAATCTGAGACTTTTTCTATAGAAAAACTGTCTCAGAATCTGAGACTTTTTCTATAGAAAAACTGTCTCAGAATCTGAGACTTTTTCTATAGAAAAACTGTCTCAGAATCTGAGACTTTTTCTATAGAAAAACTGTCTCAGAATCTGAGACTTTTTCTATAGAAAAACTGTCTCAGAATCTGAGACTTTTTCTATAGAAAAACTGTCTCAGAATCTGAGACTTTTTCTATAGAAAAACTGTCTCAGAATCTGAGACTTTTTCTATAGAAAAACTGTCTCAGAATCTGAGACTTTTTCTATAGAAAAACTGTCTCAGAATCTGAGACTTTTTCTATAGAAAAACTGTCTCAGAATCTAAGACTTTTTCTATAGAAAAACTGTCTCAGATTCTGAGACTTTTTCTATAGAAAAACTGTCTCAGAATCTGAGACTTTTTCTATAGAAAAACTGTCTCAGAATCTGAGACTTTTTCTATAGAAAAACTGTCTCAGAATCTGAGACTTTTTCTATAGAATACTGTCTCAGACTTTTTCTATAGAAAAACTGTCTCAGAATCTGAGACTTTTTCTATAGAAAAACTGTCTCAGAATCTGAGACTTTTGCTACAGAAAAACTGTCTCAGAATCTGAGAAAAAGTATAGAAAAAGTATTGGATTCTGATATATTTTTTCCATAGAAAAAGTTTCAGATTCTAAGACATTTTTTCTATAGAAAAAGTCTCAGATTCTGATATTTTTTTTCTAAAAAAAAAGTCAGATTCTGAAATATTTTTTGTATAGAAAAAGTCTCAGAATCTGTGTAGAAAAAGTATCAGATTTTGATATATTTTTTCCATAGAAAAAGTTTCAGATTCTGAGACATTTTTTGTATAGAAAAAATCACAGATTCTGAGGCATTTTTTCTATAGAAAGTCTCAGATTCTGAGATATTTTTTCTGTAGAAAAATTTTCAGATTCTGAGACATTTTATCTATGGAAAAATTCTCAAATTCTGAGAAGTTTTTTTTAAAGAAATAGTCTGATTCTGAGACATTTTTTGTATAGAAAAAATCACAGATTCTGAGGCATTTTTTCTATAGAAAGTCTCAGATTCTGAGATATTTTTTCTGTAGAAAAATTTTCAGATTCTGAGACATTTTATCTATAGAAAAATTCTCAGATTCTGAGACATTTTTTCTATAGAAAAAGTCTGATTCTGAGACATTTTTCCTATAGAAAAATTCTCTGATTCTGAGACACTTTTCCTATAGAAAAAGTCTCTGATTCTGAGACATTTTTTCTAAAGAAAAAGTCTCTGATTCTGAGACATTTTTTCTATAGAAAAAGTCTCTGATTCTGAGACATTTTTTCTATGGAAAAAGTCTCAGATTCTGAGGCATTTTTTCTATAGAAAAATTCTCAGATTCTGAGATTTCTCAGATTCTGAGATAGATTAAATCAGGAAAATCAATTTTGACGGTACAGTTTGGAGCACCCTAATGTATCTCATCATTTTTTTTTTATTTTTTTTTTTAATAAATATATAAATTAAAAACAAACTATTTTTTATTTAGCCGTTGTTGGGTTAATTAAATTAAATAAAATACCAAATTAAAAATGAATATCTGCTAAGGCTCCGTTTGTAAATTTCCAAAATTTACAAGGAGTATTACCAAAAATTATAGGTAATTTTTCGAACATACAAATTTGATAGGAAATTCCTATTGTTTTTGTAATTGTGCCTAAAATTTTAGCAACTGCCATGTTGCCTTAGAATTTAGCTGATATTACACTACAATTTTAGGAAATATTACCTCGATTTTTTTTTGTGTGTAGGTAATTACAACAGCAATCGAATACTTTGATCGGAATTCAATTATGTTACTGCGCACACATTCCATGGCCAAAAAACCATAAAACTTACAAAAAATGGTTAAATTTGGTTTCAATTTTGAACCCCCAATATTTTTTGATTAAATGATATTCTGGCCGGTCTATTAATGTCAGATTTATCTCTATGGTATAATCAGTCTATCGTATGCTGGTTGACATCTAAAACAAAAAACCAAGGACGCAAAATAAACAAGTAAAAAAGTTAAATTCGGCCGTGCCGAATTTTAAATACCCTCCATCTGTATCCCAGTATTTATAAATTAATACGATTTTCTAATGCACGTTCTTTAAAAATTTAATATCAATGGCACAGATTAATACAGGCTCGACAATTATAACAAGTGTCAAAAAAGTAGTCTTTAACCATATAGTTATTTTTTTAAAATTATTCTACTAATTAGGTTAGAGAGAGAAAACCAATATAACACGCCATACGAAAAAAAGGTAGAACGGCTTTTATTGTTTTACTCACTTCTAACTAGTAGAAAGTGTTGCCATGCTTTAAACCAGCTAAAAACCGATCTGTATCTTCTAAAATCGCTAAGTTTTTACCCATTTTTGTTTTACAACTCTACTGTCTAGTCTGTATATAGTCTGTGTCTATGGTGTTTAGAAAATATTTTTTTTGCCCATTACCAGGGCTGGAAAATCTCTAAACACCGTTTCTGTTAAAATAGCGTGTTTTTTTTTAGATTTATATGAATATGTATATCAAAATTCTACACTCAAAAAATTATAACGGTAGATTCCACTACAAAAGGTAGTTAAAACAACTACATTTGTTGTTGTTTAGACGTCTACGTTGTTGTTTTTAACTATTAATTAAAACGTCTCCCTATTGTCACCCGCGGATCTTTATGGAATTGGTTTTATTTTGTAGATCAGAAAAAATAAAGGGACACATATTTTTTTTAGCGGCCCAAATTCATATTTAGGGGGTAAAAAGGAGGGGGAAGACAAGGCAATTTTTAAGTTTTTAATTCAATTCCATTTTTATGAGGACAATTGCGGAAAAACGCTTTCCGCTCCAATTTGTTAACATTCATCAAAACAAAAAAAAAAAAAACGAAACGAAATGTTAACTTCCATTAATTTTTCAATTTAATTTAGCATCGTTTGGAATAGTTTTGTAAAATATTACACATTTTCGATGAAATATTGATAAAATTAGCTTATTAAGGTACCTACAGACGACGCAATATTATGCACAATATTTTTGACGTTTTCCCACAATTAGCATACATAAAAATACTGAAATCGATTTGATTTGTAAAAATAATATTTATAAAATTTATTCTTAATGAATAAAATTTATTTAAAAAAAAAATTAATTAACTTATTTTATTTCAAATTTTTAAATTAAAAAAATCAAGTAACTCAAAATAAAAACTTATTAATGGTAAAATTAAAAAAAAAGCCACAAATGAAAAAAAAATTATACTCTCGGCCAAACCGGGAGACGAACCTGGTGCCCCCAAATTAATATCCGACGACACTACCATTAGACCATTGGCAGCATTAAAAATGCATGTTAAATTCGCAACTCTGTTAGAAGTTTTGTTTGATTATAACACAGCAATGCTTAAAATAACTTATATACCCAGTGGTAGGTAGTGGTAGGTATACCCAGTGGTAGGTATACCCAGTGGTAGGTATACCCAGTGGTAGGTTTAAAAATATATTCCTAGTTTTTTATAGGGATCATACTATACTATAAGCTAACAAAATTAACCGTTACTAACAGTGTTGCCAGAAATCGTCAATAGGCAGAATCGTCTGTCCGTTTGTAAGAATTGGACGCAAAATATAAATATATTGAATGTGTTTGATATTGATCTTATCCAAGAAATTATAAAAAAAAAACAATTAAAACACAAATAAAGAGTGGATGGTATATAAAAAATGTAGAAAATACAATTTTTTTCCAAAAATTATTTCATTTACCCAATGACAAAGAATACAAAAGATTGTTTGGCCGAATATAAATTATTAAGGTGATTTTAATAAATTGTAATTTTATAAACAATATTAAAGCTAAAAAATAAATAAAAAAAAAAAACTTCAATCCCGACCATGACTCAAACCTGCTACCATATGAATGATAAGCCAACAGTGCAGCCATCATACCACAGACTGTTTCTGAATGTCTTAGCAATTTAACGACTATCTTAAAAGAGATAAACAAAACCGAGCAAATTACAACAAACCCTCTACTGCTGTTTATAAAAGAAGTTTTGTTGAATATACCATATTTTTTCCACCAAAATTCAATTTCGCTTTTGAAGAAAAACAAAACATTTAATTAATAATTAATTACAGCACATTTATATATTTGCAAAAACTGAGAAAAATCAATGACTCGATAAATATAATGAAGGGTATAGATTTAGGTGATTTAAATAAAATTATAATAATAAACAATATTAACAAACAAAAAAAAAAAAATATCTTGAGTCCTAACATGATTCGAACTCGGGACTCCATGCATGAAAAGCCAACACTCTAGCCATCATACCACAGACTGATTAGAAGTTTTACAATTTAGCGGGTATGTTAAAAGAACGAGAACCAAAACAGATAAATTAAAAAAAGCATTTAAGTAAACTGGAGTAATAACTCTTAAAACATAAAATATTAACAACATTTTTCAAATGTATTTAAATATGTTTATTAAAGGCCAAGATAAATCATCTTCTAAATGTGCCAATTTTGCTCCAAATTTGCTCATATTTTCTACATAGGCCACAAAGACCATATTTACACTCCATGTTAAAATTTGTTTACATACGTTAATCAGAATTTGAGTTATAGTATTTTACATGCTAGGTTTGTATGGGGGGTGTCACACCCCTTTTTTCTATTCCGCCCAAATTTAACATATAGATCAGACATGCTAAAATATCATTCTATACCAAATTTCATTCTAATCTGTTAAACAGAAGCCGAGTTATAGCATTTTGAATGCTAGGCTAATGTGGGAGGTGCCACTCCCCTTTGTCCAATTCTTCTAAAATTACACAGACATTGTACATGGTATAATATTATTCTGTACCAAATTTTATTTGAATCTGTAAAGTAGAAGCTGTGTAAACGCATTTTGTATTTTCAAAATTTTAGAGGTGTCGTTAAACTTTCACTCATAACTTTTGATCGGCTGGGCCGATTTCGCTCAAATACACTACCAAACTTCTCGGGAGAACTTCCAACAAATATGTTAAGTTTCAGTCATCTCTGTGTAATATTTTGTCCGCTACAGCATTTTCCACAGACAGACGGACAGACGGACATCGCTAGAATGTCTTAAAATCGATCGGGCATCATGAATATATATACTTTATGGGGTCCCAGACCGATATTTGATCGTCTGGGCCGATTTCGCTCAAATACACTACCAAACTTCTCGGGAGAACTTCCAACAAATATGTTAAGTTTCAGTCATCTCTGTGTAATATTTTGTCCGCTACAGCATTTTCCACAGACAGACGGACATCGCTAGAATGTCTTAAAATCGATCGGGCATCATGAATATATATACTTTATGGGGTCCCAGACCGATATTTCGATGAGTTACAAACAGAATGACAAACTTATATATACCCTCTATCACTAAGTGGAGGGTATAAAAAGAATGAAAAAATATTGGTTAGTTTCAAGCCGTTTTTACTCAATTTTTAGACTTTAAATAGCTACAAAAGAACTTTTGGGAAAAAAAAAATGGGACTAGTTTTTTATATTATTGATCTTTTTGTATTCACAGATTCATGTAAATATGTGGACAAAAGAAATAATATATATTTTAAGTTTCATGCAAATCGGTTCATAAGGGTTGAGATATTTCCCATGTAAGAGGTATAGCATGGCTAACTGAAGGCCCTCAACCAAGTGAGAAAAATTTTTTGGGGCCTGGAAGTTGGTCGTGCGCATTGAATTTATTAAAAGTGTAAACGATGTGCAAAAATTTACTTTGGTCTTTCATAGCTCTTCGTAATTATAAAATTTGTGTATGTATTCAAATCTCTACTCTTGAAGAGAATATGGTGTGAAAAAGCGCAGCAGGCTAAAATTGTTTTCAAGAGATTTTAACAAAAATATTAAAATGTTGAAAAAAAAAATGCTAAAAAAAAAATATAAAAAAGTGCTAATCTAGCACTTAGCACTTTTTTCCAAAAATTTAGTGCTAAGTCCAAAAAAAAAAAGTGCTAGTTGTCTATTTTTTTTTGGTTGTATGGGCACTAGGGTGGAGCAAATTATGCTTTTTCGAATTTCGAAAACGTCGGTGAAAAAAAATTTAATTTTTTTTTGGTTAAAATATTAGTTTATATTTGGACATTACTGAAATGTGTTTTTATTGTAAACATTTTTTTCTGTAAAAAATTAAAAAAAAAAATGTTCTTTAAATATAACTTTTTTTTTAAATTAATTTTAAATTGCATTAGAGGGAAAATTAAATAAAACGACAAATAAAAATAAACATATTCTCAAAACTGAGCCAATATGACGCTATATTTTCAGCAAAAAACTAATTAAAAATGTTGTTTTTGCAAAACAAGAAAAAAATTAAAAAAAATTTACAGACAAAAACAAATTTTTACAGACAAAAAAAATTGTTTACCATAAAAACACTTTTTAAGTAATGTCCGAATATTAAATATTTTAAGAAAAAAAAAATATAGTTTTACTTTCTTCGGAACTTTCCGATTTTGAAGTCAAAAAAGGAACCCAAAGCCATTGTCTCACAGGTCCAATATTTTTGTGTGTTAATATCGACCAACTTTAATATCGAGGCAACTTTACCGACCCGATGTTTTTGAAATAGATCTAATTAGCTTTCACCGGGCTACTGTTTTTATCTTTTTGTTTATTCTCTTCACCCTAATATATTTATTGTTTTATATTTCTCTTCAACCTAACAATATGCAATATTAAAAATTTTAAAGCGGTACTTATTGTTGTTGGGAATAATCTTGTTTCTCTTACTTTTAGCTAAAAATAAAAAAAGACAATGTTTTGTGGTTACAATTAATGTTGCCGAAAAATAATTTCTGTTGCCAAAAATAAATGGTAAAACGCAATACAACCTATTTTCTTTAATTGAAAATATTAACAATCGCCGATATATTTTCTTCCTCACATCATCACAATAAAATAACCTTCATGTTTTTCAATATTTACAAAAAAAAAAATTAAAATACTACAAATTCTGATTAATTTTTATTAAAAATAAAAATTGTTTTATTCGACCTTTAAAATATTATATTTTGAGGATGTTTATTCTGGCTCGAGGTCATTATTTTCTTTACTAATTAAAAAATTGTAAAAAATTGTTTTAAATATTTTTGTTGGTTATTGACAATCGTTGCCTTATTAGTATGGTACAATTTCTTCGTCTTTCTAATTCTCATTGTGAATAGAGGCGAATATGTATTAATATTCTAGTTTGTGCACAAACGATTTGTCATTAGACTCGTTTGCTACTTTGTAGTAAATCGTTTCTATTTTTGCTAAATAATCTTGACAATGGAATCTTGACAAATTCCGAAACACGTGTCGATCAAGTCTTGCAAAAATGACCAACATAAATAAATTTAAAACAAAAAAATAATTTTCTTGAAAATTATGCTATGAGAATATCATGGTTTTAATTAGTAAAGAAAATAATGACCTCGAGCCAGAATAAACATCCTCAAAATATTAAAATACTACTATTTTTTTTTTGTTTAAAAACAATAAAAAAAAATGTAAAAATGTGTATTTTTAAGGCAAGAATTTGGAATCTTGCATATATAATTTAAGTGATATCCGTATTTACAACCATAGATAATATCCCAAAGTATTATAGGCTTTCCAATTGAAGCAATAGCTCTTTCCAGTAAAAAGATATCACCTCTTAAAGTTACGTGTGCTACTTAATTTGCCGCACAAAAATGCCTTTAAAAATTTAAATTGTGGTTGTTGTAGTTGTTGTAATTTAACAGTAGTTGAGTGTGCGCAACAAATTTAAGAACAACCCAACAACTTCGTTTGTTCTTTAAATTTTGTCGCACATTCACTTAACTGTTGGAAACAATTGCATTAATGCTTACAAAATTTGGCATAACTTTTTTATGAAACGACCGAAAATAAACAAGTAAAAAAGTTAAATTCGGCCTTGCCGAATGTAGTGATACCCTCTACAATTTCAAAAAGATTATTGCAAAAAACTTTATTTAAAAGGAAATAACTTTAAAAAAAAATAAAAATTTTGAAAAAAAAATTCCGCGAAAAAAAATGTTGGTAAAAAAATCCGCGATTTTTTTCTTTTTTTTGTCAAAAAATATGTTCGTACTTGTTTAAATACCATTTTGTGTTCAATTATGTTCACATATGTCAACCAGAAGTCGAATTAAAGCATTTTGTATTTTTAGGTTCTGTTGAATGTACTGAAATTTTTGAGGTGTGCTTACATTTTCGTTCATAACTTTTGAACCGCTTAACCGATATCGCTCTAATGCAATACCAAACTTCTCGGGAGAACTTCCAATAAATATGTTAAGTTTCAGTCATCTCTGTGCAATATTTTGTCCGTGACAGCATTTTCCACAGACAGACAGACGGACATCGCTAGAATGTCTTAAAATCGATCGGGCATCATGAATATATATGGGGCATTCCATGTGAAATCGGACACTTTGAAAAACTTTTTTTTTAGATTTTCCCAATTTGCTTACAGTTTTTAGTACCCTTCGAAAACTCCTTCGTGGTAAATTTTCAGATTTTTTTGATGACCCGTTCAAAAGAAATCGAATTTTTAAAAATTGGTAGTTTGTTCCTTTACTCAAACTTCTTTTAATCATAACTTCTTCAATAATGGTCCAAATTTCAAATTTTTTTTTTCAAAATTTTTGTTTTTCTAAGTACTTTCTAAAAAAAAATCCCAAAAAATTCTTAAAAGCGCTCTAGTATGCGATTTTTAAGTTTTAAAATTTAAATCTCATTTTTGAAACTGTTTGTACTCTTCGATTTTTTTGTAATTTTTTTGTGTAAAACTTCTATCAATTCTACAAATTTTTTGCCCAGGACGATCGTGGGATAACGATTATTACTATTTTTTAAAATTTTTTGAAAAAATTTTATTGTAATTTTCCAATCTTAAAATCATTTCTACTGCTCCAATGGTGCGTCATAGAGGGGTCCTTTATAAGACCGACCCCCATTAATTTTTACGTCTTAACATTTCTTTGGAACAAACTAATACCCTATCTCCAATTTCTAAGGGGGCTCCCACACAAAACGACATTTTTTAAAATTTGTTCCAACCGCTCTAACTGCCCTAATAGTGCCCTTAGAGCAACAAAATGTATGACCGACCCACAATATTTTTTTCGTCCAAACATTTTCTCTGAACACACCTACCCTCTATCTTTAACTGTTAAGGCGGTCACCATACAATTTTTTTTATTTTTTGTAAATTTGTTTTATTTAATCAGCTTCTACCGGTCCAATGGTGCGTCCGAGAGGGGTCATTAGTGAGACCGACCCCCATTTATTTTTACCCTACAACATTTTTTCAAAACATACCTACGCCCTATCTCCACTCCCTAAGTAGGCTCCCATACAAATAACAGTTGGAGCAAATTTTATAAAAATGTTCTATAGAACACGGTGTAATTTTTATAATCTCTACTATGTTTGTTATTCTAAAAACGAAAGTTTGTTTCATTCTAATAAGATCCTACGGTCAGGACCGGTTACCCGGGAAGACCGAAAACCGGTCTACCCGGGTAGACCGGTCTTTATATTAATATATTTTTTTTTTTAAATTTCCCACTTCCACCATTTTTAAGAAGAACTAAAGTGTCAAACTGAAATAATAGCCCTGTTTTTTGCAGACCGGATTAAGATTAGAATTAACTCTATTTAGTTAAAAAATGGATCAAATCAAGTCCAGAAATTTTTTTTATATTTTTTTTCTGAACTTACATCCAATCTATATATATAAAAGAGTAATGTGACTGACTGACTCATCAGCGCCCAAACCGCTGAAGCTAGAGACTTTGTTCACCTCCCGGAATATAGATTCACTAAGGCTGCATTTTCGCCAATGATGATTCTAAGGGGGTAAAAAGGGTAAAACTGTACTTTTGGTACCATTTTTTAAAAAAAGTACCTTTTATAAAAAGTACCTTTTATAAAAAGCACATTTTATTAAAAGTACCTTTTATAAAAAGTACCTTTTATAAAAATTACCTTTTATAAAATGTACCTTTTATAAAAAGTACCTTTTATAAAAAGTACCTTTTATAAAAAGTACCTTTTATAAAAAGTACCTTTTATAAAAAGTACCTTTTATAAAAAGTACCTTTTATAAAAAGTACCATTTATAAAAAGTACCTTTTATAAAAAGTACCTTTTATAAAAAGTACCTTTTATAAAAAGTACCTTTTATAAAAAGTACCTTTTATAAAAAGTACCTTTTATAAAAAGTACCTTTTATAAAAAGTACCTTTTATAAAAAGTACCTTTTATAAAAAGTACCTTTTATAAAAAGTACCTTTTATAAAAAGTACCTTTTATAAAAAGTACCTTTTATAAAAAGTACCTTTTATAAAAAGTACCTTTTATAAAAAGTACCTTTTATAAAAAGTACCTTTTATAAAAAGTACCTTTTATAAAAAAGTACCTTTTATAAAAAGTACCTTTTATAAAAAGTGCCTTTTATAAAAAGTGCCTTTTATAAAAAGTACCTTTTATAAAAAGTACCTTTTATAAAAAGTACCTTTTGTAAAAAGTACCTTTTATAAAAAGTACCTTTTAAAAAAAGTACCTTTTCTAAAATGTACCATTTATAAAAAGTACCTTTTATAAAAAGTACCTTTTATAAAATGAACCTTTAGAAAAAGGAATTTAGGATTTTTCGGTAAAGAAAAAAACCTTCTGGAAGAGGTGCTTTTTGGAAATTTCGTTTCTAACGGGGGTAAGAAAGTGTACTTTTGGTACTTTTTTTTGTTCCTATAATAATGACCGTTGAAGCTTGAATTTTGGAATGTAGGGGACTTCGGTAAAAAAAACATTCTGCTAAAGTATTTTCAAAAAAGTCTGTTTCTAGAGCTGTAAAAAAGTGTTTTTTGATACTTTTTATATTTCATGAAGTAGTTATCCTAGGCACTGAAATTTTGAATGCTTTAAAAAGTTATTTTTGGAAATTCTGTTTCCAAGGGTCGCGACCGATCTTAAAGCGGATAAAAAGTGCAAATTTGGTTATTCTTATATTTCTTGAAATAATGGTTCAGAAACTTGACGTTTTAAATAAAGGATCACCTAGCACAAAAAAACAGTTTTTGGAAAATATAATTTTACGGGGAAAAGGGGGCAAATGGTTATTTTGACAAGGACATATTTTAAAATTTTAGGGTAAAAAGGGGTACCTGGTAACAGTGGTGTAAAATGGTACTTTTCATATATACAATATAAAAACAATAGAACTTTTTATTTTTTTAACGCATATTATACGGAGAGCAAAACTTGGAGCAGATGGCATAGGTACCACCATAATGCTTTCACAGCCACTCCAGTATTTCAAACTAAAACGAAATACCCTTACTGTCGCCAAAGCAAATCGAAGATGGAAGGAACTTGGGACAAGTCGTATAAGCAGAATTTTATGGCCACGCTATGATTTAGGAAGAACTAAATTCATACTTACACTTACGAGAATAGAATGTCGTATGTTGACAGGTTTAATAACGGGACACTGTCTTGTCGGAAAACATGCCAAGAACATGAATCTTATTACGGACGCAAGCTGTAAAAGGTGCGAGACACCAGACGTCGAAGAGACCATTGAACACATCCTGTGTCACTGCCCGGCTTTGGCACGAACTCGACTATCAATTATAGGAAGTTCACAGTTCGAGACTTTGGAGGAAATTACGAGGATAGACCTGAAGAGCTTGAAACAATTCGCAATGAAGGTCAATGTATTTAGTTTACATCGATAAGCGGAAAAAGTTTTGTGGTATCGCTATGGACCAATTGGTCTATGCGGAGTGCCCATCTGGCACCGCCACCCTAACCTAACCAAACCATACCATACGGAGAGGAATGAAACTTGCATGGATCGAAAGGAGATGGACTTGGAAGTGAAATGGATTAGAACGGGGAACGAAGTGGAATAGAGCTGGGAACAATATGGAATGATACTTTTTACTTAAATTTAACGAATTTAACTTTTTTGACTCCATATTTGTTCTCTCTATATGTTTTTTCACTCAAACTTATTTTTATTCCAATTTTTTTTTTGTCACTGAAATATTTATTCACTCAAAATCTTAAAACCCGATATAAGGGCTCGAAAATTGTCAATATATGTTTCACCGAAACGAGCATGATGACGTACCAGCGAAGTTATTCAAATTTTATTGTTTAAATTATTCATTAAAATATTATTTTGGCTCGAAAATTGTCAATATATTTTTTCACCGAAACGAGCATGATGACGTACCAGCGAAGTTATTCAAATTTTATTGTTTAAATTATTCATTAAAATATTATTTTATGAAAGACTTAAACGTCCACAAGTAAATAAAACAAAAACTATGTAGAGGATTTTTTTTAAATCGATAGAGTAATCCTGATCCTTTTATTATCCGGTATTCAATACAACCGGTAACGAAGTACCGGGATGGTAAGCTAGTTAGTTAATATAAACAGGAAAATAAATTAAGCGTTGTCCAAAATGTAAAACGGTATAAATAAATTTGAGTTAATCCTAGGATTTAACTAAATTTATTTTTCATTCTTTGCATTTTGGACAAAGCTTAATTTGTTTTTCTATTTATATTTACTAATTCTATGTAATTTCAGAAAAAAATTATAAAAAAATTCTGGACAAGATTTGACCCATTTTTTAACTAAATAAAGTTAATCCAAATCTTAATCCGATCTGCAAAAAACAGGGCTATTATGTAGAGAAAGTGAATTTTTTACAAAACTTAAAAACAATTTGTTTTTTTTTATTAAAAATTAAAAATACCAATATCTCAAAAACTAAGCAAGATAGAGCAAAACGGAGAAAATTTTCAAAAGAAAGACAGCGAAGAAAAATATGGATGTGTGGACTCAATAGGTCCGAAATTTTGAATTAAAAATTCGCATTCTGGAAAATTTTAAAAAGTCAATATCTCGGTAAGTATTGTCCACACGATAAAAAGTCCAATGGCGTTTTTGTTGCTCTTTACTGGAAGAACTTGACCACAGAATATCCGAAAGCCTTGAGATCAAAAGTTTTTAAACTATTTGATTTTTAATTTTTTTAGGACCCCAAAACCCATTTTTTATGATTTTAAATGCCGATTGCTCAAAATTTTTGTTCTACGACCGGCACAAAAAGCTGTGAATAGATCGAAAATTATGTCTAGAGCAGTGTTGCCACCTCATGTGTAATTACACATATCATGTGTAATTTTTTTTTTCATGTGTAGCCCATGTGTAATTGTCTGCATGTGTAATTCATGTGTAATTTGAAATTTTTACTTTTTGGAGCATTTTTTTTCATAATTTGTTTTAACAAAACTTTTGGCAGATTTTTCTGCAGAAATTGATATTTTAACGAAAATCTCTGTCATTCAGTTTTAAAAAATAACAGAAGTTTTTTAATTATATTGCTGATTCTGTTTGCTGAGTTTATAAAAATATTTTTGTAACATTGCAGCTAACTATTTTAAAATTTTACAGAACTTTTTTTTTATTTCGTGAAATTTTAACGATTAAAAATTGTCAAAACTAAAAAATAGCAGACTATTTTGCAAATTTTACAAAAATACTTAGTTATCATTAGTATTTTTCTAAGTTTTATTAAAAAAAAAATTTACGATTTGAAAAAAAAAAGAAAAAATACAACAAACTGTTTCTGTGAAATAAGGAACCTTTTCTGCCGTTTTTTGGCTTTAAAACTTAGCAATATTTTCGTTTATGTTTATGCTTAAATTTTTTTTTTGAGCAGATTTTCAGCTGAAATCAATATATTTTTTTTTGCTGTTTTACAGATTTTCTTCTGATTTAACTTAGATCATCCAGACAGAAATTTCGCAAAAATATATAAGTCGTAGGTTTTTTGAGCAATAAAAAAACCAGACTTTGGTTAACCGTTATATTTTGAAAATTTACAAAAAGACGTTATTTAAAAAAAGCATGTGTAATTTCATGTGTAATTTTGGCATGATCCATGTGTAATTCGTGATTTCATGTGTAATTTTGGCATGACCCATGTGTAATTTACGATTTTGTTGGTGGCAACACTGTATTTCAGTAAGAAAAATTTTATATATAATTATATACAATTTGATAAAAATTTATATAATTTTATCAAATTATATATAATTATATAAAGGCTTTTTTACTCGGGAATGTAAAAATTTTAAATTCGAATATTTGATAAAATTATTTAAAATTTGTGTAATTTCGCAGTATATGGTTTAAAAAAGAAAAATATAATTCACTTAACAAAAAAAGGGGGAAAAAGTCGCACAAAGTTTGAAAAAGTTGCAAAATTAGACAAGTTTAAAAAAGTCGCACAAAAAGTCTCAGAGTGTCAAAAAAGTTGCAAATTGCAACTAAAGCAATGGTGCCCAAACACTTGTTAAAGATCAACGAAGACACACACACACAATATGAACGACAACGAAACTAACAACAGAGAGCGTAAAAAACAAAAAAATTCTCTTTTTGGGCACCGCTGAACTAAAGTCGCACAACGGTAACACTGATTGTAGAGAGCAGACAGACAATACACTCATAAAATGCTTAAGGTAACATCAAGTGAAAACTGACTTTTTATTATTTTTCTTTAAAACTAATTTTTAATTAATGCATTTATCAAGGTAGAGTAAATATTTTTGTTCACTATATTAATTAATTTACAAAAAATAATAAAAATTCAGTTAAACTAAATTTTACCTACAACATTCTGCTCTCTACAATACGTAGCAAGAGAATAAAGTTGTACAGCATTTGTTAATTGTGTCTATGTAGTGGTGACTCATAATTGGTTTATTTACATTTTCTGAATTTCAATTGTGATTTCTGAATTTCAATTGGTCTTTTCTGAATTTCAATTATGATTTCTGAATTTCAATTGGGCTTTTCTGAATTTCAATTGTGATTTTCTGAATTTCAATTGGGCTTTTCTGAATTTCAATTGGGCTTTTCTGAATTTCAATTGTGCTTTTCTGAATTTCAATTGGGCTTTTCTGAATTTCAATTACGATTTCTGAAGTTCAATTGGGCTTTTCTGAATTTCAATTGTGATTTTCTGAATTTCAATTGGGCTTTTCTGAATTTCAATTGTGCTTTTCTGAATTTCAATTGAGCTTTTCTGAATTTCAATTGTGCTTTTCTAAATTTCAATTGGGCTTTTCTGAATTTCAATTGTGATTAACTGAAGTTTTTATTTATTCCGGTTTGAGTCCATATTAATTATTTCTGAGAAATAATTATTTTTGTTGTACAATGAGAAAATCTGAAAAAAATTAATTGACAACACAGGCTAAGTGGAGATGTCGACAGCTTTCGGAAGAAGCCACCCTTCCTTCGTCAGCACTCTTCGATTGTCACTGTAGGTGTGTAAGATTAAGATCAGCTATTTAAACGTACATTAAGGTGAAAAAGCGAACGGGAATTATATCACATTTTTTTGATGATTTTCTGAATTTCAATTGTGATTTTCTGAATTTCAATTGGGCTTTTCTGAATTTCAATTACGATTTCTGAATTTCAATTGTGCTTTTCTGAATTTCAATTGGTCTTTTCTGAATTTCAATTGTGCTTTTCTGAATTTCAATTGTGCTTTTCTGAATTTCAATTGTGCTTTTCTGAATTTCAATTGGGCTTTTCTGAATTTCAATTGTGATTTTCTGAATTTCAATTGTGATTTTCTGAATTTCAATTGGGCTTTTCTGAATTTCAATTACGATTTCTGAATTTCAATTGGGTTTTCTGAATTTCAATTACGATTTCTGAATTTCAATTATGCTTTTCTGAATTTCAATTGTGCTTTTCTGAATTTCAATTGTGATTTTCTGAATTTCAATTGTGCTTTTCTGAATTTCAATTGGGTTTTTCTGAATTTCAATTGTGCTTTTCTGAATTTCAATTACGATTTCTGAATTTCAATTGTGCTTTTCTGAATTTCAATTGGGCTTTTCTGAATTTCAATTGTTCTTTTCTGAATTTCAATTGGTCTTTTCTGAATTTCAATTGGGCTTTTCTGAATTTCAATTATGATTTCTGAATTTCAATTGTGCTTTTCTGAATTTCAATTGTGATTTCTGAATTTCAATTGGGCTTTTCTGAATTTCAATTATGATTTCTGAATTTCAATTGTGCTTTTCTGAATTTCAATTGTGCTTTTCTGAATTTCAATTGGGCTTTTCTGAATTTCAATTGTTCTTTTCTAAATTTCAATTGGTCTTTTCTGAATTTCAATTGGGCTTTTCTGAATTTCAATTATGATTTCTGAATTTCAACTGGGCTTTTCTGAATTTCAATTGTGATTTCTGAATTTCAATTGGGCTTTTCTGAATTTCAATTGTGATTTCTGAATTTCAATTGGGCTTTTCTGAATTTCAATTATGATTTCTGAATTTCAATTGTGCTTTTCTGAATTTCCATTGTGCTTTTCTGAATTTCAATTGGAAAAGGTGTAGAGTATCCCTATTCCATATGGAGTCATTTGAAGCAACCACACAAAAGTTCCGCCTTAACGACCGAAAAAGACAGGCCCAATTTCATGTAAATACATGGAAAAAACAAGACTTTACGAGTTTAACAGCCGATTTCTCAAAATTTTTGTTCTACGACGGGGACAAAAAGCTGTGAATAGATCGAGAATTATGTCTAGAGTCTCCTTGTTTCATATGGAGTCATTTGAAGCAACCACAAAAAAGTGACGTCCTAAAGATCGAAAAAGACCGTCCCAATTTCATGTAAATACATGGAAAAGACAAGACTTTACGAGTTTAACAGCCGATTTCTCAAAATTTGTGTTCTACGACCGGCACAAACAACTGTGGGTAGATCGCCAATTATGTCTAGAGTATCCCTGTTTCATATGGAGTAGGGTTGTCATATTTGAAATAGGAAAAAAACAGTACATCCAGACGAAAAAAACAGTACATTGCAAATAAAAACAGTACTTTTTTAAAAGTCTTATTTTTAGTACTCTTGTATCGAAGTGCATACATAAAGCAGCAAAATTTTAAAACTTTAGGTACACAAAAAAAAATATGGAGGAGACAAATTTGAGTAATCACTTGTTTAAATTTAAAAACAAAAATTGAGTAATTTTTTAATTGACGCAATTAAAAATTTACTTAAACATTTTAAAAACAATTTAAGTAAATAATTTAATAAAAATTTAATAGTTTTTTTTTAAACTTTTTTTTTAAACTTTCACAGTTTTTTGAATTCTCGTTTAGTTTATAGTTTTTTTGTATATGTATATGAAAGTTTGTAATCGTCTTTATAAAATTTTTCTATGTTTTTGAGACATAAATATGTTTGATAAAGTTTGAAAAAACATTTTTTTTTTAGTTTTGTAAAAAAATTTTAAACTTTTTAAAAAAATAAATACATAAATTTTGAGGACATTTTTAATTGTGTCAATTAAAAATTTACTCAAATATTTTTTTATTTTTTTCTGAGTACTTTTAGTTCTAAAAGACTCTTAATTAATCAAATTTGCCAAATATTTTGATTCAAATACACACTTTTTATACTATTTACTTACAATTAGTGGTTTAAGTTTGTAATTCCGTTTGTAACACTTTGAAATATTGGTCTAGGAACTTTAACAAAACAACTTCAGAGGCTAATGGGACTTGGCATATATATATTTTTCCTGATCAGGCTGAGTTAAAACTTCAGAAAAGTCTAAAAATGCTATGCTAAAAATTCCAGCCAAATCGGAGAACGTTAACACGAGGCGCATCGAGGTCAAAGGGCAAACACACGAAAATAATGAATACATTCTTAAAAAATGGTACACGGGTTGTTTTTAGTATAAGAAGATATATTAAAATTTGTTGGGTTTTCAAAAATTAACCCTTGTAAGCCTTTCGGGGTCAAAATGACCCAATTTTTATAAAATGACCCCTAAAACAGGAAAATCCGCCCCAATTTTCTTATTTTATTGAAAGAAACCAATGGAAAACAATATTTATATTCTATTCTATCATAAATACTCAGATATGAAATACTGTCTTTCTAGGATGTCATTAACCTGTTTCATGGTAAGGTCAAAAATATGCATTGTATTTGGCGTGATTCTCAAAACTGATAATTTGATTTTTTAAAAATTTTCCTTAACAAAATTAAGAAAAATGCTGAAAAAACCACCACAGAATGTTCTAAAGTATATGTTAACATATAAAAACAAAAATTTTTGGGGGATATCCCTCGGATAGTTTGGCGGGGGCATCGATTTAATCTCAGCGGATTTCGAGGAAAATGACTTTTTTGCCACAATTTACTCAATATGGAAAAATTTGGTAAATATTTTAAAATTTCGCAAAGTAAGGGCCATAAATTATTAAAAATAATATTAGATTTTAACCCTAAACGTTTTAGAAAAATGGAATAATATTAACCCGGTTTTTATTCGAGTCAAAGGTCAAATTTTGGGATGTTTAAAGTTTTTTTTAGAAAAAGTCACCTAAATATGAAATGTTTATTGCGATTTTTCATAAAACTTGGTATAATTATTGTAAGAGTTCAGAAATAATAATTGTTTGATTTTTTTTTTTAAATTAACCCATAAATAAACATGGGGTCAAAACGGCCCAGCACGTTAAAATTTCTTAATATAGCTTTTTATTTTTTTCGATTTCTATAAAACTTGTTATAATTATTGTGCGAGGTCAGAAAAATAATTATTTTTTCTATAAAACTTGGTATATATTGTGCTAGGTCAGATCATTTTTTTTTAATTAACCTTAATTATAAATGAACAACGGGTTAAAGTGGCATTTTTTACATAAAAATCTTTGCATAAAATATTTTTTTTTTTTACATTTTTATAAAACTGGATACAACTATTTTGCAAGGTCAGAAAAAATAACTCTTTTTATAAAAAAATCAAAAAAAAAATATTTTATGCAAAGATTTTTTTTACATGATGGGTCGTTTTAACCCGTTGTTCATTTATGGGTTAATTAAAAAAAATATCTCACCTAGCACAATTGTTATACCAAGTATTATAGAAATCGAAAAAAATATATTAAGAATTTTTAATGTGCTGGGCCATTTTGACCCCATGTTCATTTATGGTTAAATAAAACAATTTTATTTTTTCCATGCGAGGCATTAGACAATCTTTATTTAATTTTTACCTCTATTTACACCTAAAAGTAAAACTTAACACTGCACAGAAAAAAATAAAAATGAATTTCAATTACGAAATTCGTTGATTCAATTAAAAATTTAATTGACCTATCACGAAAATGAGCATATTAATTAATCATTTTTTTGAAAATAGTTTTAAAACTTAAGTAAATTGTTAATTGAATCAGTTAAAGTTTTAATTGAAAATAAAATGGAAAACCAATTAAAATTGTAATTAAATAAACTAAAAAAAAAATAATATAAAATTGAAAATCAATAATATAGATTTATTGATTCACATAAAATTTTTAATTGAAAAAAGACCAAAACTCAATTTAATTTTAAAAGCTAAACTTCAAAAAATGCCCTAAAATAAATAAACATAGAATTGAAGTTTTTATTTATTTCGGTTTGAGTACATATTAATTATTTCTGAGAAATAATTATTTTTGTTGTACAATGAGAAAATCTGAAAAAAATTAATTGACAACACAGGCTAAGTGGAGATGTCGACAGCTTTCGGAAGAAGCCACCCTTCCTTCGTCAGCACCCCAGCAAAAAAAGAGCTTACCATTCACTACAAAATTCACCACAACTTATGAACCAGATGTACTTCTTCTTCAACTGAAACATTGATGAATTTAATATGGGCGTGACACACAAAGTATGTACTTTTTATCGCTACTTTTCGGTGGCGAAAGATTGACACTGAAGTATAACATATATCACTAGTGTTTTTATCACAACTTCTGAAGTAGTGATCCGGATGTTAATATAACTTGACCTTTTGGAAGCACTTTTTTCATCACTTCTTTAGAAGTACATATTTCTTGGCATTTTGGGTGTGATTATGTCATTTTTAATTAATGATTTAGAACTTCTAAGTTAGAAGTTCTTTTTTCACTTATTTTTGTATGATTGATTGAAAGAGTATTTTTTTTGTAATATTTACACTAAAAACACTGTTCGACAGCAAAAACCTTTCAGTGAAATTTCTAACTGATCCTTATAGATTTTGGTCTCCTGCTTCCAAATCTACCGTCCAAATTTTTCTAGCACGTACCGTTTTTTAGATATTCGCTGTTAAAAAGTAAAAAAAGCATTTTTAGGGGTCCACTGTTACGTATTCTTACGTTGCTTCCACGAAATAGGACTTGATTTTATATAAAATGCACCTCCTGATTCCAAAACTGCAATCCACAAGTTTCAAGCATGTTCTGTTTTTGAGATATTCGCGTTTGAAAATTTTAGTGTGATTTATATAGAATATAAGTGCGTAACAGTAGAGTTTGAGTTTTTCAAACGCCAATATTTCAAAAACAGTACGCGATAGAAAAATTTGGATGCCAGATTTTGAATAAAGATGTCTTATTTTTACTAAATCGAGTTCTATTTTGTTTGAGCAACTTAAGAATACGTTACAGAGGAGACCCAAATATTTCAATTGTAAACCGCGAATATCTTAAAAACCTTACGTGATAGAAAAATTAATTTCATTGATAATCTAACGTGTATACTTACGAATTAAAAAAGGAGTAATTATAGAGATTACAAAACTATTAAAATTCACGGCGAATTGATTCACAAGTTTGTTTTGACCACAAGCCTATACCTCAAATTTCTAAAAAGTTTAAACAATCTTTAATAACGTGATGCAGCAACATCCGCTTTAGTTCGTAAATGTACACTCATAAAAATTTGTAAGTATTCCTTACAAAAAAGTCTGTTACCATTACTAATAAAGTTTTCAATTTGTGCCCGATAACTTTTTCAATTACCATTACAAACTTTGGTTTTCAAAAATTAGTAATCTTAAAAAATACTAAAAAAATTAGTACTACTAAATTTTTTTGTAAAAAAATTGTAAATTGTGTATTATAAATTTTTGGTATTTTTTTACTATATGTAAACTGCGTATTGCGCTTGTTGTCGCCATTACTATTTCAATGCAAGTCAGATTTTGTTTGAATTTTTGATCTAAAATATGTAAGAGAAAATACTGAATATTTTTTTTTTAATACAAAATATAAATTACATACCACATAAAATTAATGCTTTGAAAATTGTGTTGAATAAATTGACATGTTGAATAAATTGGTGTTCTAGAATAAAAAATACATTATATTGATATTATTTAAATGGAACACATAAATATACAGTTGTTACCTGTTTTCATCATTTTCTATTTTGTTTTATTTATTGTCCTAAAAAAAGAGTTAATTTTAAACAAAAAATACTTTAACATTTGGTTACCTGTATTTTGTGTTGTAATATTTTGTTGTTTGTACATATTTTTATTTCTCCGCTCCGCGACGTTGTCAATTCAAATGCTATTTTTCAACTGAATAATAGAAAGAAAGGCATGAGGAAAAGTACACAAAATTACCAATACTATTCTGAGTATTAAGAAATCAACCCTTTGTGTACACTACACACAAGAAAAAAAAAATCGCAGATAGCGTAAAACAAAAAAGGACCGCAAGTGGAGAAGAAAGAAAAAAGAATTGAAAAAGGTCGGTTTATTTTGCATATCTTCTCTTTACTGCATTTTGTTCCCTTTTTTATATATTTTTTTTATTTGAAAGAAAACAAAGTAGTTACAATGAAGCAGACAAATAAGTGTAATTCAATATTGAAAATAATAAACATATTCATACTCATCAAAGCGCAGTTTTACCATTAAAATAAAAAAATAACTAACTATATATTTTTTTTAAATGCTCTTTTTAATTTCCAAATATTTTAATAACATTTTCTTTTTGTATTTCATTAGTGCATTACTTTTATAGAAAAGAAAACCGAAAAGTTAATACGAAATTTTAAAAAAATCAACTGAAAAAATTATTAAAAAATCAGTAAAAAATTAATAGTTTGTAACGCGAGTTTACTAAAACGAATTACAAAAAATTTTTTTTTAGTACAATTTAGTAAAAAAGTTGTAAATTTGGGATACAAACAATTTTACAAACTTTTTTACTAACGTATTTTTTGAGTGTATTTATTTCATTTAGGACCAACTTTTTATGATATAAGATATGAAATTTGAAAAATTTATCAATAATCGGTTTTCGTCTTTTCGATTTTTTAAGCTCTAAATAAAGAGAAATGAAATGCCATTACCAAATTTTGTCACCATTTTTGCAAAACCTAAATCTATTTGAAGCTAGACGTAGAAAAAATTGCATACTTCGTGTATCACCCTCATTCTAATTGTTTCAGTTGAAAAAGAAGTTCATATGTTGTGGTGATTTGATTTGATTCCTAAGAACATATGAAAAAGGTACTTCAAAATCATTAAGCAAAGAACTGGTGAAAGATGTATTTATGGTTATTTTGTAGCATTTTTGGAAGTGATTTTAAAAGTACTTCCTACGGAATATGAAGTTCGGCACCTATCGCTACTTTGTATGTAGTGAAACCACTAATTCTTTTTGAACCACTTCGTTTATTTTTTGCTGGGCACTCTTCGATTGTCACTGTAGGTGTGTAAGATTAAGATCAGCTTTTTAAACGTACATTAAGGTGAAAAAGCGAACGGGAATTATATCACATTTCATTACCTATATGTTACGTTTAGCACGAACTTAATGAATCTATTTTTAACTTTTTCCAACACAGTTGTAATTTCTTACACTGTAGTAGATTTTCTCAGAGTTGCAACCCTTAGTAGGACTTTTCAAATCTTGAAAAATGTCCGTTAGGTTTGAATTTATATTTCGTATTTCTAATTCTTAGAAATATTACTAAATTGCGTTGTACCTTATTTATGAGTTGAGTTTTAATTCTGTTTTATATATTGTTGGACTTTATATTTTATAACTGAAGTTTTTATTTATTTCGGTTTGAGTCCATATTAATTATTTCTGAGAAATAATTATTTTTGTTGTACAATGAGAAAATCTGAAAAAAATTAATTGACAACACATGCTAAGTGGAGATGTCGACAGCTTTCGGAAGAAGCCACCCTTCCTTCGTCAGCACTCTTCGATTGTCACTGTAGGTGTGTAAGATTAAGATTAGCTATTTAAACGTACATTAAGGTGAAAAAGCGAACGGGAATTATATCACATTTCATTAAATATGTTACGTTTAGCACGAACTTAATGAATCTATTTTTAACTTTTTTCCAACACAGTTGTAATTTCTTACACTGTAGTAGATTTTCTCAGAGTTGCAACCCTTAGTAGGACTTTTCAAGTCTTGAAAAATGTCCGTTAGGTTTGAATTTATATTTCGTATTTCTAATTCTTAGAAATATTACTAAATTGCATTGTACCTTATGAGTTGAGTTTTAATTCTGTTTTATATATTGTTGGACTTTATATTTTATAACTGAAGTTTTTATTTATTTCGGTTTGAGTCCATATTAATTATTTCTGAGAAATAATTATTTTTGTTGTACAATGAGAAAATCTGAAAAAAATTAATTGACAACACAGGCTAAGTGGAGATGTCGACAGCTTTCGGAAGAAGCCACCCTTCCTTCGTCAGCACTCTTCGATTGTCACTGTAGGTGTGTAAGATTAAGATCAGCTATTTAAACGTACATTAAGGTGAAAACATAGAATTTTTTTTTTTGTTTTATTTTATTAAGAAATGTATTTTCTTTATTAAATATAAACAGTTGGTATAGTTTTGCATAGAAACATTATAGTAGTATTTTAAAATATCAATAACTATTTAAATTACATTTTTATTTTTAAATCTTGTTATGGCATGCATTTTTGTCGCTTTAGTAAAGTTGGAACAAAAAAAAATTGTATTATATTTCAATGTGCAAAACACAAGGCAAATGTCTCATATTATTTTTTTTTTTGTTTCAACTGTACACATTTTATTAGCAAAACACTTTATCCGCAACGACCACTCGCCTTAAAAAAAACAATAAAACTAAATTTTTTTGTTGCGTTTTTATGTATTCATTGGCTGCTACCACCAAAATATACAAAACAATAGTTCAAAAGTTTTTTTTTGTTGTTTTTTGCATTTTTATTTTTTCATTGGCTACTAACACTAACGCATACAAAACCGGTTTCGTTTGTTTATTTTATTTTTGTCTTCAGTAAAGTTAAGAATTTAATTAAAACATTAATTGAATCAATTAAAGTGTTTAATTGAAGTTAAATTTAATATCAAATCCATTTTTAATTAAAAACAAAATTACGATATCATTTTCTGTGTAGCTTAATAAAATAAATGACTAAGGTAGCATAAATAATTTAAAGCAAGTCGCATATATAATTAAAAATTATTAATAAACAAAAATGTTAAATAACCTAAATAAATATAAAATAACTAAAACCTAATCATAAATTCTTTAACCCTTATGTGCTAATGTAAGAATAACTTAAAATAACCAAACTCTAAATCTGCTACACAACAACAGACAGACAGACATACAGACAGACATGCAGGCAGACCCGCAGGGGTATCCATATTACTGGATAATGGGAGTGACGATCCCGCGGATCGTTGACGCATGTATGGAGAGCGTGCTAAAAAAAGGTATATGAGCTCGGAGAAGTTCTGCGTCAGGGTGAGTGGATGCCGCCCTGAACTATGTATCCAACCACAGGGGTGCCCTCAAGAGAGGTGCAGTTTCGCGAGTGACGTCTCAATGGTCTCCCCACGTCTCGTCGATACATCCTTAATGCGATGATTGGTGCAAAAGTAAAACTTGCGTACCTACAAAGGAGCGACAAACCCCCAGCCGAAAGGCATTACACTTAAAATATTATGTAAGTAAATTCAACAGAAAATACGTTTGAAACAAATGAAACTTTATTTAAAAAACGGACTACTTACATTTCATTTAAAACAAAAACATTTCTCAGTTATTTTTAAATGTTAATTAATAACTGTTGAAATCCGTAAAAATAACTTAAAAATCCGTAAAAAATGACTGACAAAATTTTACGGAAAAAACGGTTAAAATAACGGAAATTTACATTCATTTTTATTTATTTTTTTAGAAATAATTTTAAAAAACTTCGAACCTGAGCAGAATCGAACTCATAATTTCTGGCTGATAGCCCAGCACGCTACCCTCTGTGCCACAAGCTACTTATATTTTCAGCAACTAAATTTCATTTTCAAATTCAAAAAAAAAATTCTGATTTTAGAAATTTTTAAATAACTGACAAATAACAAACGACAAATAAAATAATGTGGTTTGTTTTTTAAATAACTGAAAAAAACAAAAGGACTTTAGTAGGCGGAAGTGAAATTCCTTCGAAATGGCTCCTAGGGTAATATCACAACTGGCTCCGTCCTGTTAAAACCTGCCAAGTCTGAAGGTACGTCCGAAGCTTCGTCCAGGAAGCTTCGTCGCCTTTAAGTTGGTGGTGCAGGTTCGGATGAGTATCCCGATTAGCACGGATCTGGCTCTGGACTGGTTTCCCATAAGGTCTCCTTTTCAACCCTCGCATGGCCTCCCTGCTTGCATAGATAACCATGAGATCACAAAAACGTGACTGCACTTCGAGCGTAGATAGCGGCCTTCAGTTTGGACCCACTCAAATGGACAAGTTTATTCAAATTATAAAAATTATTTAACGATGAATCACCAAAACCGCTGAAGTCCAAGAAGCGCAAAGGCCAGTCCCTTAATGAGACGACCGTAACACGAGCGGAGACTTCCGTCGCTCTGGAGTCCAGGAATAATCCACCGAAAGTAGTTCCGCAGAATAATATCGGCGAAGATTCCCCGCCTAACAGTTGGAAGACGGTTAGCAAAAGGAGAAAAAACCACCGCTTAGCAAGCAGGCCGGATACAATGTTGATCTCAACCACCGGTGAAATGTCGTACGCGGATATACTCCGGAAGATGAAGAACGACCCAAGCCTGAAAGACTTCAGTGATAACGTTAAACGTGTTCGGCGAACGTATAAAGGAGACCTTCTGCTAAACTGAAGGACAGTCTCTCGAAGGACAGGCTGAAATAAAGACAAGGGTGAGCGAAACCTTAATCGAGTAAAAGGACATTGATGAATTTACCACCAAAGCCGACATATTTAAAGCACTGGAGGAAGAGCTTCAGTTAAATGGCATTGGCGAGAGTAACGTGAAAAGCATTCGCAAAGCCTACACTCAAAATAATTCTACAGTAAAAAAATCAGTAAGTGCGTTGGTAACCCAAATCTACTAATAAATTACTGATTACCAATATTACAGTAGTTTTTTTAGTATCTTCAAAGTACTAAAATTAGTATTTCTTACTGTTTATGAGTATTTTTTGTTGGTAGTTGGTTTTACTATCTTTTTTACTATTTTTAGTATCATAAATGTACTAATACTAGACTTGCCAACCGTCCAGTTTTCGTCGGGACAGACCAGTTTTAGAGTGGAGTGTCCCGTGTCCCGACGATACCCTGAACGGGACGCTATTTGTCCCGTTTTGAGAAAAAAACTAAATTTTTCATTGTCAAAAAAAATAAATCGTAAACTTAGTACTTATTTTTATTAGCAACACTGGCATTTTTGTAAATATATTTTTTATTTCATTTGTCAACTTTCAAATGAATTAAAATTTTAACAGAGCGTGATTTTTTGTAGAGGTATTTTTTTTATTATTTTAGTAAATACCCAGTTGGAAAATGTGTCACTGAGGAAATTTCCACAGTGATTCCTTGAGGAAATTTCTTTAGGTTCTGACAAATCATAGGCAATCCTTGATGACATGTCCTAACATTGTCAGCACTGAATGTTTGCTTTAAGAGTGTGGACAATTCCTCTAAGACGTCTAAAAGGAAATGTCTTCAGAATAGCAGTATATTAAATTAGAATTTTAAATCAAGGCAACTCTTCAATTTCCAAGAAAAAGATGGCAATATTATCGACTTAATTAAAATAAAATCAAAATCTAACAAGTAGAATAAAAGTAATAAATAGACAAACAATTTTCAAAATAAAGTTTGGAACAAGTGGTTAGGTGTGGGACTAATAAACTGGAGGTTCCAGGTTCAAATCCAGTTGGGACTAAAAAAGGCGAAAAGTTTTTTCTAAATATGAGAAAGATAATTTATAAAGGAAAATGGATAAAAGTAAAAACTAAAGGAAATACGAAAATTTTTTGTATTTTCGCATGACCTATGTCAGACATTTCCCCAAGGAAGTCTTAGGTGACATGTCCCCAAAAGGTCAGCCCTGACCACTGCTGACTTTGAGTGAGGACATTTTGAAAATTTGTATGAAACTGTCCTCAACCCAGTACATAGAGATGTCTTGTGGATGTCAGGTGTGACTCTGACATGTCATCGCTCCGTCACTGAGGATGGCTCGAGGACGTTGCCAACTGGGTATTCTTTCCAATAAATTTGCACAAATGTTAAACTATTAAATTTTTCGCAGGAAAATGAACAGAAAAAGAGCTGCAGATATAAATGAATCGTCAGCAATACAGGAAAAGGATGAAAATAGAACGAAAAGGTACCCAGTTGGAAAATGTGTCACTGAGGAAATTTCCACAGTGATTCCTTGAGGAAATGTCTTCAGGTTCTGACAAATCATAGGCAATCCTTGATGACATGTCCTAACATTGTCAGCACTGAATGTTTGCTTTAAGAGTGTGGACAATTCCTCTAAGACGTCTTAAAGGAAATTTCTTCAGAATAGCAGCATATTAAATCAGAATTTTAAATCTGGGCAACTCTTCAATTTCCAAGAAAAAGATGGCAATATTATCGACTTAATTAAAATCAAATCAAAATCTAACAAGTAGAATAAAAGTAATAAATAGACAAACAATTTTAAAAATAAAGTTTGGAACAAGTGGTTAGGTGTGGGACTAATAAACTGGAGGTTCCGGGTTCAAATCCAGTTGGGACTAAAAAAGGCGAAAAGTTTTTTCTAAACATGAGAAAGATAATTTATAAAGGAAAATGGATAAAAGTAAAAACTAAAGGAAATACGAAAATTTTTTGTATATTCGCATGACCTATGTCAGACATTTCCCCAAAGAAGTCTTAGGTGACATGTCCCCAGAAGGTCAGCCCTGACCACTGCTGACTTTGAGTGAGGACATTTTGAAAATTTGTATGAAACTGTCCTCAACCCAGTACATAGAGATGTCTTGTGGCTGTCAGGTGTGACTCTGACATGTCATCGCCCCGTCACTTAGGATGGCTCGAGGACGTTGCCAACTGGGTATTGCAAATTTCAACCAGATCACGGTGTGGTTGAACAAGTTTAATTAAAAGTTCGCTGCATATGAAATTTTATTGCAGATTATGTTAGTTGGCACCCGTACAAACATTTTAAGCCCAATGTGAAAAACATCGTTAGTGGGGTTTTTTAGATAATAAGATTTTCATCTTATTGGATGCTACAGAAAATCGGTCCAACTTGTGTTAAAGTGTAACATATGATAAATAAAGGTTGATGTCCTGAATCTAAGTCCTTTTGAGACGTTATAGAATTTTTGAGACGTCGACTTTTTTTTTTTTAATTTTTTTATGTTTTTTAGTGGTGTCCCGTTTTGGAAATTTCAAAAGGTGGCAAGTCTAACTAATACACAGTAATTTAATAGGTTTTTAATTTATTTTTGTTAGTAATTATTCCGTTAGCGGTCGCTTGTTTATAAGCAGAACTACCAACTGTTTTTCTGCAAAATCGTTAAATTTGAATTCAGTGTTGCCATTATGTTACATTTCAGGTATTTGCTGGTGCTTTTTTAAATACGCGTTTTTAAAATTAGGGTATTTATGGAGTTTTTTCCATTTTTTCGCGACGCTTTTTTTTTTAAATTTGTGATTTTTATATTATCAATAGATTTTGCCTAAATTTTAAACTTATGCCCTAGACCTAATGAAATTGGGAAAAATCGGTTCATGTTTGGACCTTGGCCTCATACAAACAACCCCTTTAAATTTGGCTCAAGTTACTCTAACAACCGTATAATAGGTATCCTTTCAAAATTTGCAGGCAAACGTTTTGTGTTCACAAATTAACATCCCAAATGGTTTCTCAAAATTCATGAAAATAGGAAATAATTGATTTGAACTTTATTAGTAGGCGTGAGCAGGCAACTAAGCCGACGAGGAATTTTGGGCGGTGACGGCTCGACTGATTTTGCTTGCCGACGGCGGGGTTTCTCTCAATCTTCAGCTCATTTTATTTTTTTGGTTATGGAGTTGTATTTTTGTAATGATGCAATCAAAATATATGTATTTTTAACCGATTTAAATAAAGAAAATTGGGGTTTATTTTCAAAAATTATGTTTTAGTTGTGATTTGATTCAAAATCTAATTAAGTTTTGTATCGGTCGTACACAAATTAAATTTTTTAGCAATTACATTTTTTATTTCATTGAGCCAATTAATTTTTTGGATTATGTTTTTTGCTTCATCTAGCCGATTTAGTTTTTGGATTACAACTAGTGTTTGGGGTCCGGGAATTCCCGGGTCGGATTTCCAGGGAATTCCCGTGAAAACCCTGACGGGAATTTTTTTAATTTTTTCCGGGAAATCCGGGAATTTTTTTAAAATAAACCTTTTTACATAAAAACGTTTATTTTACTTTAATTTTTGCCATTTTTTTTACATACAGGTATAATTAAATTGATATTTTTTCTATTTGGAAGAACAGTGCAAATATATATTCATAGGAAAACTGACCAAGTGTAAAAAGTATGTTAATATCATGAAAAAAATTAAAAAGTCAAAAAATATACGTCGGTTAATGATAATTTTGCTAAGACTGTCAAAAAAATATAAAAATTTTCAACCTAGAATTAACATTTCCAGAATAAATATTAAAAGTGCTGCCAACTACATTAGTTTTTTCTCGAATAACGCAGTTTTAATTTTTTTGACGATTTTTAGCTATTTTTTGTGAAGGAAAAAGTTGCAATATTTTTTTTGTTTGTTTTATTTATTTATTTCAGTATTTTTAACTTTTATGTTTTGATTTTTTATGTTTTAATTAATTGTTTATCTCTAATAAAACTGTTTTCAATAAAAAGATAATCAAATTTTAATGTTTTTTATGATTTACGTTAATAATGAAAATTTCCCGGGATTCCCGGGAATCCCGGGAAATAAATTATTTTTTTCCCGTTTCCCGGGAAATTGAAAAGTCCGGGAATTCCCAAACACTAATTACAACATTTAAATATTGGGATTTCTCACGAAAGATATGAGTAAATTATTTTTTTAGTAAAGTATGTGAAGAAGAAACTACCAGTCTATATTATCCCAGTCGGCAAAAAAATCACACGTGACATACTACTGACTCTCCCTTTATAAAATGGCTGACATCTTCATACAATTTTTCAAAATGTCATCAATGACATGTCAGCAGTTGGTCAGCGGTTGTTTAAACGAATTGTTTGTGGACACCGATACTGGTGGACACTGCTGACCAACTACTGACATGTCATTGATGACATTTTGAAAATTTTTTTTTTTTTTTTTTTTTTTTTTTTTTTTTTTTTTTTTTTTTTTTTACGAACGGTCCCACCTCACACTTACCCGCCCCAACCGACCGAGAGGGCTCGTTCCCATGACGGGGGAACACGTACACACCATGGTCCGAACCATAGCGGATTAGGCTGGATAAGTAAGGATAGTAATAAACCAACTACAAACTCTAAGTCATCAGTCGGTTTATTATATGGACACTAAATACATTTATATACAATTACTACAACTACAAAATTTCTACAGATAATTTAGTACTAATAATCCTAAATTAACTATAAACGTTCAAAGAAATTAAAATAATCATCGTCACGCAATCTATTCAAATATGTCAAAATAGTTGATTTCACAAGAGCATAATTCTCCGAAAAATCAACAAACCTGTACAACGAGTTAAAATCAGTACACATCCTACGAATAGGATCTGCACACGCATAATTCGTGCGACAAATATCAATATAAAGAAAGCTGTAATATCTAGTAGGCCGAAAAGGGACGTTAAAAAACAACTTCCCAACAAGAAATTCAGAATCAACTTCGCCCTTAATAATCTTCAAAATAAACACAGTATTTAACATAATACGTCTACTCTTCAGAGCAGGAAGTTTTATCAACGCCAATCTTGCATTATATGATGGAAGATTGCTATAGTCCGGACCCCAGTTGAGGTTCCTAAGACAAAAAAGTAAAAATTGTTTCTGTACGGATTCAATCATATCACTATGAACTGCATAATATGGATCCCAAACAATACAACCAAATTCCAAAATTGGTCTTACCAATGAAGTAAATAATTGCCTCGTTATATAGGGGTCAGAAAATTCCTTCGCCCAGCGTTTCATGAATCCAAGAACACCATAGGCCTTATTTACCATAGTCTCCACATGCGCATTAAAAGTCAACTTTCTATCTAAAAGAATACCAAGATCCAAAATAGAATCAACCGATTCCAAAATTGAACCATTTAATAAGTACTGAGAAGTCAAAAACTTCGACCTAGCAAATGTCATGTGCTTACACTTTTTCAAGTTCAGCTCCATGAGATTACAATCGCACCAATTGTAAAATCTATTCAAGTCATGCTGCAGCAATACCTGTCCAACAGGAGAACTGTAAGACAGAAAAAGCTTAACATCATCAGCAAACATCAAAATATTAGAATGAATAATAGAAGATGGGAGATCATTTATAAACAACAAGAATAGGATAGGACCGAGATGACTGCCCTGTGGGACACCAGAAGCAACACTTATAAATCTAGAATGTGTCTGCCTAAAAAGAACGCATTGCTCACGATTACTCAAATATGAAGATAACCATTTCAATACGATACCATTAAATCCAATTACACTCAACTTATATAGCAAAAGATTATGGTTGACCTTATCAAATGCTTTACTGAAGTCAGTATAAATCGCATCAGTCTGTAGACCTGAAGTAAAACCACTAATGATATTAGTAGAAAATTGAAGCAAATTAGTATTAGTCGATCGACCCTTACGAAAACCATGTTGACATGGCACTAAAATTGAAGATACATGGTAGGACACAATATCAGTGACAAGTTTCTCAAATAGTATGAAGATGTCAGCAATTTCATAAAGGGAGTGTCAGCAGTATGTCAGGTGTGATTTTATTTTGCCAACTGGGATAATATCACTTCATACGATGGGGTACCTATAACGCAGAATTGGATTGGAAATACTTACAATATTTTAAAATGCAAATGTATTACCAGTTTTTTAAATCTGTTTTTATATGTGTGACAGACAAGACAGACGGATGTAAAAAAATGTGTGTAAAATTTTTTTTGGACATATTTTCTACATTTTTTTACAACTTCCTATTTTTTTGAATATTTAATGACTGTTGTTTTTTGAAACAATTTTGTTTACTGTCAAAATAAAGTAAAATGCATAAAAATTAAACTGATAAAATATCCAAACATTTCATTAATTAATTTAAAACAGATTTGTCGCGTGATGATTGAATATAATAAAAAAGTTTGTTTTAAATTTATTAAGTCTGTTTGCGTACTTTCCCAGTAAAAATTATCAAGCAACAAACATTTAGAGAGTAAAAAAGAAATCGCTCTCAAAAAGGAAAAATTGTAAAAAGTACGCGAACAGAAATCCGTAAAAATTTGCAAGTTAGTTAAACAGCTGATTTAAATCAGCTTATAAAAAATTTTGCCTTCATTTGTAAATTTTTAGTTTGATGGTATTTATTTTTTAACTTGTTAATAAAAGAAATTTAATTTTAGGATGTATTTTGTTTATTCATTCCTTGATATTTAACCATATTTTATACATAAAAATGTAACTGCAGAATATTTTGTATTTTGTTTACAAAAATTTAGTCATACGTTTTTAAAACATATGTTTTTTTGTGCTTGATAATTCTTGTTGGCAAAAGTTTATCCAGTAAAAACTTGCAAGTTTCTAAAATAGAACTGTCACTTTTTTCTCTCATTTTCTCTCTCGTTACTGGGTTTTTGAAGTACGGGAACGACTTTTAGACAAAATTCGTAATAATTTGTACAAATTCGTACAAATTATTGAGTTCGCGAACACAGCATTGTAAACACTCCTGGTTGTATCAGCTAATTTATTTTTTATTTTTTGTTTTTGGCGCTTTTTATTCTTTTAACCTTAAAAAGCACATTTTGCATTTTTTTTTAATTTTCTCTTTTTGCTTGGCGCTGATTTTTTTTGTAAATTTTTACCCTTTTCCTACGATTTTTGCGGTTTTTTTCATATTGATAATGGCAACACTGTTTTTAATAGCGACCAAATACTTCTTCACAATTCAGCAGCAAGCAGCAGAGAGCAAAAATTAAGAGTACTCTATTTAATTATAATTTTACTAAAATGACGTATTTTTTATTTCTTAACATTAAAAAGCATACCCCAAGCTGCAAATACAAAAAGAACAGCTTTTATAAATTTATAATTTATAATTAAACATAGTACTTTATATTTTTTGCCGTCTGCTGCTTGCTGCTACAGTGTGTGCAAAAACCACGTTTGCTGCATTTAACTGCAGTGCTACCAACTGATTTTTCTGTTTGTTTAGTGCGAAAAAGAATTAAAAACGAAACAACGCGATACCCGGTCAAGGAGTGTTTGTAAAAAAAATATATTCTAAATTTATTTAATTAAATTGTAAGGTGTTAAAGTCATTAAAAATATATGTTCTTTATTTATCTAAATATGTAAATAAAATGTCATTAATAATAAAACTACATCAGTTTTTTTGCTAAATCATTTTTCATTTCAATTAGTGTGTGAGAAAAAAACTCCAGCTGAAGATGAATATTATGTATACACACACGTATACAAAAAAAATAGGTAAAAAAGCACCCTCTGTAGTAAAATATTTGAACATACATTTGAACATGTATTAAGAAAATATTATTTCTTTTTTATATTTTTAGCAATCGTTTCCAAAATATATTTCAGTGGTATGGCGACAACAATCATTTATTTTTTTCAAATGCCTGACGTCGCACTGTGGCGCCTTTTCCCTAAAAGCGTTGCAAAAATCCAAAAATTGACAGATGAATTTGATAAAATGAACGATTACATCTGATTAAAAACTCCTCACTAATTAAGAATCCAAAAACATTTTTAAAATCGGATGAAAATTATGAATTATAGAGCCACCCAAAGTTGGCAATTTTTCAGTCTGCAGAAAAAAGTTAAAACTTAAAAAATATGTCATCTTTTAAATTGAATTTCAGGCAAACTATGCAACCGATCATTATTTTTTTTGTGTCGTTTGAAAGGTATATTAATTCAAATGAAACGATATAAAAAACGGGTTATTTGGTCGAATACTTTGTTTTTAGGCGCAGTTTTGCAAACACTCCATATTTCGGTCTTTTTTTATATTTGATAGAATAGAACTAAAAAAGTGACGGTTTGTGACGGGAACTATTAAACAGAGGATACTTACAAGGGAAGTATCTCAACCCTTATGAACCGATTTGCCTGAAACTTAAAATATATATTAAAGAGACAATTCTAAGGTTGGGGTGTCTCGGCTTATCGGCCATATCGGGGATTAAGGGGTTCAAAACATGGGTCAAAAAATGGCGAAAAAATCGTTTTTTGGATTTTTTAGCCATTTCTTTTTAAGAAACTATATGATGTTTTCATATGAGAAGAAAGGTTTTTTTAATGACTATCCAATGGTGGCATTACTATGTAAAAATTCGGCTTCTTTAAATATTTTTTTCAGGAAAATGTGTTAATTTTGGGGGGTACTTATGTGAAGACATAGACCTACGATATCCATATGGATAAGAAATAATCTTTATTAAATTTAAGTCGACCCGTATTTTTGCCCTAGATGATATTCCTGTTAGTTCGGAGGTTATCAAAATTTTCCCGAAGGTTCACATGGTTTCATAAGGGGACAACGAAATTTTTAAACACCGATATGGCCGATAAGCCGAGACACCCCAACCTTAAAATCGTCTTTTTAATATATATTTTAAGTTTCAGGCAAATCGGTTCATAAGGGTTGAGATACTTCCCTTGTTAGTATTTAATACTCTAACTTATTCAATAAAAATTGGGTGCCCGTACTTGCCCGTGTACATGAAAAAACAAAGAAACTGTAACAACTTTTACTACGAAAAGGAGATATTTTTAAAATATCCTAACAGATTTTGGGCAGTTTTGAGATCCACTGGAATTTTTTACCAAGCTTAGTAGATGTATTGGTCTTTATTTTATTATTTTGTTTTTTGGCTTTTTTATTTGCTTATAACGCCCCCTAGCGGATTTTTTTTTCTATAAGTAACCACTTTGACGAGCCGTAACTCCTGAACGAATTAAGATATTTTAAAAGTTAAAATTTTGTATTTTTAATAAAACAAAGTAAACATAAAAATTGCGAAAAACTTATGTTTCATCTCGGAATTTTTAAGAATTTTTTAAATAGACAAAGGTTTGTGTACAAAGAAAGAAACAAACGTTATCTAACAAGATTTTTAATAAGTTTTTAATTAAAAAAGTCTAAAATTTGTTTTACCCTTGTTAAACAAATTTTAGTGTTTTGAATTCTCATTGAGTTTGAATTCTCATTGAGTTTATAGTTCTTTTTTTATAGTTTCTAATCATCTTTTTAAAATTTGCCTATGTCTTTAAGACATAAATATACTTGGTTAGTTTAAAAGGTGAAACTTTTTTTAAATATTTAAGTAAACTTTTACTTGACACAATTAAAAAATTACTTTAAAAAAAACCAAAAAAAAGTTCAAGTAAAATTTTAGTTTTATAAATTGAAAATTTACTCAAATTTGTTGGTAAACATTTATTAAATTTTAAATATCAAATGGTTTTCTGGTGCAAAATTGAGTAATATTTTACTCAGTACCGTTAAAAATTTCCTAATTTTTTTTTTATTATTTTTTCTCTGTCATATTAGAGTGGTATTTTTTCGAGACTTTTAATATGTATTGTGATTATTGTTGCGCTAAGTCTGATCGGCAAGTCAAAAACGCTTAACGAGAATAACAGCATGCGGATTGACTTAATTTGACGCACAAGAAGTTACGTTTTAAATGATTTTTAGATTTACAATTTACAACAAAAGAGGTCAAAAGGTGTCCGCAAATGCGGATGCGCTTTTCTTGATGCTAAAGGAGATAAAATTCAAGTGCGTTTTAAACATTAAAAATGCCTTGATAACTTTAAAACTTATGATTTTTGCAACGAAAAAAAGTCAAAACGAGGCACTGTGCTGCAGTGGACCAATGGCCATGCGGACTACTTATTTTTAAACTGAAGGGGTTTCTTTCAAATGCTTTGTAAATCTTGATAATATCTTTATTACTTTAAAATTTATAATTCTTACAACGAAAAAAGTCATAATACGACACTGTGCACAGTGCAGCGGCCTTGCGGCTAAAATATTTTAAAGCTAGCAGAGTCTTCTTTCGAATGCTCTTTAAATTTTTAAAATATCTTCATTAGTTCAAAAGTTATGATTTTTGCAACGAAAAAAGTCAAAAGGCGCCACTGTGCGTCGTACAATCTACGCTACATTTTTTTAAACAGCTTAAGAAGACATGTAATTAAGTATATCTTATAACCAGGGAAACCAAAAATATGCTCTAAAAAACACGTTTTATGCGCTTAAAAAATGCTCTTGAAAACGGAAAATATGCTCTAAAAACCAGAGCCCCCCGTTTCCCGGGTAGGCGAGTACCCGAGCTACCCGGGAAGCTCAACTACCCGGGATTGCTACCCGGGTAGTTGAGCTACCCGGGTAGTTGAAATTAACTTTTTTTACGTTTAAAACCGTGTAAAATCTAAACTATTATTAGAAAGTATAGCAAAGTTATATAAATTTGAATGGTGAGATTGCAAGGAATAACCTCACAAAATTTTGTGCAAATCTAACTTGAACTGTGGCTTCGGCACACAACTACCCGTCTCGGCTCGACCACTTTCCATACAAATATGTGAAAAAGTGTACAATTTTCAAGTTTAAAGTCATTTTATGAAAAATTTTTCAAAAAGACTTGGTAAAAAAATTACATGGCTGTAATCGGCTTATAATTTTTATCACTTGTTTAAAATTTCAGAATAATCCGATGAAAATTGTGTCCTGGCTAAACAACTACCCGTCTCGGCTCGTCCACTTTCCATACAAATGTGTGAAAAAGTGTACAATTTCCAAGTTTGAAGTTATTTTATGAAAAATTTTTCAAAGAGACTTGTTAAAAAAATTACATGGCTAGAATGGGTATAAATTATTGAATATTTGTTTAAAATTTGAAAAGAATCCGATGAAAATTGTGGTATGGCCAAACTACTACCCGACTACCCGTCTAGCCTAGTCTACTTAAAAAAAAAAAATTTAAAAATCCAAAAAAAAAAAATATTTTTTTTTACTAATTAGTATTGACCATATTCAAGGACACCAAATTTAAAATTTTAGTGCAATCCGATGAATTTTGTGGCATTGGCGAACTACTACCCGTCCCAGCTCGTCCAATTTCCATACAAATGTGTGAAAATGTGTATAATTTGCGTGTTTGAAGCAGACAAGGAAAAACAATAAAAATTAAAATTCGTTATTGATAAAATTCAATTTTGAATTTTTCAAAAAATTCAATTTTGAATTTTATATAAAATTCTAAAGAATTTTATTTTAAATTCTTAAAAGAAATAAAATTCTAAAAAATTTTATTTAAAATTCTTAAAAGAATTTTATTAATAAAAAAAAAGAATTTTATTTTCATACAAATAAATAGATTTCAAACAAGTAAATATTTTAATAATGTTCGAGTATTTCTATATATTAAGATAACTTAATTAGCTAAATACATCCTCATATGATAGTAAATTGCCACTATCTTCTAATTTAATGTAATTTAATAATTTTCTTAGTTCAAACTTACAATGCAATAGTATTTTTTTAGTAATTTCCAAATTTTGATCCACTTATTTATAGAAAACCTCTTAAAAAATTCTCATATTTTAATGTAAATCTCTGATTCTGAAAGCTTTTTCGAACAGAAACTTTATAAAGAAATTTTGTACACTGTTCTAAAAATAGAATCTTTAATTTTATAACAATATTCTATAAAAAAAAGTGTTTTCTGAGGCAGTTTTTCAGATTCTGAAACTTTTTTCATTTAGAAAATTATTAGGGTCTTAGATATTTTTCTAAAAAAACATTTTAAGACACTATTTCAACAGAAAATTTGAAGATTTAGAGATAAATTTTCTATAGAAAATTCTTACAAAATTCTTACAAACAGAAAAATGTTTAGATTCAGAGTAATTTTTTTCGTTCCAAAAAATCTTACATCTAATATAGTTTCTATAGAAAAGTTTTGATCAATGATTTTTATAAAATTTTCCTATATAAAAATTCTCAGATTCTAAAAGATTAAAAAAAAATCATATTCTTAAAAATATTTCCATAACAAAAATTCTTAGATTTGAAAATATATTTCTCATAGAAAATATCAGATTCTTAAACGTTTTTCCTATTGAAAAGTTATCCGATCCTGAGAAATCCTTTTTGCAGAAAGATTCTTGGGATTCTGAAACAGTATTTTTTGGGAAAAATTCCCAGTTTCTGAGGGATTATTTTTTATAGATTTTTTTCTATAGAAGTTATAACCTTTAATATATTTTTCCTACAGAAAAATTTTTAAAATTGTTGAAAATGTTTCAATAAAAAAACTCTTTTATTCAGAGTCAAATTAGCATTTAAATATTTTGTAAAGAATTATGAGACATTTTTCTATAAAATATATTTGAGATATTTGTTTTCCCTTAGAAAATGATGAAAATAGGTGTTATATTCAGTTAGAAAATGTCCACGACTATAATGCCATTTAAGTTTTTTTATATGCAATTTTTTTAATTCTGAAATATTTTATTTTAAGGATTTAAAAAATTTATTATGTAGAGACAAACTTTTGCATTCTATTTATGTTAACATTCATTGCAATATGGATTTATTAACTTCTTTTTAATCAAAATTTACCATTAATTAACATACATAGTATTTAAAAATTCTAGTTTACCACATTAGTATAAACTAACAGTTATTACTTTGTTTTATTATTATTTGTTTTACAAAATGAAATTCAAACCAAAAATAAAAATCTTTAATTTTTTTGAATTTTATTTATAGGAAAATAAAATTCTATTTTTTTTGAGAATTTTATTTTTGGAAATAATAAAATTCAAATGTTTTTGAGAAATTTATTTAAACAAAAATTTTATTTCAAATACCTTATGAATTTTAAATAAAATTCGAATTTTTCCCTTGTCTGGTTTGAAGTCATTTTATGACAAAAATTGTCAAAGAGACTTGTTAAAAAAATTATATAGCTGGAATCAGAATATAATTGTGATTACTTGTTTTAAATTTCAAAAGAATCCGATGAAAATTGTGGCCTGTCCAAACTACTACCCGACTACCCGTCTCGGCTAGTCCACTTAAAAAAAATGAAAAAGATCCAAAAAAAAAAAAAAAATTCTTTTTTTACTAATTCGAATTTACTATATTCAAATACACCAAATTTCAAATTTTAGTGCAATCCGATGAATTTTGTGGCCTGGACATACTACTACCCGTCCCGGCTCGTCCAGTCTCCATACAAATGTGTGAATAAGTGTACAATTTTCAAGTTTGAAGTCATTTTATGACAAAAATTTCAAAGATACTTGTTAAAAAAATTACATGGCTGGAATCGGCTTATAATTGTAATTACTTGTTTAAAATTTCAAAAGAATTCGATGAAAATTGTGGCCTGGCCATACTACTACCCGTCCCGGCTCGTCCACTTTCCATACAAATGTGTGAAAAAGTGTACAATTTTCAAGTTTGAAGTCATTTAATGAACAATTTTTAAGAAAGACTTGTTTAAAAAATTACATATCTGGCATTGGCTTATAATTGTTATTACTTGTTTAAAGTTTCAAAAGAATCCTATGAAAATTGTAGCCTCGCCATGCTACTACCCGTCCCGGCTCGTCCACTTTCCATACAAATGTGTGAAAAAGTGTACAATTTTCAAGTTTGATGTCATTTTATGACAAAAATTTCAAAGAGACTTGTTAAAAAAATTACATGGCTGGAATCGGCTTATAATTGTAATTACTTGTTTAAAATTTCAAAAGAATCCTATGAAAATTGTGGCCTGGCCATACTACTACCCGTCCCGGCTCGTCCACTTTCCATACAAATGTGTGAAAAAGTGTACAATTTTCAACTTTGAAGTCATTTTATGAAAAAATTTTCAAAGAGACTTGTTAAAAAAAATACATGCCTGGAATCGATATATAATAGCGATTACTTGTTAAAAATTCCAAAAGAATCCGATGCAAATTGTGGCCTGGCCAAACTACTACCCGACTACCCGTCTAGGCTAGTCTACTTTAAAAAAAAAAAATTAAAAAATCAAAAAAAAAAAATATTTTTTTTTACTAATTAGTATTGACTATATTCAAGGACACCAAATTTCAAATTTTAGTGCAATCCGATGAATTTTGTGGCCTGGACATACTACTACCCGTCCCGGCTTGTCCACTTTCCATACAAATGTGTGAAAAAGTGTACAATTTTCAAGTTTGAAGTAATTTTATGAAATTTTTTTAAAAAAGACTTGTTAAAAAAATTACATGGCTGACATTGGCATATTATTGTTATTACTTGTTAAAAATTTCAAAAGAATCCGATGAAAATTGTGGTCTGGCCATACTACTACCCGTCCCGGCTCGTCCACTTTCCATACAAATGTGTGAAAAAGTGTACAATTTTCAAGTTTGATGTCTTTTTATGACAAAAATTTCAAAGAGACTTGTTAAAAAAATTACATGGCTGGAATCGGCTTATAATTGTAATTACTTGTTTAAAATTTCAAAAGAATCCGACGAAAATTGTGGTCTGGCCATACTACTACCCTTTCCGGCTCGTTCACTTTCCATACAAATGTGTGAAATAGTGTACAATTTTCAAGTTGGAAGTCATTTTAAGAAACATTTTTAAAAAAGACTTGTTAAAATATTTACATGGCTGGAATCGGCTTATAATTGTTAACACTTGTCTAAAATTTCATAAGAATCCGATGAAAATTGTGGCCTGGCCATACTACTACCCGTCCCGGCTCGTCTACTTTCCATACAAATGTGTGAGAAAGTGTACAATTTTCAAGTTTGAAGTCATTTTATGAGAAAATGTTCAAAAAGACTTGTTTAAAAAAATTACATGGCTATAATCAGCATATAATTGTGGTTACTTGTTTAAAATTTTAAAAGAATCCGATGAAAATTTTGGCCTGGCCAAACTACTACCCGACTACCCGTCTCGGGTAGTCCACTCAAAAAAAATTTTAAAAATCCGAAAAAAAAATATTTTTTTTTTTTACTAATTAAAATTGACTATATTTAAGGACACCAAATTTTAGTGCAACCCGAAGAATTTTGTGGCATTAGCGAACTACTACCCGTCCCAGCTCGTCCAATTTCCATACAAATGTGTGAAAATGTGTACAATTTGCATGTTTGAAGTCATTTTATGACAAAAATTGTCAAAGAGACTTGTTAAAAAAATTATATGGCTGGAATCGGAATATAATTATGATTACTTGTTTTAAATTTCAAAAGAATCCGATGAAAATTGTGGCCTGTCCAAACTACTACCCGACTACCCGTCTCGGCAAGTCCACTTAACAAAAAATTAAAAAGATCCAAAAAAAAAAAGATAATTCTTTTTTACTAATTCGAATTGACTATATTCAAATACACCAAATTTCAAATTTTAGTGCAATCCGATGAATTTTGTGGCCTGGACATACTACTACCCGTCCCGGCTCGTCCACTCTCCATACAAATGTGTGAAAAAGTGTACAATTTTCAAGTTTGATGTCATTTTATGACAAAAATTTCAAAAAGACTTGTTAAAAAAATTACATGGCTGGAATCGGCTTATAATTGTTATTACTTGTTTAAAATTTCAAAAGAATCCGATGAAAATTGTGGCCTGGCCATACTACTACCCGTCCCGGCTCGTCCACTTTCCATACAAATGTGTGAAAAAGTGTACAATTTTCAAGTTTGAAGTCATTTTATGAACAATTTTTCAAAGAGACTTGTTAAAAAATATACATGGCTGGAATCGGCTTATAATTTTTATTACTTGTTTAAAATTTCAAAAGAATCCGATGAAAATTGTGGCCTGGCCATACTACTACCCGTCCCGGCTCGTCCAGTTTCCATACAAATGTGTGAAAAAGTGTACAATTTTCATTTTATGAACAATTTTTCAAAGAGACTTGTTAAAAAAAATACATGGCTGGAATCGGCTTATAATTGTTATTACTTGTTTAAAATTTCAAAAGAATCCGATGAAAATTGTGGCCTGGCCATACTACTACCCGTCCCGGCTCGTCCACTTTCCATACAAATGTGTGAAAAAGTGTACAATTTTCAAGTTTGATGTCTTTTTATGAAAAATTTTTAAGAAAGACTTGTTTAAAAAATTACATATCTGGCATCGGCTTATAATTGTTATTACTTGTTTAAAATTTCAAAAGAATCCTATGAAAATTGTGGCCTCGCCATGCTACTACCCGTCCCGGCTCGTCCACTTTCCATACAAATGTGTGAAAAAGTGTACAATTTTCAAGTTTGAAGTCATTTTATGAAAAATTTTTAAAAAAGACTTGTTAAAAAAAATTACATGGCTGGCATCGGCTGATTATTGTTATTACTTGTTTAAAATTTCAAAAGAAGCCGATGAAAATTGTGGCCTGGACATACTACTACCCGTCCCGGCTCGTTCACTTTCCATACAAATGTGTGAAAAACTGTACAATTTTCAAATTTGAAGTCATTTAAGAAAAAACTTTCAAAGAGACTTGTTAAAAAAATTTACATGGCTGGGATCGGCATGCTAAAAGTTTCAAAAGAATCGGATGAAAATTGTGGCCTGGCTAAACTACTACCTGTCTCGAGTTTTTCACTTTTCGTAAAAAACACTCTTGTATCCCAAAATGTGTACTACACTGTGTGTGTGGCAATTTCTATTAAGTTCTAAAACGTAATTTCACTTTTTACTATGCTTAAAAAGGGTCCAGTCGCATTTAAATAAACAAACATCTTAATATATTCTGAATATAAGTACTACCTGCTCTTATACAGTTTTATGATAGAGTTTTATGATAGGTAGTTAGTTTCACTTACAAGTGCGCAAATTTTTTTAAGAATATGGTTTTATGATAGACAATTTTATTGACTTTTGTTAAATATTTCGCGAGAAGTTGTAAAAAATATGTTACATCGCATTTTAGGTAGTGATTTTGATGACAAAAAAACGGTATATAAAGCAGCCAAAATTTGTGTAATTTATCAGTCTACGTTTGGATTACCGCAAATATCATTGGATTAGTAAAATTGCTCAAAACTTGTTTGAACTTTAACTGAAAGTAAACTATTGGATTATTTTTTCAACTGCTAACTTTTCGAATATCTCTTTAAATACAAACATACTATTCACAAAAACATCAACAAACAACATCAAACCAAAAAAAATTCACTTTTTCTCACAATTGTGTGGAACGTGGACGAGCTGAGAAGGGTAGTAGTTTGGTCAGGCCACAATTTTCATCGGATTCTTTTGAAACTTTTAACAAGTAATCACGATTATAAGCCGATTCCAGCCATGTAATTTTTTTAACAAGTCTCTTTGAAATTTTTTTCAAAAAATGACTTCAAACTTGAAAATTGTACACTTTTTCACACATTTGTATGGAAAGTGGACGAGCTGGGACGGGTAGTAGTTCGCTAATGCCACAAAATTCTTCGGGTTGCACTAAAATTTGGTGTCCTTAAATATAGTCAATTTTAATTAGTAAAAAAAAAAATATTTTTTTTTCGGATTTTTAAAATTTTTTTTGAGTGGACTACCCGAGACGGGTAGTCGGGTAGTAGTTTGGCCAGGCCAAAATTTTCATCGGATTCTTTTAAAATTTTAAACAAGTAACCACAATTATATGCTGATTATAGCCATGTAATTTTTTTAAACAAGTCTTTTTGAACATTTTCTCATAAAATGACTTCAAACTTGAAAATTGTACACTTTCTCACACATTTGTATGGAAAGTAGACGAGCCGGGACGGATAGTAGTATGGCCAGGCCACAATTTTCATCGGATTCTTATGAAATTTTAGACAAGTGTTAACAATTATAAGCCGATTCCAGCCATGTAATTATTTTAACAAGTCTTTTTTAAAAATGTTTCTTAAAATGACTTCCAACTTGAAAATTGTACACTATTTCACACATTTGTATGGAAAGTGGACGAGCCGGAACGGGTAGTAGTATGGCCAGACCACAATTTTCGTCGGATTCTTTTGAAATTTTAAACAAGTAATTACAATTATAAGCCGATTCCAGCCATGTAATTTTTTTAACAAGTCTTTTTGAAATTTTTGTCATAAAATGACATCAAACTTGAAAATTGTACACTTTTTCACACATTTGTATGGAGAGTGGACGAGCCGGGACGGGTAGTAGTATGTTCAGGCCACAAAATTCATCGGATTGCACTAAAATTTGAAATTTGGTGTATTTGAATATAGTCAATTCGAATTAGTAAAAAAGAATTATCTTTTTTTTTTTGGATCTTTTAAATTTTTTGTTAAGTGGACTTGCCGAGACGGGTAGTCGGGTAGTAGTTTGGACAGGCCACAATTTTCATCGGATTCTTTTGAAATTTAAAACAAGTAATCATAATTATATTCCGATTCCAGCTATATAATTTTTTTAACAAGTCTCTTTGACAATTTTTGTCATAAAATGACTTCAAACATGCAAATTGTACACATTTTCACACATTTGTATGGAAATTGGACGAGCTGGGACGGGTAGTAGTTCGCTAATGCCACAAAATTCTTCGGGTTGCACTAAAATTTGGTGTCCTTAAATATAGTCAATTTTAATTAGTAAAAAAAAAAAATATTTTTTTTTCGGATTTTTAAAATTTTTTTTGAGTGGACTACCCGAGACGGGTAGTCGGGTAGTAGTTTGGCCAGGCCAAAATTTTCATCGGATTCTTTTAAAATTTTAAACAAGTAACCACAATTATATGCTGATTATAGCCATGTATTTTTTTTAAACAAGTCTTTTTGAACATTTTCTCATAAAATGACTTCAAACTTGAAAATTGTACACTTTCTCACACATTTGTATGGAAAGTAGACGAGCCGGGACGGGTAGTAGTATGGCCAGGCCACAATTTTCATCGGATTCTTATGAAATTTTAGACAAGTGTTAACAATTATAAGCCGATTCCAGCCATGTAATTATTTTAACAAGTCTTTTTTAAAAATGTTTCTTAAAATGACTTCCAACTTGAAAATTGTACACTATTTCACACATTTGTATGGAAAGTGGACGAGCCGGAACGGGTAGTAGTATGGCCAGACCACAATTTTCGTCGGATTCTTTTGAAATTTTAAACAAGTAATTACAATTATAAGCCGATTCCAGCCATGTAATTTTTTTAACAAGTCTCTTTGAAATTTTTGTCATAAAAAGACATCAAACTTGAAAATTGTACACTTTTTCACACATTTGTATGGAAAGTGGACGAGCCGGGACGGGTAGTAGTATGGCCAGACCACAACTTTCATCGGATTCTTTTGAAATTTTAAACAAGTAATAACAATAATATGCCAATGTCAGCCATGTAATTTTTTTAACAAGTCTTTTTTAAAAAAATTTCATAAAATGACTTCAAACTTGAAAATTGTACACTTTTTCACACATTTGTATGGAAAGTGGACGGGTAGTAGTATGTCCAGGCCACAAAATTCATCGGATTGCACTAAAATTTGAAATTTGGTGTATTTGAATATAGTCAATTCGAATTAGTAAAAAAATAATTTTTTTTTTTTTTTTTGGATCTTTTTCATTTTTTTAAGTGGACTAGCCGAGACGGGTAGTCGGGTAGTAGTTTGGACAGGCCACAATTTTCATCGGATTCTTTTGAAATTTAAAACAAGTAATCACAATTATATTCCGATTCCAGCTATATAATTTTTTTAACAAGTCTCTTTGACAATTTTTGTCATAAAATGACTTCAAACAGGCAAATTATTCACATTTTCACACATTTGTATGGAAATTGGACGAGCTGGGACGGGTAGTAGTTCGCCAATGCCACAAAATTCATCGGATTGCACTAAAATTTTAAATTTGGTGTCCTTGAATATGGTCAATACTAATTAGTAAAAAAAAAAGATTTTTTTTTTTGGATTTTTAAAATTTTTTTTTTTTTAAGTAGACTAGCCTAGACGGGTAGTCGGGTAGTAGTTTGGCCATGCCACAATTTTCATCAGATTCTTTTCAAATTTTAAACAAATATTCAATACTCTATACCCATTCTAGCCATGTAATTTTTTTAACAAGTTTTTTTGAAAAATTTTTCATAAAATAACTTCAAACTTGAAAATTGTACACTTTTTCACACATTTGTATGGAAAGTGGACGAGCCGAGACGGGTAGTTGTGTGCCGAAGCCACAGTTCAAGTTAGATTTGCACAAAATTTTGTGAGGTTATTCCTTGCAATCTCACCATTCAAATTTATATAACTTTGCTATACTTTTTAATAATAGTTTAGATTTTACACGGTTTTAAACGTAAAAAAAGTTAATTTCAACTACCCGGGTAGCTCAACTACCCGGGTAGCAATCCCGGGTAGTTGAGCTTCCCGGGTAGACGAGTTCCCGGGTACTCGAGCTTCCCGGTTCTGACCGCAGGCTCTGCTAAAAACAGTAAAAATATGCTCTTAAAAAAATTATGTATCCTTTTTTTGTGGTGTTTTTTTACAATTTGTTAGAGAATAGATCAAAAAAGAGGGTTAATATGTTCTACAAAAATATTTGCATTAATACACCCTACACTCAGATCTAAAGAAAACATAGTTTCACATACCGATATGAAGCATGAACAGGCCAAAGGGGAAACAATCGTCAAAACAACGTAATTTTGGAAAATCCCACAAAAATTAAAAAATTTTAAAAATAAGTGTTGTTATAAAAAAAATTGGAAAAAATGCTCTAAAAATTAAAAAAAATGCTCTAAAAATTAAAAAAAATGCTCTAAAAATTATAAAAAAATGCTCTAAAAATTTAAAAAAATGCTCTAAAAAGTGAAAAAATGCTTTTAAAATTTAAAATATGCTCTAAAAATATGCTCTCATGCTAAAATATGCTCTTAAACATAAAATATGCTAAAATATGCTCTTAAGGCTAAAATATGCAAAAATATGCTCTAACAAATCGATGCCAGATTTCTTAAAATCTTCTGAAACGGATAAATACCTTATCCATTTATCAATACAATACGCAGGAAAAAACATGATACTGCATATTTTTGGTTTCCCTGCTTATAACCGAAGTGAAATAAAAAATCATTTATATATAATTTTTTTCTGATTTTTATTTACTAAAATTGATATAGGTAGTGATATTATTCACTAAAATTAGCAATTTAATTTACTAAAATTAGTAATTTTTATACCCTCCACTTAGTGATAGAGTTTGTCATTCTGTTTGTAACTCATCGAAATATCGATCTGGGACCCCATAAAGTATATATATTCATGATGCCCGATCGATTTTAAGACATTCTAGCGATGTCCGTCTGTCTGTCTGTCTGTGGAAAATGCTGTCGCGGACAAAATATTGCACAGAGATGACTGAAACTTAACATATTTATTGGAAGTTCTCCCGAGAAGTTTGGTATTGCATTTGAGCGATATCGGTTCAGCGGTTCAAAAGTTATGAACGAAAATGTAAGCAAACCTCAAAAATTTCAGTACATTCAACATAACCTAAAAATACAAAATGCTTTAATTCGTCTTCTGGTAGGCATATGTGAACATAATTGAAAACCAAATGGTATTTAAACAAGTACGAACATATTTTTGGACAAAAAAAGAAAAACATCGCGGATTTTTTTACCAAAATTTTTTTTGCGGAAATTTTTTTTTCAAAAATTTTTTTTTTTCAAAAGCAATTTCCTTTTAAATAAAATTGTTTGCAATAATCTTTTTGAAATTGTGGAGGGTATCACTACATTCGGCAAGGCCGAATTTAACTTTTTTACTTGTTTTTTAATAAATAGGACAAAAATTTGAAATATTTATGATTTTTTTAGTAATTATATTTACTAAAATTGTAGTAAATTGCAGTATTATTTACTGTTTTGTTAGTATTTTTCATGTACTAGATATTAGTAACAAATTTTAGTATTGATTACCAATTCCTGCACTAGGTCCTTTTGGACTAAAACATTAGTACTCGTAGCTAAATTTTTAGTATTGAATACCAACGTTTTTTTAGTGTATGGAAGAACGCAGACAGCAAAAATCAGTCTGCCAGACGTGTATGTCCAAAAAGCTCTTGATGCTGGGAAAATAAGAATCGGTTGGTCAATCTGCCGAGTGCGGCAACCCATAATATTGAAACACTGTTTCAAATGCCTGGAGTATGGACATATTTCCAGTGGATGTAAGAGCCAATTTGACAGATCGAGACTATGTCGAAAATGTGGAGAAGCTGATCATATTGCAAACAAGTAAAAAAGTTAAATTCGGCCTTGCCGAATGTAGTGATACCCTCCACAATTTCAAAAAGATTATTGCAAAAAACTTTATTTAAAAGGAAATTACTTTTGAAAAAAAAAAAAAAATTTTGAAAAAAAAATTTTTTGAAAAAAAAAAATTCCGCAAAAAAAAAATGTTGGTAAAAAAAAAAATCGGCGATTTTTTTAGTTTTTTGTCAAAAAATATGTTCGTACTTGTTTAAATACCATTTGGTGTTCAATTATGTTCACATACATATGTCAACCAGATGCCGAGTTAAAGCATTTTGTATTTTTAGGTTATATTGAATGTACTGAAATTTTTGAGGTTTGCTGACATTTTCGTTCATAACTTTTGAACCGATATCGCTCAAATGCAATACCAAACTTCTCGGGAGAATTCCAAAAAATATGTTAAGTTTCAGTCATCTCTGTGCAATATTTTGTCCGTGACAGCATTTTCCACAGACAGACAGACGGACATCGCTAGAATGTCTTAAAATCGATCGGGCATCATGAATATATATACTTTATGGGGTCCCAGATCGATATTTCGATGAGTTACAAACGGAATGACAAACTTATATATACCCTCTATCACTAAGTGGAGGGTATAAAAATGCGCTTCGAAGGCCAAGTGTATGTTCTGCATTACAAATAACGGGAATGATACCGAACATGTAGCAGGTAGTAGAAAATGTCCTGTGTTTCAAAAGGCGTTAGAAGCAAAAAAGTCAATGTCATGCAGCTTAATCTGAATAACTGCGCAGCAGCCCACGATTTCCTATGTCAGTCCATCCTTGAGATGGACGTAGATGTGGCGTTAGTCTGTGAGCAGTACAGGGACTTAAACAGCAATGTTTGGCAAAAGGACAATACCGGCAGAGCAGCTATTTGGGCTTGCGGAAAACAAGCGCTTCAAGAGGCGATGAGTTATCCAGCAGATGGATTTGTTACGTCTCCCCGAATATACCTCAAAGTGAATTCCAGAGACTAATAGACGGACTCGTCACTGACGCAGGCGCGGATCCAGCTCTTGGGTTTGGGGGGGGGGGGGGAACATTTTTTTTTTGCTCAACATTTTTTTTGTTGGGAACTTCAGGTCGAATTTGAATCATGGGTTAAGGTTTTTTAGTGTTCAACTCTTGTTTATTATGATTTTTTCTATAGAAACATTTTAAAGTTTTAAAAATTTATTCCTATAATAAAAAAAACTTAAATGTTTGATATTTTAAAAAATGTCACTTCAAGAAAATTTGAGGTTCTAAAGCAGTTTTTTGACAGCAAATGACCCAGATTCTGACATACTTTTATAAAAAATATTATAAATAAGTCAGCTTTGAGATATGTTTATTCACAAAAAAATTTTCTGATTTGGAAATTTTTCCGATTCATTTGCTTAATGAGAGACGTTATCCTAATAGAATACTTCTAAGGTTCTGAGGCATTTTGATATAGAAAAGCTTTTAAAATTTATACAAACATATTTTGAGGAGGCTTCTTCTAGCTCGAGGTCAATATTTCCTTTACTTATATAAGCTATGATATTCTCATAGAATAATTTTCAAAAAATAATTCTATGAGAATGTCAAAGTCTAAATAAGTATAGGAAATAATGACCTAGAGCTAGAATAAATCTACTAAAAATATAATATTTTTAAGGTCGAATGTAACGATTTCTATTTTTGAATAAAAATTAATCAGAAATTATACAAAAATTTTAAAATTCTGATACACCTTTATATAGAAAATTCTTAGATACTTATAAGTATATATAATACTTATAAGCATATATGCAATTCTCACACCAAAAATTTCTATATTTAGAAAAAACTTTCGTAAAGAAAAATTCTCAGATTTAGTGAGTTTTTTCTCATTGAAAACTTCTTAGGTTCTGAAATATTATAAATTTTTTCTATTCTACTTTTCTACAGAAACGAAACGATCTTTCAACACCAACATTTTTAGGGTTTGAAAAAATATTCCGTGGAAAGTACCTGAAATTACAAAAATTAAAGACTTTAATGCTTTTTAAAATTTCTGGAGGCAATTTTCTAGATTCTGAGACATTTTTCTATTAAAAAAGTATTTTTTCTGAGAAACGTTTTCCTAGAAAAAGTATAAGATAGTCAAAAATTTTTTGAGAAATATTTTTATAAGAGAGTCAAAGAAATTTTTTCCTAAAAAAATTTTTTAGTTTCTGAGTCATTTTTCTCATAGAAAATGTCTCAGAGTCTGAGTCTCCGAAAATTTTCCTACAAAAAAGTCTTAGATTCTGAGTAATTTTTCAAATAAAAAAAATTGAAATCTAAAACCTTATTTTAGATTCTGTAATATTTTTTCTAAAATTCTCAGAATATTTTTTTCTAAAATTCTCAGAGTCTAAGGCCACGTTCACACTACAAGAACTTACCATGGTAAATTGAGATGATTTTGTGATTTTTCTTTATGCTAGTACAATTTAGAGTTGATTTTGTAAATCACTATGTGATTTTGTTCAAAGGAAAATCACATAGTGATTTTAAAATCACGCAAGTCTGTATACAGTATAAGGCAATTTTTATAGAAAAAGACTTGGATTCTGAGTTATTTTTTCTTTCGAAAAACTCATAGATTTTAGAATATTTTTTTAATATTAAAACTCAAAAATTCCGAGATATTTTTCCTATCGAAAAAATCGCAAATTTTTTCCTATAGAAAAGGTCTCAGATTCTGAGACATTTTTCTAATAAAAATAATCTTAGATTCTGAGACATTTTTCCTAAGGAAGAATGCTTAGATTCCGAGACATTTTTCCTATAAAAGTTCCAGATTCTGTATAACTTTTCCTACAGAAAAATTCTAAGATTCTATTGCATTTTTTGTAAATAAAATTCTTAAATTTTACTTGAGAAAATTTTCTTCTTATCGAAAAATTTTATTTTAATTTTACTTTTTTTTATAGAAAACAATTTTTTCTAAAGAAAACTTTTGAGATTCTTGAAAATTTTAGAAAAAAATCTCACTCATGATTTCATATCCCTTTTCTTTTTACCCAGAAGAATTGTCAGATTTTCAACATAGAAAATTCTCAGTTTTTTTACTATAAAAAAACACTCTGATTTTTCTAGAAAAAAAACTCTCAGGAAAAATTCCTATAGAAAAGCTGTAAGATTTTTCATATAAAAATTGTCAAAATTATAAGGTTTTTTCTATAAAAAAGTTCTAAGAAAAATTCTCAACTTTTTTCTATAAATTCCCAAATTATTCATTTAGAAAAATTAAGAAATTTTTTGTCTAGAAAAATTCCCAAATATTTCGTCTAAAAAAAATCTTGTATTTTTTATTAAGAAAAGTTTTAATTTGTTGAGACTTTATCACATAGAAAAATTCTAACATTCAGAAACATTTTAGGATTCTTAGACCTTTTCCATAGAAGAATTTCTATAAAAAAACTTCTTCTATAAAAAAATTCCTTGATTTTTCCTATAGAAAACTTTAATGTATTTTCATATAAAAAAAATCAAAATTTTTTCTCTAAACAAAATTCTCAAATTTTTTTCATATAGAAAAATTTTAACATTCCGCGACTTTTTTCCTTTAGAAAAATTTTAAGATTCTTTAACATTTTTCACAGAAAATTTTTGAAGATCCTTGAACACTTTTCATAGAATTTTTTTCAGATTATTTCGTTTTCACTTTCCTTTTTCCCTCTTCTTTTCTTTCTTTCTTTCTTTCTTTCTTTCTTTCTTTCTTTCTTTCTTTCTTTCTTTCTTTCTTTCTTTCTTTCTTTCTTTCTTTCTTTCTTTCTTTCTTTCTTTCTTTCTTTCTTTCTTTTTTTCTATCTATCTTTCTCTCTCTTTCTTTCTTTCCATTTTTTCCTTTTTCCTTTTTTTCTTTCGGATTCGGTTTGGGGGGAAATTTCCTTCCCCCCCGTGGATCCGCGCCTGCACTGACGCCAGTTAGCGAGCACTACACTAACAGTGACCATCAGGCAGTAGTTTTTACCATAAACCGGGAAATCTCTCCAGATGTACCAAAAAAGCGTTCCGCGGCAGGATGGCAAGAGATAAACTTGACCCAGAATCCTTCATAGAAGTATTTAATCAGCAATCAATCCAGTGAGACAATGCAACAGATCTGTCATATCAAGTAATTGATTCACTAAGAAGAGCGCGTGATACCTCCATGCCACGAAGAAGACACACTAGAAATAGAAGATCCAACTACTGGTGGAATGGAGAAATAGCGAAACTTCGCGCAAACTGCACGAACATGCACGTTTCCGGTTCAATACCAGATGCCGGTGGGTATTTTTTTTTTTTTAATGTATTTTTCTAATTTTAGATTTTTTTATCATTTTTTTTATACCCTCCACTTAGTGATAGAGGGTATATATAAGTTTGTCATTCCGTTTGTAACTCATCGAAATATCGGTCTGGGACCCCATAAAGTATATATATTCATGATGCCCGATCGATTTTAAGACATTCTAGCGATGTCCGTCTGTCCGTCTGTCCGTCTGTCCGTCTGTCCGTCTGTCTGTCTGTTGAAAATGCTCTCGCGGACAAAATATTGCACAGAGATGACTGAAACTTAACATATATATTGACAGTTCTCCCGAGAAGTTTGGTATTGCATTTCAGCGATATCGGTTCAGCGGTTCAAAAGTTATGAACGAAAATGTAAGCACACCTCAAAAATTTCAGTACATTCAACATAACCTAAAAATACAAAATGCTTTAATTCGGCTTCTGGTTGACATATGTGAACATAATTGAACACCAAATGGTATTTAAACAAGTACGAACATATTTTTTGACAAAAAAAGAAAAAAATCGCGGATTTTTTTTTTTACCAAAATTTTTTTTTCAATTTTTTTTTTAAATTAATTTCCTTTTAAATAAAGTTGTTTGCAATAATCTTTTTGAAATTGTGGAGGGTATTACTACATTCGGCAAGGCCGAATTTAACTTTTTTACTTGTTTTAAATATGCTGTTTAGTCAAGTATTAAATATATACATGAGGATAGCACGGTGGTAGTGTACTAGACGCATAGCATGACCGTTGCGGGTTCGATGCCAAGTGCCAGTGGATGATATTTTTTTTTAATATTTATTTATACTTTTTATTAATCTATTTTAACATTTTTTTGTTACAAAAGTCATTGTTGTATTGACAAAATCCAATAAAGGCTCTCTTGCAATTAAATGTTTAATTGTATTAACAATGAAATTAATTGTATTGATATTTTTTTTTCTGTGTATCATAAATTGATATTACTCATTACAACCCGGCTAAAAATGAATTGTATATGAGCATATATTTATGAACAAATCTGACCATACATTATTGCTTCGAAAATATATGTAATCATTAGGGTTCGGACTTTTATGCAGTTAAAATCGCGTTTTATGCGCATAAAATACTCACCAAAAATAGAAAAAAATGCGCCAAAAATTTTGAAAAATATGCACTTAAAATTTTTTTTAAGTGCATATTTTATATGCATATAAAATAAAAATAAAAAAAAAAACAAAAAAGACGTAAAGATTCACGTCCAAATTCATATAAACTAAAAGCGTTTAATAACAGGTTTATTAATCGAATTTCCATACAAAATTTGTTTTATAAACCTCTTATTAGCCTCTTTTATCTTTTATGAATTTGATGGTTACTCTTTTAATCGAAAATAAGGTACAATAAACACAAAAATTCAAGTTCAAATAAAGTAAAACACAAAATTATAAAAGTAACAAAAAGAAAAAAATAGTAAATTTTTAATACTATTGAGTAAAAAATTACTCAATTTTGCACCAGTAAAGCTCACTTCAGACCATAATACTGAGTCGTAAGAAAATACGTATCTTAAATAATACGAAATTTTCTCCGCTTGTCAAAAAATCTTTTTAAAAATCCTTTGCGTATTTACACCATCACATCTTAAATATTATCAAAATAAATACAACCCTGATCTTATGAAAAGCGTATACGTTTTCTCATTTTTAGAGAAATTTCTAAAAATGAGAATACGTATCCGCTTGTCATTTTTCAATCCGTATTTCTCTTGGTTTTATACCGATTTGTGTTTACACCATACTATTTTATAGGTTTTACACAAAATTTTGACAGATATTATTACAAATATTATAGTCTGAAGCCACCTTAAACGATTTAATAGTATTGAGTAAACTTTTAATAAAAATTTAATACCAAAAAAAATGTATACCAAAAAATTTGAGTAAATTTTTAATTGACACAATTAAGTCTTTACTTTTTTCATAATTTTTTTTCTTTTTTTTTTTTAACTAAGTTTTGAATTGTGTCAATAAGAATTTATTCAAAATTTATCATTTTTTTTTTTAAGTTTAAAAAAGTTTTACATTTTTTTACACCAAAAAAATGTTTTTTTAATCTTTTACTAAATACATTTTTGTCTTAAAGACATAGAAAAATTTCGTAAAGATGATTTCAAACAAAAACTATAAACTAAATGAGTAGTCAAAAAAACTAGGATAAAAAAATGAGATTAAAAACAATGTTAAATTTTTATTTAATTAATTGCTCAATTTTTTTTATAAACTTTTGTGTAAATTTTTAATTGCGTCAATTAAAAAATTATTCAATTTTTTTTTGAAATTTGAACAAGTGAATACTTAACATTTTTCTCATATTTTCTTCTCTGTACATTAAGGCATACATTATAAAATAAAAAATATATACAGCAATGTAAAGAGATCATAAAATAAAATAAAAAAATTTTTTTTTTTTTCAAAATATGCGACAAAAATATGCATTAAAAGCAAAATATGCAAAAATATGCATTAAAAGCAAAATATGCAAAAATATTCACTAACAAATCGATGCCATTTTATTGCAAATTTCTTAATTCGCAAAGATATTTAGTTTTTGTTGATCTCAGACTGACGACAACAAATATGCATTTGCATAAAAGTCCGAATCCTAGTAATCATATATAAACATATATAAAAATTGGCGCTTGTTCAATATATGACCATATATAGAACATATGATAGTATGCGATCATATATTGGTCCATCCCTAACATAAATTATCATATATGATCGTACATGCGTTTGTACACTATATTTTTAGCTGATAAGTGACTTTAAATTAATTGACGTCGTGATGTATCAAAAAGATAACGTAAAAAAGCTTCCCTATGCACAATTTTTTGAGCCCTCATAAATTATGACTCTTTCAAGACTTCAAAATATGTATAATTTTAAAACGATCATAATTTGGAGTCCTAAAAGATTTATACACTCAAAATAATTACTCTGTTAAAAACTCTGTAAAATGACTGTAATCTCAATTCGACAGACATTTGACAAAGTTATCTGTCGAAATACAGATTTTAAGAATATACTTTGTATTTTCTTGTAACCGAAAAACAAAATTTTATCTGTAATTTTACTTTTTACTTTGTAACCTCTATTTTACAGATAATAAACAGAGTTTTTTGTTAAAATACAGATTTAATAGATTTTCTCGTAACCAAAATACTAAATTGCAACTGTAATTTTACTTATTGCTCTGTAATACAGTTTTTAAATAAAAAACTCTTCAAAAAACTCCCAAATATTTCAACCGCTCTTTAAAAAGCGTCTTAAATTACAATAAAACCTGGTAAATTTTACGAGGATGTCGGGTAAAATTAGGGGTACTCGTAAAATACATCGTAATTTTCACAAAAATAAAAAAAAAGTAAATTTACAATTTGGAAGCATTAAAGCTGGCAAATTTACTCGGTGGCATTTTTCAATTGTCAACACTACTTGAACAATAAGGAAAAAGAAATTGATCAGAAATCAAATAGTAAATAAAATAGTAAAATTCTGGTCGCTTTTATCAATATTCTACAGATAATTCTGTAAATTTACAGGTTTTTTTTATCGAAATCATTTTACTGAGTTTTCTTCGTAAAATAACAGAAAATCTTGCTGGTTGGAAATCTATGGTATTTTCTGCTGGCTCAGCAGAGTATCTCTGTAATTTAACAGAGTGATTATTTTGAGTGTATTTAACTCTTAGTTATGAACATTTGAAAAATTCAAAATAATTTATTTGAACTTTCATAAAAGAGTCCATAAAGACTTTGAAAACAATAGGAGCACATCGTCACCTAAAAAGCAAAAGGCCCTAACTGACAAAAAATTCAAAATCGGTTTTTTTTATTGATTCTGGTTTATTTTATTAACCTACACGAATTAACAGTAACAGTATTTTGATAATCGGAAATATTGGTGAAGCTTTTATTGCGATAACGGAAATAAAAAAATCCACTAAACACTTTCTGCTTCACATACCAAGCTCTGACGTAATCTTTTAAATTTTTTTTTATTTTATATTTTTGTCAAAGATAACACAGGGCAACACTTTTTTTGCCCGGGTTCTGATAATTAATTTTGGGTAATAGGGGTACGCTGATTTCAAATCTGGCTACCGTTTTTTGATTCAGCTCTAGTTTTCGAGATATAGCCTAAGGAAACTTTGAAAATAGGCTATTTTTGGCATGTTTGTGAGTCTATATTTACCAACACTAGTCTTACATCCAAAAAGTGAATGACGATTTAAGGTATGTTGGATATGCTGATTCCAAAAATGCTCTTACTTTTGTTAAGTCATCTTTAGTTTTTGAGATATCGCTAAAATAAAATTTTTAAATTTACGACCTCTGTAATTTTGTCTGAATATTTATGCCCTTTTTAATAACTCGAAAACTAAAGCTGTCAGAAAAAACCTAATACCAGTTTTGGAATCCTGGCATCCAATATAGTTAAGTTTGTGTTTAAAACTGATGCACTAAATTTTTTTTTGGAAATTATAGCCTAGCAAAATTGGTAAAAAACGCACTTTTTCGACTCTTTAACAGCGATTTGCTCGCGCACGCGAGCTGATGGAAACAATCGGATAACAGATTCAGAATCAGCACCCTAAAATCCATATAAATCAGGTGTCAAAGGTCAGTTAAAAAAGTTCAAATTTTGTAAACCTGTGTAATCGATTTTTTCGTTTATTTTTTTTTGCGTTTTTTGAGTTTAACGTCGTATGTAGTGTTTGGGGTCCGGGAATTCCCGGGTCGGATTTCCCGGGAATTCCCGGGAAAAGACTGACGGGAATTGCCGGGAATTTTTTTAATTTTTCCCGGGAAATCCAGGAATTTTATAAAATAAACATTTTACATAAAAAACGTTTATTTTAATTTAATTTTTAATATTTTTTTACATACAGGTGCAATTACATTTGCTATTTTTTTTTTTTCTATTTAGAAGAACAGTGCAAATATATAATTAAAGGAAAACTTACCAAGTGTAAAAAGTATGACAATATCATGAAAAAACTTAAAAAGTCAAAAAATAAACATCGGTTAATGATAATTTTGCGATTTTATAGTCAAAAATTAAAAACATGTGAATTGCGAAATCACCAATGAACGTAACTAGAAATACATTTTTAAATCATTCTGTGATGAATTTTGATACATGTTAACAAAACTAACGTCATCACAAAATTTTAGCCCGATTCAATCAAAACGAACAAAGTTATTAACAAATTTAAAATTTTATTCAATACTTTTTTGCTTCTTCTGTAAAATTAATAAAATGTTAGTTAGCGCCTTTTGCATTTTAGGTTACGACATATTTTCAGAGACTTTTATAAAGACTGTTCAGTAAGAGGGACCACTTTTGAAGGAAAAAACAACTCATATTATTATGTTTTCTGAGCGTCTTAAGGACTCCTTAACGGCTCTTTTCGGAGTACAAATGTACGCTGGGTTAATTTTAATAAATCCCGAAAAATCCCGGGATTAGGATTTTAAATTCCCGCATCCCGGGATTTGTACATGTCAATCCCTATTGGCATCCCTAATACATACGTATGTATTTAAATAGATTCAACAGGGTGGAAATAATGTTTTATCATTTCTGTAAAAAGGCGGAGCATATGTTTTTGCAATTTAAGGAAACAAATGTAGGTAGAAAGCTAAACAAAAAAGCCTTAGTGATGGTAGCCATAATAATGGGCTCAGCTTCTGCGAAATGAGAAACAACTACCAATTTGGGATGCCGCTTTTGACTTACGAGACATAGTGGCGATGTTGTTTCAATATTCTTGTTAGTGAAATGATTTCCAGTTTACAATCCATATGAGAGTAGGTTTGTGTGTATACCGATGCTTATTTTGTGTGTACATTGTCCGGTATTTTAAGTTCACACTTGGTTAGCATAGTGATGAGTTACGTGGTAAATGGGTTTCTTAAAATATTAAAGATGTATTCGAATCAGCGATACCCTTGTTGTGTTGTCGTAGTCAGCGTTAGATGTGCCATTCAAAATATGTGTGGAGGCAGTTGGAAACTGTAGCAAGTCTGTTCTTATACGTAGTAGTTTCAACTTAATCGACTGTAGTAGTCTGACACTGATGTGCTTGTGCGTCTTTCAGTGAGAACGACCAACAGTATGTTTGGCGGCATTTGCTCTGAATTCATCGCTTTGATAGACCTCTTGATTCTTATTATGCTTTGGTTGTTTATTGCACAGTGCGAACTACAAAGGAATCGAACGCTGCTAGTACATCGTTAACTGCAGACCACAGAGTGATCAATTAACAATTTTTTTTTTAAGATTGTGTTTAAGTTTTCTCTTTTCCGTTGTTAGTTCTTTTTATACTAATCTTTTTTTTTAGCTAATATGTTGGGATAGTCGGTTTGTCTGTTCCTCATCAGACGCAAAAAAAACTTGGTATTGGGTCATAAAATTAGGGGTTAATATTACCAAGTTGTTTCAAGAAACTTACCAAATCGCTTAGAAAAATAAATTAATGTGCAACTTATGACATTTAAGAAAAAACAAGTAAAAAAGTTAAATTCGGCCTTGCCGAATGTAGTGATACTAGGGTTTCTATTCGGGAAAAATTTCCCGGGAATTCCCGGGAAATATTTTTCTTAAAATCCCGGGATTTTTTCTTCGGGAAATTTCGGGAATTCGTCGCTAATTTTTTAATAAAAATATATTTAATTTACACATTTTTAACACAATCTTAAATGATTTAATAAAAATGACATTAAAACTTAGAAAGAATTAAAATTTTCAAAGATAAACTAGTGAGGATATGTTTCAGCTTGCATGTTATTTAGGACTAATAATAAATTTTTCTTTAATCGATTGCTTGAAAAAATACGGAATCAAACTAAATTTCACTTCAAATGTTGGTTGCAAATTGGCAAAAGTTTTCTTAATCTAAAATTCCAATGATTTCTTCTTTACGAAATTTAGTATTTCATACTCAGAACAAAAATCTTTATAGTGCTTAAACAAAAATATCGATATTTTAAAAAAATTATAACAGACCTGGTTTTCAGCTTAAAATTTCATATATGAAGTAAAAGCCTGATATCTACCGGCCGTGAAAAAAAAATATTTTGTAACGAACCTTGGCCGTCGCGAGTTCTATCCCAGAAACCAGTGAAAATAAGTTTACATGGCTATATAATACATTGGTGTTCTCATTTTAGCCGGAATGCCTTAAAACAATTAATTTTAATAATTCAAAAGTTTAATTAAATATATCTTCAAGATATTATTTTCTTACGGTTGGCGTAGTCAAAATTAGAAAATTTTTCCAAAAAATTATTAAAACCGCATTTGATGCAAAATCGGGTATTTCCGAATTGTGAACAATTTTGCATGGAGTAGAAATACGTCAATGCAAATACTAAAACTATGATAAGGTCCAATATTTCTACAAAAATATATTTTATGAACTTTCTACGTATATTTTAGAGGTTAGCAAAACTATTTTACAAAAGAATACATCTAAAATGGTTTTAAATTGGAAAATACGACTATACCCAGCAAAAAAAGTGCGGAGTACTTCTATTTGGAGTGCTTTAAAACTATAACAAATGTAATGAAATACAACAAAAATAACAAAAAACACAAGAAAAAAATACACAAACAGTTTTTTCTACTCCATAAAAAGTTGTTATTCAGCACTTAACTCATTACCTTCCGCGACACTCCCATACAAAAGTAAGTAGATATTCAGTAGATAAGAAGTACTCCGAGCTTTCAAACAACTTCCAACTACTTCCACGGAGTAGTTCTTATCTACTGAATATCTACTTACATTTGTATGGAGGTGTCGCGATAGGTAATGAGTTAAGTGCTGAATATCTATGTATTCTGGAGTAGTAAAAACTGTTTGTGTGTTTTTGTCTTGTGTTTTTTGTTATTTTTGTTGTATTTCATTACATTTGTTATAGTTTTAAAGTAGAGATGGGATCGTGAGTTACTTTTCAATCACGATCACGCACGCTCACGAAAAAAAAAATTTAATCACGCATGATCACGCATGAACATTTTTTTTGTGCTCACGCTCACGCACGCTCACGTGAGTAGAAAAAAATTTTAATCACGCTCACGACGTAATCACGATCACGAAATACTCACGAATAAAAATATGTAAAAAAAAAATTGTCATATTTTTTTATACATTACCCAGTTGGAAAAGTCCTTGAGCCATCCTTGGTGACGGATCAGAGTCACACCTGACACCCCGAAGACATCTCTATATACCGAGTTGAGGACAGTTTCATAAAAAATTTCAAAATTTCCTCAATCATAATCAGCAGTTGTCAGGGGGTGCTGACATTTCCCCTAAGTCGCCTTTGTGAAAATTTCTAATATCTGTCCTACAAAAAGGCAAAAAATCTTCGTATTTCCTTTAGGTTTTACTTCCATCTATTTTCCTTTATAAATTATCTTTATCATATTAAGAAATAACGTTCCGCCTTTTTTATTTTTAACTGGATTTGAGCCTGAAGCCTCCAGTTTATGATCCAAACTTTAGTTTCAAAAGTGTATGTTTATTTACTAATTTTATACTAATTGTAAGAGTTCGATTTTATTTTACATAAATCGATTATATTGCCATGTTTTTCTCTAAAATTGAAAATTTCCCCAGATTAAAAAATTTAGTTTAATATAATGCTATTATGAAGACTTTTCCTTATAGATGACTTTGAGGATTTACATATTCATTAATGACAATGTTAGGACATGAACATGTTAGGACCTGAAGACATTTCCTCAAAGAATCTCTGTGCAAATTTCTTCATTGACATATTTTTAAAAAAACTCATTAAATTTAATTTTTTTCGAAATACCATGAAAAAATCAAGAAAACGTAGCCGAACAAAAAAAAATTTAGATCACGAAAAATTCACGCAACTACTTTACTCACGCACGATCACGCACGAACTTTTTTTTTGTTACTCACGCTCACGTGAGTAGAAAAAAATTTACTCACGAATCACGTGATTCACGCGTGATTCACGTGATTCACGATAATCACGTGATTGGTGCGCATCTCTATTTTAAAGCACTCCACTGAGAAGTGGTAATGACTTTTTTTGCAGGGTAATTTGTAATATAACAATTTTTTTATGGTAAAGCTCAAAACTTGTTTTATTTAAAAAATTCCCGGGAATTCCCGGGAATACGATTTTTCTTAAACGATTTCCCGGGAATTGAAAAAGTCCGGGAATTTAGAAACCCTAAGTGATACCCTCCACAATTTCAAAAAGATTATTGCAAAAAACTTTATTTAAAAGGAAATTACTTTTGAAAAAAAAAAATTTTTTTTGAAAAAAAAAAAAAATTCGCGAAAAAAAAATTTTGGTAAAAAAAATCCGCGATTTTTTTTTTTTTTTTTGTGTTTGTACTTGTTTAAATACCATTTGGTGTTCAATTATGTTCACATATGCCAACCAGAAGCCGAATTAAAGCATTTTGTATTTTTAGGTTATGTTAAATGTACTGAAATTTTTGAGGTGTGCTTACATTTTCGTTCATAACTTTTGAACCGCTGAACCGATATCGCTCAAATGCAATACCAAACTTCTCGGGAGAACTTCCAATAAATATGTTAAGTTTCAGTCATCTCTGTGCAATATCTTGTCCGCGACAGCATTTTCCACAGACAGACAGACAGACAGACAGACAGACAGACAGACAGACAGACAGACAGACAGACGGACATCGCTAGAATGTCTTAAAATCGATCGGGCATCATGAATATATATACTTTATGGGGTCCCAGATCGATATTTCGATGAGTTACAAACAGAATGACAAACTTATATATACCCTCTATCACTAGAGTGGAGGGTATAAAAATTGGTAAAATATGCTTTTTAAGCTTTCATTGATATTCCAAGAAACATTTATATATGGGACATTTCCATAGGCGTCGTAAAGGGGCAAAGACTAGATTTAGCCCACTCCCGACATTTTTTCATTAAGCCCAAACCAGACAATTTTACTTTTTTATATTTACCGTAAAGAGGCTAAGCCTCCACCAATATTTCTTCGTGAGCGTAGCTCCAACCAATTGGTGTCTAATTTTACAAAACTAATTGGAAATAATACATTTCATATTATTCCGATTAGAAAGGGTAATATACACGAGACAAAAATACAGGTCTACACTGAGAAAAATTATCGGGAGATAACCAAGTTCTTGCACGATAATAATAAAAGTTATTATACATATCAGTTAAAAAGTAGCAAAGGCTTAGTTGTGGTATTTAAGGGTATCGAATCCAGTGTAGAACCTAGTGAAATTAAGGAGGCCCTTGAATAAAAGGGCTATAAAGTGAAAGTTGTTGTTAACATTTTTAACAGGGCAAAAGTTCCTCAACCAATGTTTCGAGTTGAGCTTGAGCCTGAAGCCACACGGCTAAAGAAATATGAAATTCATCCTATCTACTCGGAACGATATCTTCTTCATCGTAGAGTTTCAGTAGAAGAACCGCATAAACGAAGTGGTCCAGTTCAATGCTCAAACTGCTTAGAGTATGGACACACAAAAACCTATTGTACCTTAAACACAGTTTGTCCTGTATGTGGTGATTTACATTCCTCATCCGAGTGTTCCGTGATAAAAAATGGTGAAGGCATGAAAAAATGTAGCAACTGCGGAGATAATCACTCTGCCAAATATCGAGGTTGCCCAATTTATAAAGAATTGAGAACAAAACTAAAACAAAAACAACTACAATCAAGAGGTCAAATACTATCATTTGAACCAGCACATGCAGCGAGAAATACGGTAATCCCACAAGTCGTACCAAGTGCGCCGCCTTTAACTCCTATATACCAAGGCTCAGTTCCACCCGCGGTAAATGCTTCTGAGACACATACTTCTTCAGCTAGTGCTAGTAATATATATGCTAACGCTTTGATAACAGGCTCTCAGCAACCCTGCAATCCCCCTAATAAAGGAGGGGTGGAATCAATGTTTTTCACCCTTATGCAGTCAATGACTAACTTCATGTCTACTATGCAAAGCACAATGAATGCTTTTATGGCATCTATAACCTGACCAACTGTTTTTGTCCAAAAAGCGGGATGGAAAGGTTGAAAAAGCGGGATTTTGGTCTAAAAAGTGGGACTTTTTCATATCCTCAATTTAGTAATAGTAAGTTCGAAAAAGTATAAAAATTAACGATTTTCAATCGATTTTAATTCAATGTAGTGATGTCCGTCCGTCTCTCTGACTGTTTGTATGGCATACTTTCGAAAGAAAGTAGTTTTTAATTTTTCCGGTCAGGTTGATATTGAATTTTAGCGAAATCAGTCCAGTGGTTCAGAAGTTATGAGCAAAACCGTGAATTTTAGTTTGGTTTCGCCTCCAATTCACGTATTAAATAAAACGTTGAACGCGCTTCGAAAGACATTGGTAAGCCACAAAAAAAGTTTTCAAAATATTTTCGTCACTTTAAAAAAAAATTTACACTCAAACAAAGTTACATAAAAATCATTTACTCAAAAAAAATATATTCCTAGTCAGTCTTCAAACAAGGTGGATTTTTTTTGTTGAAAATTTTGGAATTTCGCTGCTCCTCAAACCAGGATTTGTTATACGAGCTGAAATACCTGGTAATTTTGTTTGAGGAAATTTACAAAAATAATTTGGCAGATTTGAAAAATATGTCAAATTCAAAAATTATATTTTGTACCAAATTAATATGGGTTACCGATATCTCGACAATTATATATATCTTATCTGATTGGTCAATGTTAAAAATAATATTTTGTTTTGAGCATATTCATAAAAATTTTAATCAATATTTTTCTTAGTTTTAGTGAATTTTTGCCCAAAACTCGAAAGTTTGATCTATTTTCGCGGGGTCAAAGAGTTAACCGATTTTGTTCAAAATGTTTCAGGGGGCTAATTATGTAACTTGATAGTCGTCAATCGTCATCGTTAGCTCATTATTCTATTACCATAAAATGACTCTATATGGTAATGGAATAACGATGAAAACGATACGATTGACGACTATCAAGTTACATAATTACCCCCCAGGTCATTTACAAATTTTCAAAACAAGGGCAACCCTATTGAACACATCTCGAAAAAAATAATTAAAATAAAAATAAACTTAAAATTTGTTTCTGAATTATATTTCTTTTTTAATTTTCGAATTAAAAAAAGATAATTTAAAATCAAATCAGTTTTTTTTTAAATAAATGTTTAAACAGTTATTGGAAATTTTTTCGAGTTGCAATACAATTTTAGAAGAAATTTCCTTTACTTTTTTTTAAGCACGGTAAGTTCTAAATGTTTCCATTTATGTATATGCTTAAAAATAGGAAAAAACTCTAAAAATTACTTCAGAACAATCATACTCAAAATATTATCAAAAAAAATTAAAAATATTATTTAAAAGTCAAAAAGCGGGATAAAGCGGGATGAAGCGGGACTTTTGTTTAAAAAGCGGGATAGAAATTCAAGGCGGGATGAGACATCAAAAAGCGGGATAATCCCGCCAAAAGCGGGATGGTTGGTCAGGTTAGGCATCTATGCAAGGTACAATAGAGGAGCTAAAAGCGCAAAACAATACTTTGCAGGCTGTCCTATCAAAAAAATAATGCGTGTGTTTAAAATGTGTTTCTGGAATGCAAACGGCGTAAACCAGCATAAGGCTGAGATATCTAATTTTCTGCACAACAATAACATCGATGTGTTAGGTTAGGTTAGGTTAGGTTGTAAGTGGCTGCTGACGTTTTACGTCAACACACGTAGACTCTGAGGTCCATTGTGATACCACGGGATCGTAATAGGTTTCCCTACTAGTCCCTGTCGTTAAACCAGTTTGAGCTTCTTATGAAACTCCTTAGATGTTGAATTTTGACATCCGACAAATCTGAAAGATCGTACAGCTCCCTAGATCCCAGTGAAGCAAGTCGCTGACCAGAAAGTGCCGGGCAATGGCAAATAAAGTGTTCGATAGTTTCCAACTCCTCTTCATCCATGCAACTTCGGCAAAAGTCATTCGACGGCACATTTAACCGCTCTGCGTGCTTCCCTATAAGACAGTGTCCGGTAATTATAGAAACCACCGTTGAAATCTCTCCTCTTGGAAGCGATATCAGCTCACTTGTGCGCCCCTGATTAAGAGAAGGCCAAATCAGTCGTGTTGTCTCACACGTCCATCCATTTGCCCATCTTTGATTAGTCTCCGTCGCAGAACAAAGCCGTAGGTTTTGCTTACAAGTTTCTAGAGGCGTACCAACACATTCCAATTCTGTTGGAACCTGTAAGGTAGTTCCTAGTCTTGCAAGCTCATCGGCTTTGCAATTCCCTGGAATGTCTCTGTGCCCTGGGACCCATATGAGTCGTATGTTAAACTGCTTGGCCATCTCATTTAAAGACGTGCGGCAGTTAAGGGCAGATCTTGTTTTCAGAAACATTGAATCCAGGGACTTGACCGCGGCTTGACTGTCAGTATAGATGTTGACTGCGGTTGTAGACAAGACATTGCAGCTCAACCAGTCAGCCACTTCTTTTATTGCCAGCATCTCTGCCTGGTAAACACTGCAATGATCTGGCAATCTACGAGCCAGGCTCAACCCAAGCTCTTCCGAATAGACTCCAAAGCCCACTTGTTCGTGCAGCCTCGATCCATCTGTGTAAAAATTTATGGTAGCTCCACTACCCGGAGTATCCCCCATCCAAGACTCCCTGGATGGTATCATAGTGGTAAAGTGGCGCTCAAAGAGGCTCAAAGAGGGAGCACAGTCCACATTTTGTGGTATTGTTATCTTTTTCAAGATTGCGCTATGGCCACAATCACTGCTCCTCTATTGCAGCGTGCTATTAAGTCGAATTGCCGACGCAGCCGCATACTGCCTACCCAATATGTCCAAGGGTATCAGGTGAAGGAGGATTTCTAATGCAGCCGTAGGTGTAGTACGAAGAGCACCAGTGATGCACATTGACGCCATTCTCTGTACCTTCGTGATAAAGACAAAGTTCGCTTTTGTTTCCAAAGCAGGCCACCAGACAATGATTCCATACAGCAAAATTGGACGCACCACTGCTGTATAGATCCAATGAACGACTTGAGGGCTAAAACCCCATCGTTTTCCAATGGCCCTTTTACAGGAATACAAAGCAATCGTTGCTTTTCTCACCCGTTCCTCAATATTACGCCTGAAATTCAGCTTCCTATCTAGAAATACTCCAAGATACTTGGCTCCATCTGAGAAGGTGATTTCAGTACCGTCCAGAGAAATAGGATCAAAAGCAGGAATCTTATTTTTCCTTGTAAACAAAACAAGCTCTGTTTTACTAGGATTAACTCCTAGGCCACAGTCTCTTGCCCATTTAGACAGATCTTTCAGAGAACCCTGAAGAATGTCCCGCAATGTTGGCAGATGCTTCCCCTTTACCGCTATCGCGACATCGTCAGCATATGCGATAACATGACAACCACGTGCTTCTAGAGATAGTAGCATTGAATTCAGTGCCAGGTTCCAAAGAAGCGGCGAAAGAACACCTCCTTGTGGTGTGCCCCTATTGACAAATCGAGATATGACGGACGCTCCCAATTCAGACGTTATACGTCTATTGGCAAGTAGGTTTTCCACCATTAAAACGATTTCACGCTTTAATCCCAGACCAGACAATGCCAATATTATCGATTCTGGAATGACATTATTAAAAGCCCCCTCAATATCAAGAAAGGCCACCATAGTGTACTCCTTTACCGAAAGCGATCTCTCGATGGTACCAACGAGCTCATGAAGAGCTGTTTCCGTTGATCGTCCCTTGCTGTATGCATGTTGCTTTGTCGAAAGCAACCTCGGGTCAATCACTCTACGCAAATATGAGTCTATCATTCGTTCCATTGTCTTTAACAAAAAAGAAGACAGACTAATTGGTCTGAAATCCTTCGGAGCTGTGTGGGAACTTTTCCCAGCCTTCGGGATAAATACGACTCTGGTATCCCTCCATTTTGAAGGAATATACGACCAGTTGATGCATGCTGTGTATAGATTATACAGCAACGGGGCTATATAGTCCAACACTTGCTGCAACTCAGCCGGGATTATACCATCAGGTCCCGGAGATTTATAGGGCCTGAAGCTTTTTATCGCCCAGATTAATGTTGGCATATTTATTATTTCCGAAGCAATTTCAGATGCTTGGGCGTCAGAACGTTCCAAAGCTTGAAACGGCGTCATGGAATTGCCCGGAAAATGCGTGTTTAAAAGGAGATCCAGCGACTCTCCACTGGAGGAAGACCACACCCCATTAGGATCTTTCAGGTATCCTAGGGTGCAAGGAGAAGAAGCCAGAACCTTGCGCAGCCTGGATGCCTCAGAAACGTCTTCTATGTTTCCACAGAAGTTTTTCCAAGAATCACATTTGGCATTTCTGATCATCTTTTTATAACTCTTAAGTTGCAGCCTGTATGCAGACCAGTCCTCGTCCGCTCTTGAAAATTTAGCCTTATTAAAGAGCTTTCTGCAGGAATCTCTGCTCGTCTGCAACTCATTTGACCACCAAGGTGGCTTTTTTTTCCCTCTAGGCTTTGCAGAAGGGCAAGACGCATCCAGGCACCTATTACAAACATTTGTTATATGGTCAACCAGACAGTCAATTTCCGCTAAACTATGCGGTTCAGATAGGGGTACTTCATCCAAAAGCAAAGAAAAAGTCTCCCTATATTTCACCCAGTTTGTTCTTCTCAGATTTCTAGAGACTGTCTCAACCGGGGCACGCTCCCTGAGTAAAAACTCAATGTACCGATGATCTGAGAAAGAATGCTCTTCCAAAACTCTCCAGTCATCAATTCTATCAGACAATGTATCTGATACAAGTGTTACGTCAAGAACCTCTTGCCGCGTACTTGTAACGAAAGTTGGTTCACTACCCTTGTTACAAATATACAGGTTAGTGCTTAACAAAAACTCCAAAAGTGATTCGCCTCTATCATTTGTGTCTGTACTACCCCATATCGAATGATGTGCATTAGCATCACAGCACACTAGTAACTGGTGTCCCCTAGATTCAGACTCCCGAATCAGACCGCCAACCTTCTCCGGGGGTATTGGCCCCGGATTAGGAAAATACGCAGAGGCGAGCCAAATAGATTTCCCATGAAGCTCTAAGCTAGCCGCTGTAGCATCCATATCACTAAAAGTTGATAAAAAGAATATATTTAAGCCATTTTTCGCCAAGATGCAGGCTCTTGGTGAGCCCTCACCTTTGGCAACCATCAACTTAAACCCAGGGGTCTTCAATCCGCAAACCCTGCCACCCCGCACCCAGGGCTCTTGGATAAAAACCAAGTCAACTGCTCCTGTCGTCAGGCGCAGCAATAGTGCAGCTGAGGCTGCCTTACAGTGATGGAGGTTTATTTGTAGGAACCGCAACATCTTGCTTTTTTTCCACCATCCTTTCCACCACCGTGTTATTGGCTTCATCGTGTTATCATAGAGGTCGCATTCGTCCCCAGATTCGGTTTCGAATAAGCCAGATATGTGTCCCATCTGTTCTGAATCGGAGGCAACAGAACTCTCCGAATTCCTCACTGCATGGGCCTCGTCCTGAATGTCACCCATAGTGGCATCAGCTTTATCCTCCGTGCCATCACAGCGGTCGCATTCGTTGCCAGATTCGGTTTCGAAAATGCCAGATGCATCTCCCATCAGCCTAGAATCGGTCAGCTGAATATCAACCTTTTCCAGATTCTCCTTCCCAGCCGACTCTGCCACTGGCTTGTCTGCTTCCAAAATAGGCTTCTGGTCGCCCTTGTAGACATTGACTCTTATATGAAAAAAGCCAAATCTAATAATGCCGTCAGTCCTGGCTAAAAGCGGAAGCGATTCCTCATTAACCAAGACCACTGCTTGACGACGAGCGCCCTCCATCTCACCCAATCTGGCAATTTGCCAATTCTGAGTTGGAAGGTCAGGATTGCAGACTTTTATCATCTTTAGAATCACCGCAGTGTCACTTGTAGCCATTGGGATCCATGCATGAGCTCTGGGTTGCGAGGGGATATCATGTTTTTCCACAACGTCCAGTCTGGCTCCAGGCCATAACTCTCCCACTTGGCTAATGGCAACCTTAAACACGGCTGCGGATCTTTCGTTTCCAAAAGCAACGAGTTTTACTCGCCCCTGATACCAACCTGCGTTGACAGTAGTAGGGAGAAAATCAGGCATACTCTCAAGAAGCCTATAGTAGATTTCATTTAGTTTAGTTTCAACTAAACTCCACTTGTCCCTTGGAATACTACAATCCCCATTTTGCCTGTTTATCACAGCCCTAACGAAGTTACCTTTCACCACTTCACTAAAAGACTGAGTCCAGACGTTGCCGGTCACCTTAGATCTTTTAGGTAAAGGTTTCTCGTCGGGCGAGCGCAACCTTTTACCAGACTTCGATGACGAGGCCGAAACAGCGCTCTGTTTGTCAGATGCGCGCATTGCCGAAAGTTTGTCCTGTTCTTCAATGACTCCTTTCGCCCATGATAGCGACGCCTTCTCACGTTCGGAGAGCTTCGTTCCATCGAGTTGGCTTAGTCTGTTAATTATTTTCAAACAAAGCCTTCTCTGGTTGTGCCTGACCTTTGATGGCTTAAGTTTCTTTTTACCACCAATATTAGGCTGAGCACCCCTACCAGAATCAAGGCCGGACTTCAAGGTCGCAACCCTAAGACCAGTGCTAGGACCAGCACCAGTCGGTGAGGCAGAGCCTCGAACTAAATCGGTATCATTTGTGTCCATATTTTCATTTTCCTTGATGTGGTAATGAAAATATCACAAAAATACCTATTACGAACAAACCTATTACGAACAATTTTAGTAATTCAATTTATAGCACGGAGTTAAAATAAAACACGTCCACACTCGTCAACAGTTGAACGATGTGTTATTGTTATCGGAAACCCACCTCACGAATAGATATAATTTTCAAATTCCCGGATATACATTCCACAAAACAAATCACCCTGACGGAAAGGCGCACGGTGGAACAGGTATTTTGATAAGAAGTAGAATTAAGCATCATGCTATGGAAACTTTTTCAACAACTTACCTTCAAGCAACCTCAATACATCTTGAGTGTACAGGAGGAGGACTAACTCTAACGGCAGTTTACTGCCCTCCACGATTTTCAGTTTCTAAGATACAGTTCGAATATTTTTTCAGTACTCTTGGTAATCGCTTCCTAGCTTGTGGAGACTACAATGCGAAACACACCTATTGGGGTTCACGTCTCACGAACCCTAGGGGAAGACAGCTTTACTGTGCTCTAATTGATAGGAAAAATAGTTTGGATGTTATATCGTCTGGACAACCAACATACTGGCCTTCGGATCCTAGAAAAATTCCCGATATTATCGATTTTGGAGTAACAAAACATATTGATAGGAGTAAGTTATCTGTTGAATCATCCTTTGATCTTAGTTCAGATCATTCTCCAGTAATTTTATCGTATTACGATGAACCAATTTCGGTTAAAACACCCTTTGGAATCACTTCGTCAAAGACGAATTGGTTGAAGTATAAAAAGTATATAAGTAGCCACATCCACATTGACCCATCTTTGGAATGTGAGGGGGATATTGGAGAATGTGTTCAGGAGTTTACATCCATTCTGAGATCTGCAGCAGAGTACTCTTCGACGTCTTCGACCGTTACTCCTAATCGTAATTTTCATGTTTCAAACTCAGAAATTGAGCAACTATTGGCCATCAAGAGAAGGCTAAGAAGGGAATGGCAAAACAGTAGATCTCCTGCCGCAAAGCAGAGGCTGTCTGAAGCTACAAGAAACCTTAGAAAAGCCCTTCATTTGGAAGAGGATCGCATAAATAGCGTTTATGTGGAAAGTCTTTCGCATTCAAGTTCAGCAAACTACTCATTGTGGAAAGCTACTACACTCAAAAAAATACGTTAGTAAAAAAATTTGTAAAGTGGTTTGTAACTCAACTTTACCACTTTTTTACTAAATTCTACTAAAAAATCCATTTTTAGTAATTCTTATTAGTAAACTCGCTTTACAAACTATTAATTTTATACTGATTTTTTATTAATTTTTTCAGTTGATTTTTTAAAAATTATCGTACTAACTTTTGATAATTATTTTGTAAATTTTACAATATTAGTTAGTAAATTTCGATTTTTTTTCTCTAGAAAACCTATACACTATAATTAAAAAAATATTTTATTTTATTAAAATATTTGGAAATTAAAATAAAAAAAATATATTATTAGTTATTTTTTAACGATAAAACTGCGCTTTGATGAGTATGAATATGTTTATTATTTTTAATATTCATTTACGCTTCATTCGTTTTTTTTTTTTCAATTTAAAAACAAAAATAGAGACAAGAGAAGACATGCAAAATTTAAAAAACAATGCCGACCTTTTCAAATGGAAAATTTCCATAAAACATCAGTTTTTTTTTCTTTCTTCTCTACTTTTTTTTGTTTATGCTATCCACGAATATTTTTTTCTCACGCACATAAAGGGTTGATTTTTGTGTAACTTACTTTATGCCTTTCTTTGAATATTTTAGTCACAAAATAACATTCGATCGGTGAACATCGCGCGACGGGTAAAATGAATAAAAAAATGTACAAAAAAATATTACAACAAAAAAACCATAGCAGGTAACCAAATCTTTAAGTATTTTTTGTTTAAAATTATGTAACTCGTTTTTTATTTTTAGAATAATAAAGCAAAATAGGAAATGATGACAACAGGTAACAATTGTATATTTATGTGATCTATTTAAAACATGTTGATATATATTTTTTATTTTAGTTCACCGTACACCAATTTATTCAACATCAATCTTCAAAGAATTAATTTTATATGGTAGTATGTATATTTTGTATTAAAAAAATGTGTTCAATATTTTCTCTTTTTTAGATCGAAAATTCTAACAAAAACTGACTTGCATGGAAATAGTTATTGGCGACAACAAGCGCAATACGCAATTTACATGATGTATACAAATACAAAAAATTAAAAAATACACAATTTACAATTTTTTTACAAAAAAGTTAATATTATTTACAAACGCGTTTTAAAATCCATTTTACAAAAATTGTACAAAAAAATTTAGTAATACTAATTTTTTTAGTATTTTCAAGATTACTAATTTTTGAAAACCAAAGTTTGTAATGGTAACTGAAAAAGTTATCGGGCACAAATTGAAAACTTTATTAGTAATGGTAACAGACTTTTTTGTAAGGAATACTAACAAATTTTTATGAGTGTAAAATTAAACCACCGGTAGAGGGCGAACCGCCGCTGAGAAAGCAATGTGGCAATTGGGCACGCAGTGAAGAGGAGAAAGCATACTCATTTGCAGAACATTTAAGAACAGTCTTTGAGCCAAACTTGGCGGAGAATAACTTTACACTCCCAGAACTGCCTCCGCACATGGATCATAGTAATATATTGTTTGACGCCCAAGATGTTGAGACAATTATTCGAACGCAGATAAGCCCAAAGAAAGCGCCTGGGTATGACTTAGTCACACCAAACATGATAAAAAACCTACCATTTGTAGCGGTTACTGTTCTTACAAAATTATTTAATGCGATCTTGCAACAAGGATACTTCCCAGACATATGGAAAATTTCGCAGATCAAAATGATTCCCAAGCCTGGAAAAGATTTAACTTTAACTTCATCATACATACCTATAAGTTTGCTTCCGTGCCTATCAAAATTATTTGAAAGAGTTCTTCTTCAAAAGATTCTACCAATTATGGAAAGTAGTAATAGCATTCCTGCTCATCAGTTCGGCTTTCGCGAGAAACATGGAACCATTGAGCAAGTTAACCGCATAACTTGCGTTGTAAGGAAAGCCTTTGAAGAAAAGAAATATTGCTCAGCAGTTTTTCTGGATGTCGCTCAGGCATTCGATAAAGTATGGCACGAGGGTCTTTTATACAAAGTAAAATGTCACCATTGGCGTAGGAAGCCAACATTTCTGGGGGGGGCTAAAGCCCCCCAGATTTTTTTTAATTTTTTGTTTTTTTTTTTTAATAGAAAACCCCAGACCTATTTCTGAAGCGTTCCCTATATCATGTGTCTAGGTGTCCTAGAAACGAATGCCCTCCGAAAGCGGTTAAAAATTCATATTTTTTTTTAAACAAATTTTGATTCTGAAGATTTTTCGGAAATTTAGAACTCCCAGATATGTTATGAAAATGAAAGATTTTTATGTGGTTATTCATAAAGCCTAAAATATATTTAAAGTAGGTTTATTTGACAGATATTGCAGGAACAATTGTCAAATAAACCTACAATAAGTCTGTTATAAGTATTATGAATAAGAGCCTTAATGTTTTTCCTATAGTAAAATCATTAGATTACTATGATTTTTTTCAAGAAAAAGTTCTGATGATTGCAAAAGTTGATGATTATTAGTCAAAATTCTCAGATTCTTTCTTCCAATAACTTTTGTCAATAAAAAACACTTAGAATTTATAAACTTTTTTAAATCAAAGAACTTAAAATGTTTTCCTGAAGTTAAAATCCTAAGATTCGGTAAAGTTTTTATTACTGACAAAAACATCAGATTCATATAAAAACTTTTTGCAATAATTCAGACTATTTTTCAATAGGAAAAACTATTAGATCTAATATAATAATCATTACGAGTCCTTAAGACTCGTAGAATAATCATAACGAGTCCTAAAGACTCTTTATTATTATTTATTGTTGCAAAAATTAATGAAATCATTAAATTATTAAAAAAAAATTGTGAATGATTAAAATTCTGGGGGGGGCTAAAATTATTCTGGGGGGGCTAAGCCCCCCCCAGACAGGGCTATCTACGCCAATGAATGTCACTTACCAATGATTACACACAAGCTCTTAGAGTCTTACCTCCTCAACCGCTACTTTAGGGTGAAATATAAGGAAGCTACAACTTCTGATTATATAATGAATGCAGGTGTTCCCCAGGGAAGTGTGCTCGGCCCTGTTCTTTACCTTATATTCACGTCGGACTTGCCGACGTGTGAACATATTACAACGTCAACATTTGCAGATGACACTGCCTTGTTAAGCACTCACTCAGATCCACATGTTGCCTCCTTGAGGCTAAACAATCACCTTACAGCTGTGGAGACGTGGTTCAGGAACTGGCGAATTAAAGTTAATGAGCTTAAGAGCAAGCACGTTACGTTTACACTTAGAACGGGCACTTGTGCTCCGGTTTCTTTAAATGGTATAAGTATCCCACAGTCTGAGAGTGTTACATACCTTGGTATTCACTTGGCCAGACGTCTAACATGGCGAAAGCACTTAGAAGCCAAGAGGCTTCATTTGAAGCTAAAAGCCATCCAATTACATTGGTTAATTAACAAGCATTCTAAACTTAGCCTTGACTCGAAAGTCACCCTGTATAATTGTATTTTAAAACCAATATGGACTTATGGTATCCAACTATGGGGTACAGCCAGTATGTCAAATATTGAGCTTATACAGAGGGCACAATCAAAAATTTTGAGAATCATTACGGGTGCACCCTGGTATGTCAGAAATGTGAACATTCATAAGGACTTAAATATTCCGCTAGTTAGAGAAGAGTTTATAACCATCAAACTAAAATACGAGGAAAAGCTCGACAACCACCCAAATCCATTGGCGAGAGCCCTTACTCGGACCCGAGCGCACACCAGACTGCAACGTGCAGATTTACCGCCCATTTAATTATGAGGCCCGTCCTTCAAAATGGCTCTTAAGGAGTAACTAGTATTTAAGTTAGATTGTAAGATTTATTTACTTATTGTTAGGCCAAGAAAGGGCAGATTCAATAATCTGAAAAATAAAGTATTTGAAAAAAAAAAAAAAATATTTAACTAGCTGACCCGGTCCGCGTCGCTGGCCCTAAGAGAACATTTATTTTAATTTGTATCTTGATTTAAATATACAGTCTCGGACAAAACTAAAGCACTAAACCAGGTCTTTAGTTCCACCCTCGGGAAAAAAAAAATTTAGTCGTTTTTGCGTGATTATGAAACAGTCGCAATTCTTAACCGATTTTGGTTTTTCTTTTTTTGGTATTTTAGCTAATAAAATTCCGCATCGATCTGTCATGGTGGATTTTTGAAAAAAATTTTGGATTACTTTTTATATTTTCCTAAAATTCAGAAAATTCTAATTTTTTCAGTATTTTTGCAATAAAAAATGTATTAGGCATGGGACGAATATGCTTTATAGACTAAATTAAAGGTATTGGAACCCTTATCAACTACGTGATTAGTATTTGAAAATATATTATTTGGTTTTTATAACCAGACAAAAATTCAAGAATTTTCACATTTAAAATGCTATATGTATCTTTAAAAATAATGTTCCAATTTCAATGAAATCTTTTTTAGATTAAATCTTTTGTTTTGCTTAGTCATAATTGGTACACAAAATTTATATTTTTTTTTTATTTTTGCTTAAATTTTACCTTCCCGACTAAAAAAGTTTAGATATAGTAACATATTATTTAATATATTTATATATGGACATACACACAGAAAATAATATCGTATATTTTATTTTAATTAAAATTTTAATTGTTTTTTAATTTAATATTAATTAAACTTTTAATTAATATAATTAATTGTTTAATTAAATTTTTAACTTTATTTTAATTAATATTTTAATTGTTTTCAAATTTAATATTAATTAAGTATTTAATTTATATAATTAAATGTTTAATTAAACTTCTAGCTTTACTTATTTTTTTTTGTTTTGTTTTTCGTGTGTGTGCGAGTGTGTGTTTTCTCTTGCATTGTATTACATACAAAAAAAAAATACATAAGTATAAAACAAGGATGGGTACCAATTCGATAAAAGTATTGGTATTGGTATTGGTTTTTAAAATTATATTAGTATTGGTATAGGTATTGGTTTTCATTTTTTGTTGAATTGGTATAGGTTTCGGTATTGGTTTTGAATTATTTAGGTATTGGGTATTGGTATTGGTTTTAGCCTCGAATTGGTATCGGTTTTTAATAAGTATTGGTATTTATCTTATATCGGTTTTGGTATTTGTATGCAAAAGGTTTTGTCGTTAATATTAATTTATTTAACGTACGTCGTCCTTCTGTCCGCCCCACAGTGCACACTGGGGCGTGATGGTAGGTTTTTTGGCCAAAAGTCTCTACAGGTCGTAAATGTTAACCGATCTTTTTGAAATTCAGAAATTAAGCCTATATTAAGGTAATTAATAAGTGCCTTGAAAGTTTTTGAAATCGGACCTACAAGGAAACTATTTCAGGGTGGACACTTCATTTTTAATCAAATTCACAGATGTTATAGATGAATCAATGAAGAGACACTTGCCATTTGTTTATGTATTTGAATTAGAGATGGTCTGTGGTCCCGTTATTTGCGTTACTCAAAAAACCACGTGATTCAGGCGTGAGCGATTTTTATATAAATCACGTGATTATTGAGCGATTTTCATTTAAATTAAGTGACTATATTAGGGTAGGTTAACCTAACGTAACCTAGGGTAATAAATAAGTGCCTTGAAACTTTTTGGATTCAGACCTACAAGAAAATTTTTTCAAAAGTGGACACTTCATTGTAATTAAAATTTACAGATGTTATAGATTAAACAAATGAAGAGACACTTGTCTCTTGTTTATGTATTTGAATTGGAGATGGTCGCTGGTCCCGTGATTTGCGTGACTCAAAAAAGTGATTTTCATTTAAATCACGTGATGTTGAGTTGAAAAATTCTAAGTGAGTGTCTAGAGAGTGGGTCGAATTTTTACGTGAAGGATTTTTTTTTTTTGAAAAACCCCTTTATAAAAAATTGTGGAAACCTCATTTTCAAACTCATCGTTTCAAACGTTCTACGCCCTTTCAAAAAACTGTCTGGGCCAGAATTATCCTTTCTATCCCAACTTTCCAAAAAATTTGACCGCTTGTGTCAGTTTTCAAAAATAGAATTAAAATAAATTTTATAAAAAAATAAAATTTATAAAAAAATTTAATTTTTTTTTTTTTTTTGAAAACTCCCTTTTAAAAACTCATCGTTATAGAAAGTTCCACGCCCTTTCAAAAAACTGTTTGGGCCAGAATTATCCTTTTATCCATACTTTACAAAAAACTTCCCCGCTTGTGCCAGTCACCACAAATTGAAATGCCAAAAATTAAAAAAAATAAATAAAAAAATTTTTGTGAAAACCCTCTTTTTTAAACTCGTCGTAATCAAAAGTATCACACTACTTCAAAAAACTGTCTGGACCGCCTAACCGGGTATTTCTTTTTTTTAATGTATTGAAAACAATTTTTAATACGATAAAAAACTATTTTTCGTGTAACCGGGTTTTCTCGAAATCGGTTTTTTGTGTATTCGGGTTTCATTTTATCCAGTATTAATCTATATAAATAAAAATCAATTTCGTTCGTTGGTAACAGCATCAGTTGAGAACGGCTGGACCGATTTGGACAATTTTTTTTTTGAAATGTTCGTCATAGTCCAACTTAGGTTTTTACGTGAAGAAAAATTGGCCACACCCACTTTTACGCCCATTTTTTTTTGATTTATCTAAAATCGGGAAACAGCTGCACCGATTAGGGTAATTTTTTATTTAAATGTTCGTAATAATCCAACTTAAGTTTTTACTGAAAGAAAAATCGACCATGCCCACTTTTACGCCCACTTTTTCAATTTATCTAAAATCTGAGAATGGCTGGACCGATTTGACAACATTTTTTTAACGCATTTTCATCATATTCCAACTTTGGTTTTACGAAAAAAAAAAATTGAACACTCCCACTTTAGCTAATTTTTGATGAAAATGTTCGTCATAATTCCACTAAGGTTTTAATGGGTAGTAGAATTTCCCACGCCCACTTTTTTCTATGTATCGAAAGATCTAAGACGGCTAGACCGATTTGGTTATAGTCCGTAAAAGATTTTTAAGGAAAGAAAAATTGTCCAAGCCTACTTTTACGCTCACTTTTCCGGTATATATCATGGAATGGGTGGATCAATTTATCTAATTTTGATTTTAATGTTCGTCATAGTCCAGCAAAGGTTTTTCGGAAAGAATAATTTTCCACTTCTATTTCCACTTTTGAATGGATGGACCGAGCTGGTTACATTCAAGTTAGGTTTTTAAGGTAAGAAAAATTGTTTACGCACTCCTTTTTTTTTCGATATATATAAAATTTACTCCATAGAAAAATAAAATATAGAATAATAAAATATAAATAAAAATCAAATGGAGTTCGTTGGTAATCGCATCACTTGAGAACTGACCGATTTGGATAATATTTTTCTTTAAATGTGCGTCTTATTTTTTTTTAATGTTTTTCTTTGGTTTTTTCGGAAAACAAATTAACCACGCCAATTTTTACGCCTCCTTTTTTCGATATATCTGAAATCAGAGAACGGCTGGATCGATTTGACAAACCTTTTTTTTTAAATGTTCGTCATAGCCCAACTTAGGTTAAAACAGAAATAAATTTTTTTTCACGCCCATTTTTATTTCGATATATCGAAAGTACTAGAACGGCAGGGACGATTTGTCTATTAGTAGTATTTGTTGACTTCCGTGATAGTACAACTAAGGTTTTTAAGGAAAGATAAATTGTCCACTCCCACATCAAAGAAAGACTGGCCTGATTTGATAAATTTTTTCTTTAATGATCATAATATTCCAAGTAAGGATTTTGAAATATTTATTGGCCTCCCCCACTTCAAAGCCTACATTTTTCAATATCCTTAAAATTTGCATTACTTGAAAACGCCTGGACCGATGTGGCTAATTGTTTTAAATGTTTTTAATGTTCCATATAATTGTTTGAAATGAAAAATTGTCCTCGGCCACTTTTTTTCGATATATCTAAAATTCATTTTCACTCTAATTTGATCTATTAAAAAAAATATTTCTTAATAGATTCTGCTTAAACTTGGTACAAATGATTTTAAATCCTTGGGAATTTTACCACTTTAAAACTAACCACTCAAATTTTAACGCCCGCTTTGTCTAAATATGTCGACTACTAATGACCGGACCGATTTTGTTAATTATAATTTTAATTTAAGGAAATTTAAATGGGAAAAGTATCCCGGAAAAATGGAAAATTCGGGAAAACTATAAAGGTTTGTTTTAACTCAAGACAATAGCTCACGATAAGAACGAGCGTAATTTATTTTTGTGTTGTTCGTAATGATACGAAATAAGTTCCGAATTTATACAGTACTCAAAGTCGAAGACATGGTTATTTTTTTTTAGTTCCTAAAATATAATTTGAAGATGATTATCTGCCTAAACGGGTCTTTAAAACCAGACCTACAATTTTTTCTAAGCCACGAAATTCATTACCTTTTTTGCAGGGCTATATATTTGAAGCGAGACGAAATATAACACTGATCATATATTTGGGCCAGCAACGCGGACCGGGCCAGCTAGTATAGAAATAAATATGTTTGTACTTTTGGAAAAACTTAAAAATTTTTAATTCATAAAATTAATTTATTCAATTATAAAATGCTCATTTTAACAACTTTAGATTTGTTCATCTCCCTTTCTATTAATATTTTAAACGCAGACGAAAAAACGGGCAAAAGGGGTAGGTCAGTCTTAATGCTAGTAAACCAACGAAGATTTTGGCGTCCTAAGTTTTGGATTATGTCGCGGAACATTTTGGAAAAACTATTTAAAATGGAACAATTTTAAAAAATTTAAATAAAAAAAATTAAAAAATTACCAAAAAACAGAATCAAGAACTGTCCATACCCATTTACAAGTTGTACATCCTTTTTTCAAATAAATTAATCAAAAAATAAAAACAAGGTCCCGCCTTAATAATGTATAAATTTGTTAGCTTTTTTGATAACGGTATATGGAGATTTAAACATAAATATTTTATTTTTGATTGATCATTCTAAGGGAATGGCTATTTTTACAAAAATTACAGACAAGGTGCATCAAGTCATACTTAATACAATAGAGCATTCACTTTTTCTAATTTTCTAATTTTTTTTTATCAATTGTAAATAGTTTTTTTAGGCATTTGCGCCTTTTCATTGGCATTAGTACAAATAATGCCAATGCCAAAAAATTTCATTAGCAATAAATGCTAATGCTTTTTTGGCAGTGGCATTAGTTCCAACTAATGTCAATGAAAATTCAATGCCAATTAAAAATTCCTATGTATGGGTTAGATTGACCATTGTACAATCGTCAATCTTACCCACACACGATCAATATAAAAGAAGAAGGAGAAGAAGTGCAAAAATCATAATAAATCTATTTGACAGCATTTATCGCGCGGAGGAAAAATTAAAAAAATCCCTAACATTTTTTTATATATTTATATTTTGGAGGGTATAAAAAATAAAAATTTCCTTGATTTTCGATAATCTCAAATGCGTAACAAATTCGTAAGTTTTATTGGTCAGTTTTACTCCATTTATGTCCACTGTACCAATGCGAGAAGAACTTATTTTTCTCTTCTTTTTTATACTATGTTTAGACCAAACAAAAACTAACTTGTTTTTGGCAAAAAAGCATTTTGGAAAACCACACTGTTTACACCAAATAAAAAGAGTTTTTGTTTGTCAAATCAAATTAATTATTTTCTAAATTCACTACAAAACACAAAATTACAATAGCCACACGTTATTAAAAAAATTAAATTACACATTTATTTACTTTTTTAAAAGATTTGAATATTAATTTCACAAAAAAACAAATATTTTTATTTTGACATTCGTTTTTACCAAAAGAAAATTGAAAAAAACATTCACACTGAATTAATAGTAGCATAGACCACAACCTAAATTCTAGTTTTTGTTCAGTTTTAGTTGGCAATTCAGTTTTTAAATTATATGAAAAACTACATGTAGTTTTTGCCAAAAACCAAAAAAATATTCAAAAACAAGTTGTTTTCGTTGGTGTAAATACCGTATTAAATAATAATGATAAAATTAAAGTTAAAGCCAACTAAATCAAAAGTGGTTTACAAAAATATATATTTTAAGGCGTTTTAATTTTATCTCTTTTGAGAAAAATTAAAAAAGGAAATTTTATAAAACTAAAGGTCTATTCACACCTGAGGTGAAATCTCGTTCGAACAAGATTTCACCTCAGGTGTGAATTGGGTATAAGATTCAATTTTATTTTTCCTTTTTTGGAAAAAGGTACTTTTTTAGTGAAATTAGCACCGGCAGATCTTAAAAATCTTGTCAAAAAAATGTTTAATATTCCGTTATTCCAGAAAAGCCATATAAATTGCGGTGGTAAGGGGAGATATTTTTTAATTGCAGAAAGATGACACTTAACATTTGTAACAAAATATACCTGAAATTCATCCTTTCATACATATTTTTTTAAGTGATTGAAATGGGTTAATGTGCAGGGGCCCCTTTTTCGATTTTAGATCTTTTTGTTATTACACGGGCAAATTTTTTTTCTTATATGGAGTTCACACAAGTTGTTTAACAAAACACCAGTAACTGAATAAAAACGTAATAGATACAGAACAAATGATTTTTTAAACACGTAGCCCTTAAACTCTCAAAAATAGCAAGTGTGAACCGCACATTATGCATTCTTAAATTCTTTTATAATGTGCTCGATTCTCGAATACGACTTCACCATTCACCCAATTTTTAAAAATTTGATATTTTTTCGAGTTTTAAGATTTTTAAATTTGTTTTTGTAATTTTTAAACACATTAACTAGATCTTTTATTTTTACAAGAAAAAAAATTTAAAATCTTAAAATTCGAAAGAATATCAAATTTTCAAAAATTGGGTGAATGGTGAAGTCGTATTCGAGAATCGAGCACAATATAACTGTGCCTCTAATAAAACAAACAAAAAATTTTTTTTTTTGGATTCTGGTGTTGTGACATATAATTTTGTAACGACTGCTTGATTAAAATTTTGGGATTTCCAAAAAAGGACATTAGTATTTTTTTTACAACGCAAAGAACAGTGCAGTGACATTCAATATATGTGCATCACATATTAATAATGTTTGCAAAAGAAAAAAATTCATTACAGAAAAGGTCTAAATTTTTTAAGATATACTTTTATTAGGGGTCATAAAAATCACGTAACGTGACAAAAAAATATTTGTTTTATGTTTTTATGGCTTTTAAAATTCAAGTAGCTAACTCGTTTTTGTTATATGACTTTGCATGCAAACGATTACTGATCGATGTAACATCTTTTGTAAACATCTGTAGCAATTCGTTAGTCAGGTAAAACCAGTGATGCCATTTTAGCACTTTTAGTGCTAGATCTAGCACTTTTTTTTTGGACTTAACACTAAAGTTTTGGAAAAAAGTGCCAAGTGCTAAGTTAGCACTTTTTTAAAATTTTTTAGCATTTTTAGCATTTTTTTTTTTTAATTTAAATTAGTTTTTTTTAATCCCTTGTAAAAATTTTTAGCCTGCGGCGCTTTCTTTGCACCTGTATAATAAACTAACTCCCAAATCGTATGGAATTTATTTAACGCTTATTCTTGTGACTTATTTCATGGCGCCCAATTAAAAAACAGGAATCCTAAGAAATTAAGAAAGTATAAATTAAAATTCAAAAATTTAGAAAATATAAGTTGAAATTCAAAAATTAAGAAAATATATATTAAAATTTAGAAATCCCAGTTAAAATTCAAAAAACCCAATTGACATTTAAAAATCCAGATGGAAATTAAGAAAAGATTAATTGAAATTCAAAAATACCAAATAAAATTCAGAAAACCCAATTAAAATTTAGAAAACCTAGTCGAAATTCAGAAAAATGAAATTGATAAAAACCAATTTATATTTAGAAAACCCGATTGAAAACAGAAAAACTTTTTGAAATTCAGAAAATCCAATCAAAATCAAGAAAACCATTGGAAATTCAGAAATCCATATTGTAATTAAGAAGATTTTTATTGAAATTCAAAAATCCCAATTGAATTTCAGAAAACCCATTTTAAATTAAGAAAACGCAATCGAAATTCATACAAAAATTAGGTCAGAAAACCAAATTCAAATCAAGAATCTGTCTGTCTGTTGAAAACACGCTCACTTTTGAAAGACTTCACGGATGCTCCTGAAGTTTGGCATATTTATATGTTTTGGCATATATATTTACCTGGTCAGGTTGGTATTGTAATCGGTCCAGTGGTTCAAAAGTTATAAGCAAAAGAGTGAATTTCGGCAAAGGTTTTTCGCGAATTTACGAGATAAAGAACAGGTTAACTTTCTTATGACATTCTGAGGATGCTAAAGCTAGCCACATATATTTGTCGTTCGCCTGATCAGTTTCGTTTTGAATTTTAGACAAATTTGTCCAGTGGTTCAAAAGTTATTAGCAAAACCGTAAAATTCAGATTGGTTTTACCTTAAATTCATGTGTTGAAAAAACCGAGCTTTAAAAAACAAGCTTTAAAACATTAGTTAGCAACAAAATTTATTTACAAAGTATTTTGGTTACTGAGTAACATTTTTACACTAAAAAAAATTTACACTCGAATAAAATTTTACAATCAAAAAATTTGGTAATTTTTATTTTTACAAAAATGACAAAAAAAAAGATTTTTACTCAAAATAAAATATTTCTAATCAAAATCGTTAATTTTTTCACGTTTTTACTTTTCTTTAAAAATGGCATTGTGGAAAAATGGAACATCTGAATTTAATTGAAACCATAACAAAAAAATTTGTTATGGTTTTTTTTTAGCCCGATCCTTAACAAACAATAAGATAACAAAGTCGGTTTGATGAAAATCTATGGGTTATCACCGAAGTTATAACTTATTGTATGAAAATACATACAAAAAGCACTATGGTATTTAACCAAGTTTTTATTCTTGTATTTTAAATACAAAATAAAATTAAAAGAAATTTTTATGCGTAGTGTCAATAAATTCATTATATCTTTGGTGATTGCCCATAGATTTTTATGAAACCCATTTTGTTATATTTGTAGAGGTTCAGGCTTTTAAGGTAAATAAAAAAACTTGATAATTTGCAACGATTCGTTAAAAATAAAAGTGAGTTTTTTGATCAACAAATGATTTTTTTTTATCTAAAAACTAATTTTTACAATATATTTGTAAACTATTGAACTTATGGGAAAGTAACATGTGTAAAGTTTGTTGCAAATTTGATTAACTTTAATTTGGTTTTTATCACGAGTAGGTCTGAGGTACATTACTCAAGATATAGGGAAAACTTTGAAAATAAAAAAACGCAAAAAAAAATTATTAGAAATATTTTTTTCGATACAATCTTTAAGTTTAGCGGTAAAAACAAAATATGTAGACGCATATTCGTTGTAAACTAGAGTTATTGTTAAAAATAATTTTTTGTTAATTTAATAAAAGAAGAAAAAAAATCTAGCACTTTTTTTTGGTCTGTAGAGCATTTTAGCACTTTATTTTTCTGTCATTTAGCATTTTTTCAAAATTCTCTTATGGCAACACTGGGTAAAACCTAATAATGTGATGGAAAGAAAATGTTTGACGTCACAATTAAAACAAACGAAAATAAGAATACAAAAAAACCGAAACAAAACCGATACGAAAGTAGAAAAAAATGAATTGGTATTGGTTTTTTATTGGTATTGGTTTTGAAGAATAAAAGTATTGGTTTTTAATTGGTATTGGTAGTGGGGAATCAGTATTGGTTTTTTATCGGTATTGGTATCGCACAAATAAAGGTATTGGTTTTTAATTGGTATTGGTTTTCAATTTGAATTGGTATTAACGGGTATTGGTATCGAAAAGGTATTGGTACCCATCATTGGTATAAAAAGTTTGTTGAAAGTTTTTTTTTATTTTTCTCATAGGTTTTTGAATTCTCATTTTGTTTATAGTTTTATGTGTATGTATATGAAAGGTTTATAATCAACTTTATAAAATCATCTCACTGACTATGTCTTTACGGCATAAATAAATTTGGTAAAGTTTGAAGAAATAGTTTTTTTAAACTATTTTGTTCAAAAAGAATGTTTTTACAAATTATTTTTTTTTTAATATAATATTTTTAATTAATTTTTTTAATTTATACAATTAAAATTTTAATTATTTTTTTTTTAATTTTAATTAAAATTTCATTATTATACAAATATCCATTTATTTTTAATTAACGACATACAAATATTTTTAATTTATTTGCGCATTTTAGCGATTGGTCCGGATTTAATTAATTTTTTAATTAAATCTACGAATTTTTTAATTAAATATTTTTTTATTTTTTTCTGTGCACAGTACTTTACATAATTATATGTACACCGAAAAAAATGCATGCCTTATATGAACGAAATGTTTCGTACATTGTACGAAAAGTTTCGTAGTTTTTGCTTACGAAATTATTTCGTAAAAATTATAAGTTTTTACGAAAATGTTTACTACATTCTACGAAACATTTTTTTGTTTTTACGAAACAATTTTCTATATTATACAAAATAATTTCGTAAATTACAAAAATAAATTCGTACATATAAGATATAAAAAATTACAAAAAAATTTATGTTTCGTTCATTGTAAGAATAGTTTCGTACTTTTTGCTTAGAAAATTATTTCGTAAAAATTATAAGTTTTTAAGAAAAAGTATGAAACAATTTTCTATATTACACAAAATAGATTTGTAAATTACAAAAATAAATTCGTGCATATTAGATATATTTTTTAAAAAAGCATGTGTTTCGATCTCTTCAAGATCTTGTCAAGACTATATAGCAAAATATAAAAAAACCTATACTAAAATTAGCATAAAAAAGTTTTTTAAATATATATTTTTGTAAATTTACAAAAAAAAATCGTTGTTCAATTTTAAAGAATTTTTTTAAAATGTTTCTTAAATAAAGAACAACCTTTTTCACAAATTTTCTAACGAAATTTTTTTTCGGACACAAACATTTTTAGGCATTTCTTTTTTTTTGCGTTTCGGAATTAAGAAATTCATTAAAAATGCATTAAGGAAAAATAAATCTTAAAATAAAATTTCGAAGTTCAAAAACACTTTGAAAATTTTCTAATTGTAAGTCCTATGCCTCTTTATATGAAAGGTTTCAAAGTTAGTAATACGTCATTGCGTTCCGTTTGACATGTCACATGACCTATCAAGGACCGGTAACTTTTCGAGCTGGGAAATTAAAAATTTTCATGATTACGAAATATTTTCGTATGTTTTGTAAATTTACGAAAGTCCGGACTAATTTATTTTTCGTAATATAAAGTAAATTTTCGTATATTTTACGAAACAATTAAGTACGAAATTTTATTTCGTAAAATGTTGCATGGATTTTTTTCGGTGTAAATGTATTTGTATTAAGTTTTACACCAAAAATTTAATATGGTGCCACATAAAAGGATATCGAATCATGTGTTGCTCCACATATAATATATACAGCTGAAGCAGTCCACTATTATTTATTATCTTATTTTTCCCGACTAAAAATAAATATACAGGTTCATATATAATTTGAAATTGAGACATATATAATTTAATATGGCCAAACACGTATTTGGATAAAATAAGATGATGAAATTGGTGGATCAAAATAGCTCAAAATTTGTTATATTAGATTAAATATGATCGTTTTTGATCCGAATATTGGGTTTATCTAATTTGATATAATTGTATATAATTTTATATCAGAAGATAAAATATGTAGAATTTTGCAGAAAATATTTTTTTTATATCATAATTTTCAAATTTATCCCAAGTTTTTTTCGGGAAATGCAAAAAAAAATTAACAAAAAAAAATTGTGTCCGGGACTTAGAAATTTAAAAAAAAAATTTCTTAAAACTTTGTTAATAAATTTTTACTTCAAAACGCAAAATATGTACCAAAAATATTTTTTATCTTAGAAAATTCTACAAAACTTTTTCAGGACTTGTAAAATTTTGCAAAATTTGGCTATTTTTTTTTTTGTTTAAATCATTTTTAATGAAATTCTTAACTCCAAAACGCAAAAATTATTTATCTCCGAAAATTTTAAAAAATTTTCTCGGGACTTAGAGAAATTTTTTCCTTCGATTCGGCACCATATATGTATGTACATCTCATCTTGTATGAGGTCAGACATGGAGTTGTATATCATATATTTATTTATCTAATCTTGTATGAGGTCATTCATGTAGTCATATAAAATATTATATGCAATATCTAATTTAATAAAGCTTTATATATTGTATGTGGAGAAACACATGATTTGATATCCTTGTATATGGCACCATATTAAATTTTGGGTGTAAAACTTAATACAAGATACATTTACATATAATTATGTAAAGTACTGTGTATGGCCATATATAAATATATTAAATAATATGTTGCTATATCTAAACTTTTTTAGTCGGGTTATTAACTACACTCATTTCCATAAATATTAGTTTCGAAAGTCATAATATTTTATATTTTATTTCATTGCTGACTTTATTTTTATTTACTTTTTTATACAACAATGTTTCTTTGTTATTTCTACTACTTATTTTTACTACTATGTTATCGTGCACGTTTAGAATTGCTATAAAAGGAGCAGCGCTTGCGTATTAAAATCAATTATCTTTCTGAGTTCAACAAGTCAAGTTGCTTTGTCCAGACAAATGTCAGGAGGGGCGCTTTTCTTATAAAAACAAAGAAATATTTAATTAATAAACAAAGTTTATGTTTTATATTTAACTCAAAGTGTTTTATTTGATGAACAAGTATCATCTTAGAAATAAGAATACTTCAAAGCTTTATTAAATTAGATAATAAAGCTTTATATAGTATGTCTGACCTCATACATGATAAGATACACATATAATGACGAATCGGGGGAAAAAGCTTTCTAAGTCCCGAGAAAATTTTTTAAAATTTCCAGACAAAAATAATTTTTGCGTTTTGGAGTAGAGATGGGCGCGTGAGTGGATTTTGACTCACACTCACTCACGCTCACGCAAAAAATAATCGAATCACTCACTAATCACTCACGCAATTTTTTTTTACTCACGCTCACTCACATTCACGTGAGTAATAAAAAACTTACTCACGCTCACGCGTGACTCACGCCAGATTCAATCACGCTCACGCGTGAGTCACGCAAAATCTACTCACGCAATACAATTTTCTTACCAAAAAGAAAAAAACATTAAAAAAAAATTTTTTTACAAAAAATTAAAAAAAAAATTTGGCAAATCAAAAAATCTAATCACGCAAACTCACGCAGAAAATAAATGACTCACTTACTAATCACTCACTCAGATTTTTTTTCAACTCACATTCACTCACAATCACGTGATTGAAATGAAAATCACTCACACTCACGCGTGATTCACGTAAATCACGCAAATCACGTGACCAGCGCCCATCTCTATTTTGGAGTTAAGAATTTCATTAAAAATGATAGAAACAAAAAAAAAATTTCAAGTCCTGAAAAAGTTTTGTAGAGTTTTCTAAGTCCTGGATAAAAAATATTTTTGGTACATTTTGTGCGTTTTGGAGTAAAAATTTATTATTAAAGTTTCAAGAAAATTTTTTTTAAATTTAATTTTTTTTTTTTTAATTTCTAAGTTCGGACACAATTTTTTTTGGCAATTTTTTTTTTGCATTTCCCGAAAATAAATTTGAAAATTATAAGATAAAAACAAAATATTTTATGCAAAATTCTACATATTTTATCTTATGATATAAAATTATATACAATTATGTATATCAAATTAGATAAACCCAATATTCGGATCAATAACGATCATATTTAATCTAATATAATAAATTTTGAGCTATTTTGATCCACCAATTTCATCATTTTATTTTATCCAAATTCATGTTGGGCCATATTAACTTATATATGGCTCAATTTCAAATTATATATGGACCTGTATATTTATTTTTAGTCGGCCCGACTAAAAAAGTTTAGATATAGTAACATATTATTTAATATCCCAGCAAAAAAAAATCGAAGTAGTTCAAAAGGAAGTAGACTTAAACTACATAAAAAGTAGCAATTAGTGAATATTTTTTGTTGCAAAAAAAGTAGTTTAAAATAACATCCAAATATGTCATTAAGAAGGAAAATAATATGGATTCCACTACTTTAGAACACTATAGTCGGAATGAGTTTTTTTAAAATATTTTTAAACATAATGAAAAGAACATATTAATTTAAATTTATTTAATAGAGTTTAAGTCTAAACTACCCGTGTAAAAAAATAATTAGATCAAAACATATCTCCTTTGATAAAAACATATATGGATCATATCTAAATGGATGTAATCAGATCTACTCCATATATATTCACATCTGCTTCAGATATGTTTTGATCCGTAAATTGAGTCTACACTCAAAATAATCCTACAGTAAAAAATACAGTAAAAGTGTTATAACTTTAACTATACTACTTTTTTAGTAATTTACAGTATAAATTTAGCTTTACAGTATAAATTTAGTTTTTTTTTGAAATTGGAATACTTCGAGCTTTACTGAATACTGATTTTTTACCGATTTTTTAATAATTTTTGTTAGTAATTTTAAAAAATTTAAAAAATTATTTTTGACACCTAATATGGTAAAATTTACATTTTCGAATATTTTTTTTTTTTTCAAACGCACATAACAAATTTTCGTTGAAAAAAAATAAATGTATATTTTTTTTTTTAAATTTCCGAAATAGATCATTGCCAGCTATCAAACTCAATAATTATATATTTTTGAAACAATTTTTTTTGTTAAAAAATTTTTCAAAATCGATTTTGGATAGGTTTTCGCTTTTAAATTTGTTTACCGTTTTTTTATAACTGCGTTAGTAAAAATTGACTAACGCGTTGTAGGGCCCTTTAATACTAACAATTAGTAATAACTACCAACTTTTTAGTAAGGAATACTGTAGGATTTCTATGAGTGTAGGATAATTAGTTCAGCAGATACAGAATTGCCCTACTTTCCACCTTTTCCCCCTTTAGAAGGAGAACTTTCAAAAAAGTACTTCTTCTAGAATGTTCTTTCCGCGAGAGGATCGTACAGTCCAAACTTTAAGTATGTAGGACTATTAGTTAGGCAGATTCAAAATTGCCCTACTTTCTCCCTTTTCCCCCCGTAGAAGCAGAATAAAATAAAAAAAAAGTACGTCTTTTAGAATGTTATATCCGCGAGAGGATCGTACAGTTAAATTTTAAGGCCTTTATTCATAATACTTAAAGTGTACTTAAAGTAGGTTTATTTGACAAATATTCATGCAATATCAGTCAAATAAACCTACATTAGATTTAATTTACTCATTATGAATAGCCCAGTAAGAATCGAGGACCATTAGTTCAGCAGATACAAAATTGCACTAACTTACCCTTTTTCCCCCTTAAAAGTAGAGTTTTCAGAAAAGTACTTCCTTGAGAATGTTATTTCCGCGAGAGGATCGTACAGCCCAAATTTCAAGTATATAGGACCATTATTTCAGCAGATACAAAATTGCTGTACTTTTCCCCTTTTTCCCAATCAAAATCGGAATATTTAAAAAAGTACTTCTTTCAGAATGTTATTTTCGCGAAAAGATCGTACAGTCCAAATTTCAAGTTTCCTGGACCATTACTTCAGCAGATACAAAATTGCATACTTTCCCCCTTTTCCCTCTTAGAGGCGGAATTTTCCAAAAAGTCCTCCATTCGAATTATTATTTCCGCGAGAGGAAAAAAAAAAAAAAAAGAAGAATTTTTAAAAAGTATTTCTTTCCGAATGTTATTTCCGCGGGAGGATCATCTATCTATATCTATCTATATCTATGATCATTAGTTCATCAGATTCAAAATTGCTCTATTTTCCCCTCTTATTCCCCTTAAAAGAGGAATTTTTAAAAAAGTATTCCTTTCCAAATGTTATTTCCGCGGGAGGATCGTACAGTCCAATTTTCAAGTATCTAAAACCATTACTTTAGCATAAACAAAATTGCACTACTTTCCCCCTTTCTCCCCCTTAAAAGCGAAATTTTCAAAAAAGTACTTCTTTTAGAATGTTATTGCCGCGATATGATCCCATATTCCAAATGTCATGTTTCTAAAACCATTAATTTAAAGTTTAGCAAATTGCCCTATTTTCCCCCTTTTGGGCATCCTTAAAACCAAAATTCTCAAAAAAATATATTTTTCAAAAAATAATTTCCGCGAGAGCATCCAGATTCAAAATTTCAAGTTTGTTCAGAAGATACAAAATTGGCCTATTAAACCCCTTCTACCCACCATTTCCACCCTTATAAAAGGATTTTTCAAAATATTACTTTTACAAAATGTTTTTTCCGCGAGAGTAGAGTTAAAATTTCAAGTTTTTGGGACCATTCGTTTAGCAGATACGAAATTGTCCTTCTTTCCCCATTTTTTCCTCTTTAAAAACGAATTTTCAAAAATGTTCTTCTTTTAGAATGTTATTTACGGGATAGGATTGTACAGTTCAAATTTTAAGTATCTAGGACCATTAGTTCATCAGATACAAAATTGCCCTACTTTCCCCCTTTTTCCCGTAGAAGCATAATTTTTAAAAAAGTTTTTCTTTAACAATATTATTTCCGCGAGAGGATCGAACAGTTGAAATTTCAAGTATCTAGGACCATGAGTTCAGCAGATTCAAAATTACCCCACTCACCCTCTTTTTCCCCCGGAATTTTCAAAAAGTCTTCCTTTAGAATATTATTTCCGCGAGAGGATTGTACAGTTCAAATTTCAAGTATCTAGGACCATTAGTTCAGCAGATACAAAATTGCCCTACTTTCCCCCTTTTTCCCCGTAGAAGCGGATTTTTTGAAAAGTTCTTCTTTAAGAATGTTATTTTCGCAAAAGGATCGTACAGTTAAAATTTCAAGTATTAAGGACCATTAGTTCAGCAGATTCAAAATTGCCCTACTTTCCCGATTTCCCCCCAGAATTTTGAAAAAGTACTTCCTTTAGAATGTTATTTCCGCGAGAGGTTCGTTCACTCCAAATTTCAAGTATCTAGGACCTTCCTCTTTTTCCCCCTTTAAAGCGGAATTTTCAAAAAAGTACTTTTTTCAGAATGTTATTTCCGCGAGAGGATCGTGCAGTCCTATTTGTTTAGCAGATACAAACCGGAATTTTCAAAAAGTTCTTCTTTCAGAAAGTTATTTCCGCGAGAGGATCGTACAGCCCAAATTTCAAGGATCTACGACCATTAGCTCAGCAGACACAAAATTACCCTACTTTCCCCTTTTTCCCCCTTAGAAGCGAAATTTTTAAAATATAACTTTCTTCACTATGTTATTTCCGCGAAGGACCCCATAGTCAAAATTTTTAAGTTTCTGGGAAAATTAGTTCAGAATATACAAAGTTTACCAAATTGTCCTATTATCCCCCTTTTTACCACCCTAGAAGCGGAATTGAAAAAAAACTTTGTTTCTGAATGTTTTTTCCGCGAGAGGATGTACCAAATTGCTCAATTTTTCCCCTTTTCCCCTTCTTAGAAGTGCCTTTTTAAAAAAGTACTTTCTTCAGAATATTATTTCCGCGAGAGGATCCTATAGTCCAAATTTCAGGTTTCTGGGACCATTAGTTCACAATATAGAAAATGTTCAAAATCGTCCTATTTCCCCCCCAAATTTGAATGAAAAATTTTCAAAAAATACTTTTTTTAGAACATAATTTCCGCGAGAGGATCATATAGTCCAAATTTTTAAGTTTCTAGGACCATTAGTTCGGAAGATACAAAATGTACCAAATTATCCTACTTTCCCCCTTTCAACCCCCTAGAATCAGAATTAAAAAAAACTTTGTTTCAGAATGTTTTTCCGTTAGAGTATCTTATAGTCTAAACTTTAAGTTTCTAGGACCATTAGGTCAGAAGATAGAACATGTACCAAATTGCCCTTTTTCCCCATTTCCCCTTCTTATTTTATTTTAAAAAATACTTTCTTGAGAGTATTATTTCCGCTAGAGGATCCTATGGTCCAAATTTTAGGTTACTGGGGCCATTAGTTCAGAAGATCAAAATGTTTAAAATTGTCCTATTTCCCCCTAAATTTAAGTGATTAAAACAATAAATTCCCAAAAATTCAAAAATAAATGAGAAAAAAAAAATTGAGTAAAAAATTTGAGTCAAAAATTAAGCGAAAAATATTTTGAGTAAAACAAATTGAGTAAAAAAAAATTGGGTGAAAACACCTTCTAAGTAAAAAATTTAAGTAAAAAAAATGAGTAAAAAAACTGAAGCGGAATTGAAAAAAAACTTTGTTTCTGAATGTTTTTTCCGCGAGAGGATGTACCAAATTGCTCAATTTTTCCCCTTTTCCCCTTCTTAGAAGTGTCTTTTTAAAAAAGTACTTTCTTCAGAATATTATTTCCGCGAGAGGATCCTATAGTCCAAATTTCAGGTTTCTGGGACCATTAGTTCACAATATAGAAAATGTTCAAAATCGTCCTATTTCCCCCCCAAATTTGAATGAAAAATTTTCAAAAAATACTTTTTTTAGAACATAATTTCCGCGAGAGGATCATATAGTCCAAATTTTTAAGTTTCTAGGACCATTAGTTCAGAAGATACAAAATGTACCAAATTATCCTACTTTCCCCCTTTCAACCCCCTAGAATCAGAATTAAAAAAAACTTTGTTTCAGAATGTTTTTCCGTTAGAGTATCTTATAGTCTAAACTTTAAGTTTCTAGGACCATTAGGTCAGAAGATAGAACATGTACCAAATTGCCCTTTTTCCCCATTTCCCCTTCTTATTTTATTTTAAAAAATACTTTCTTGAGAGTATTATTTCCGCTAGAGGATCCTATGGTCCAAATTTTAGGTTACTGGGGCCATTAGTTCAGAAGATCAAAATGTTTAAAATTGTCCTATTTCCCCCTAAATTTAAGTGATTAAAACAATAAATTCCCAAAAATTCAAAAATAAATGAGAAAAAAAAAATTGAGTAAAAAATTTGTGTCAAAAATTAAGCGAAAAATATTTTGAGTAAAACAAATTGAGTAAAAAAAAATTGGGTGAAAACACCTTCTAAGTAAAAAATTTAAGTAAAAAAAATGAGTAAAAAAACTGAAGAATAATATACAATTGAGTGAAAAAAAAAATTATTAAAAAAAAATTTAGTAAAAAAAATTTTGAGTAAAAAAAATTTTTGAGTAAAAAAAAAATTGTAAAAAAAACTTTTTGAGTGAAAAAAAATTTTGAGTGAAAAAAAAATTTGAGTGAAAAAAAATTTTGAGTAAAAAAAAAAAATTTGAGTGAAAAAAAAATTTTGAGTAAAAAAAAATTTGAGTGAAAAAACAATTGTAAAAAAAAAATTTGTAAAAAAAAATTTTGAGTGAAAAAAAAATTTTGAGTGAAAAAAAATTTTGAGTGAAAAAATTTTAGTAAAAAAATGTTTTTTCCCCGAGAGGATACTATAGTTCAAATATCTAGTTTCTAGGACCATTAGTTCAAAATTCACCAAATTGCCCTATTTTCCCCCTTTTTGTCCCCCTTAAAACCGGAATTTTCAAAAAAGTACTTTTTTCAAAATGTTATTTCCGCGAGAGTATCCTATATTCAAAATTTCAAGATTGTAGGACCATTAGTTCAGAAGATACAAAATGTACCAACTTGCCCTATTTTCCCCCTCCCCCCCACCTTAGAAACGGAATTTTCAAAATATTACTTTTTCCAAAATGTTATTTCCGCGAGAGGGTCCTAGACTTCAAATTTCAAGTTTCTGGGACCTTTTGTTTAGAATATAGAAAATGTACCAATTTGCCCTATTTTCCCCTTTTTCCCCCCTTGGAGGCGGAATTTTCAAAAAAAAAAATTTCCGAAATTTTGTTTCCGCGAAAGGATCCTAGAGCTCAAATTTGAAGTTTCTAGAACTATTAGTTCAAAAGATACAAAATCCCCCAAAGGAACCTATTTTCCCCCTTTTGCCCCCCTTAGAATCGGAATTTCCAAAAATCCCTTCTTAGTGGGTGGTTTTGTCGGGAGCCAAACCTACATTCCAAATTTCAAGTCTCTAGCTTCAGCGGTTTGGGCTGGGCGATGATTATTGCCAATCAGTCAGTCAGTCAGTAAGTCAGTCAGTCACCACACTCTTTTATATATATAATATATATGGGGCATTCCATGTGAAATCGGACACTTTGAAAAACTTTTTTTTTAGATTTTCCCAATTTGTTTACAGTTTTTAGTACCCTTCGAAAACTCCTTCGTGGTAAATTTTCAGATTTTTTTGATGACCCGTTCAAAAGATATCGAATTTTTAAAAATTGGTAGTTTGTTCCTTTACTCAAATTTCTTTTAATCATAACTTCTTCAATAAAGGTCCAAATTTAATTTTTTTTTTCAAAATTTTTGTTTTTTTACGTACTTTCTAAAAAAAAAATCCCAAAAAATTCTTAAAAGCGCTCTAGTATGCGATTTTTAAGGTTTAAAAATTAAATCTCATTTTTGAAAATGTTTGTACTCTTCGATTTTTTTGAAATTTTTTTGTGTAAAACTTCTATCAATTCAACAAATTTTTTGCCCAGGAAGATCGTGGGATAACGATTATTACTATTTTTTTTAAATTTTTTGAAAAAATTTTATTGTAATTTTCCAACCTTAAAATCATTTCTACTGCTCCAATGGTGCGTCATAGAGGGGTCACTTTCAAGACCGACCCCCATTTATTTTTACGTCTAAACATTTCTTCAGAACAAACTAATACCCTATCTCCAATTTTTACGGGGGATCCCATACAAAACGACATTTTTTAAAATTTGTTCCAACCGCTCTAATTGCCCTAATTGTGCCCTTAGAGCAACAAAATGTATGACCGACCCACAATATTTTTTTAGTCCAAATATTTTCTCTGAACACACCTACCCCGTATCTTTAACTGTTAAGGCGGTCCCCATACATTTTTTTTATTTTTTGTAAATTTGTTTTATTTAATCAGCTTCTACCGGTCCAATGGTGCGTCCGAGAGGGGTCATTAGTGATACCGACCCCCATTTATTTTTACCCTACAACGTTTTTTCAAAACATACCTACGCTCTATCTCCACTCCCTAAGTAGGCTCCCATACAAATAACAGTTGGAGCAAATTTTATAAAAATGTAATTTTGTATGGGAGCCTACTTAGGGAGTGGAGATAGGGCGTATGTATGTTTTGAAAAAATGTTGTAGGGTAAAAATAAACGGGGGTCGGTCTCAGTAATGACCCCTCTCGGACGCACCATTGGACCAGTAGAAGCTGATTAAATAAAACAAATTTACAAAAAATAAAAAAAAATATATGGGGACCGCCTTAACAGTTAAGGATAGGGGGCAGGTGTGTTCAGAGAAAATGTTTGGACTAAAAAAATATTGTGGGTCGGTCATACATTTTGTTGCTCTAAGGGCACTATTAGGGCAGTTAGAGCGGTTGGAACAAATTTTAAAAAATGTCGTTTTGTGTGGGAGCCCCCTTAGAAATTTGAGATAGGGTGTTAGTTTGTTCCAAAAAAATGTTAAGACGTAAAAATTAATGGGGGTCGGTCTTATAAAGGACCCCTCTATGACGCACCATTGGAGCAGTAGAAATGATTTTAAGATTGGAAAATTACAAAAAAAAATTTTAAAAAAATTTTAAAAAATAGTAATAATCGTTATCCCACGATCTTCCTGGGCAAAAAATTTGTAGAATTGATAGAAGTTTTACACAAAAAAATTTCAAAAAAATCGAAGAGTACAAACATTTTCAAAAATGAGATTTAAATTTTAAAACTTAAAAATCGCATACTAGAGCGCTTTTAAGAATTTTTTGGGATTTTTTTTAGAAAGTACGTAAAAAAACAAAAATTTTGAAAAAAAAATTTTAAAATTTGGACCATTATTGAAGAAGTTATGAGTAAAAGAAATTTGAGTAAAGGAACAAACTACCAATTTTTAAAAATTAGATATCTTTTGAACGGGTCATCAAAAAAATCTGAAAATTTACCACGACGGAGTTTTCGAAGGGTACTAAAAACGGTTAACATTTTGGGAAAATCTAAAAAAAAGTTTTTCAAAGTGTCCGATTTCACATGGAATGCCCCATATATATATATTAGAGTGTCCCTTATTTTGGAAATGTTAGAAATCTTGAGACGGTACCCGCTCATTTTTTTCCTTTTGACTTAAAAATAACTCAGGAAAAATTTTACGCCCCTAGGACCACGCCTTCCCTACGCGACGGGGCCTTAAAAAGCGGGGCCTAAAAAATCATTTTTCCATACAAACCAAAAAATTTTTTTTTGATTTTTAATTTTTTTGTTGTTAATTATTATATTACTTGCTTAGCTTATTTACGACAAAAAATTTGATTTTGGTGGGATAAGTCTTTCAGCGCTAAAAAAATTTTCGCAAAAAAAATTTTTGAGCCGCCGGGGTCCTACAGTAAAAAATTTTTAAAAAATATTTTTTTTTAGTTTTGACCAGCAACGGTTTTAGCTGCTATGTTGCTTTAAATGATATATATTCATAAAAAAATATTTTTTGTATCTGTGACATCGTTATCGTGTTCTAAAAAAGGGTACAAAATGCATTGTTGATTTTTTTCGATACACGATAAAGATGTCACAAATATGAATAATATTTTTTTTGGAATATATATCATTAAAAACAACATAACAACTAAAACCGTTGCTTTTCAAAACTAAAAAAAAATATTTTTTAAAAATTTTTTACCGTAGGATCCCTACGGCTAAAAATTTTTTTTTCGAAAAAGATAAAGATGTCACAGGTATGAATAATTTTTTTTTTTGGAATATATATCATTAAAAGCAACATAACAACTAAAACCGTTGCTGGTCAAAACTAAAAAAAAATATTTTTTAAAAATTTTTTACTGCAGGACCCCGGCGGCTCAAATTTTTTTTTTGCGAAAAATTTTTTAGCGCTGAAAGACTTATCCCACCAAAATCAAATTTTTTGTCGTGAATAAGCAAACCAAGTAATAAAATAAATAATAACAAAAAAATTAAAAATCAAAAAAAAAAAATTTTGGTTTGTATGGAAAAATGATTTTTTAGGCCCCGCTCTTTAAGGCCCCGTCGCGTAGGGAAGGCGTGGTCCTAGGGGCGTAAAATTTTTCCTGAGTTATTTTTAAGTCAAAAGGAAAAAAATGAGCGGGTACCGTCTCAAGATTTCCAACATTTCCAAAATAAGGGACACTCTAATATATATAGATAGATAAAGATCAATACATAGCCATATATGAACATACACATTTATTTTTAGCCGGGAGAATTAAAAAAGTGCTAAAAATATTGCTGCTAAAAGTGGTTTAAAACTGTACGTGTGAATAGGGTATAAGATTCATATTTTTCATGTATTTCTTGTAGTACAAAGAAATGGAAAACTTTGTTTAAAATTAAAAAAACAAAATATTTCACAATTTTTAGACTTATTCTGTGAATAGGCCTGATGATTTTATATTTTTTTTTAACCTTAAATTAAAATTACTTTTAGCTCTTTTTGATGCTTTTAACTTAATTCATATTAAGCGGGTTTTAGCGCTTTTTGAGTCACTATTTTGCGCGTTTTGCCTGTTACATAATTTTTGAAAATAACCCCCAATTTTCTTTATTTAAATCTGTTAAAAATACATATTTTGATTGCATCATTACAAAAATACAACTCCATAACCAAAAAATAAAATAAAACACGGTCTGATTTTTCCCAATTTCATTAGGTCTTGGGCTTAGGTTTCAAATTTCAGCAAAATCTATTGATAATATAAAAATCACAAATTTCAAAAAAAAAAAAAATGTCGCGAAAAAATGGAAAAACACCATAAATACCCTATTTTTAAAAACGCGTATTTAAAAAACGGCAAGATCAAAAAAGCACCAGCAAATACCCGAAATGTAACATAATGGCAACACTGAATTCAAATTAAACGATTTTGCAAAAAAAAACAGTTGGTAGCTCTGCTTGTAAATAAGCGCCCCCTTACGGAATAATTACTAACAAAAATAAATTAAAAACCTATTTAATTACTGTATATTAGTACTTTTATGAACTTAAAATAGTAAAAAAATTAGTTAAACCAACTACCAACAAAAATTACTCATAAACAGTAAGAAATACTAATTTTAGCACTTTGAAGATACTAAAAAAACTACTGTAATACTGGTAATTAGTAACTTATTAGTAGATTTGGGTTACCAACGCACTTACTATTTTTTTTTACTGTAGAATTATTTTGAGTGTAGCTATATTTGGTTTAAATGATCAAATCAATTATTTTTGAAACCCGATCTCCAAAAGCGTAGCTAGACTATTATTCTGGGGTGGGCAAAAGCCCCCCCCCCCCTCCAAAAAAAAACAACTTTTTTTTATAAAAAAAAATATTAAAACAAAACTTAAAAATATATAACAAAAAATCGCAAAAAAGTATTTATAGAAAATTAAACGTAACTACTATTTTCGTTAAAAATATATAAATAATAACACTACTCTACACGGTTTATGCACAGCCATGTTAAATACATATTCTAAAGTATTTTAGCCTCCTAAACACGAATCTGTCATCAGAAAAGTTTTATCGAATCGCCTTCTCGAGATGTAGGCATTTTCATTTTTTGTGGACCAATCCCTCAAAACCGAAAATTTTTTATATTGAAAAAGTGTATGTTAAAGTTAAAGTAAAGTCATATTTCTTTTATTTGAACTTACAAGGGAAGTATCTCAACCCTTATGAACCGATTTGCCTGAAACTTAAAATATATATAAAAGAGACGATTTTAAGGTTGGGGTGTCTCGGCTTATCGGCCGAGGCCTTGGCTTAGTCCATAAAAAATAAAAATTCCTTTATCTCGAGAAGGCGATTTTATACCACTTTTCAGATGACAGATTCGTGTTTTGGAGGCCAGAAGAATTTAGAAAATGTACCCTGGAACTCTGTGCCAAAAAAAAGAAAAGATTTTTGTTGAGTAGTGTAATTAGTATGTTAAAATCCATTTATAATGGAAAGAGTTATTAAAACGTTATATTTCTATTTTTTTTTTTCACAAAATGACGTTTAATACTTCTTCTGAAGCTATTTTATATTTAGTAAAGAGACTCTATAATATAGAGATAAGACAACTTAATAATAACTCAAGAATATTCTTGAGGTAATACTAAAATTTAGTAAGGGCTAGACTTGCCAACCGTCCAGTTTTCGTCGGGACAGACCAGTTTTAGAGTGGAGTGTCCCGTGTCCCGACGATACCCTGAACGGGACGCTATTTGTCCCGTTTTGAGAAAAAAACTAAATTTTTCATTGTCAAAAAAAATAAATCGTAAACTTAGTACTTATTTTTATTAGCAACACTGGCATTTTTGTAAATATATTTTTTATTTCATTTGTCAACTTTCAAATGAATTAAAATTTTAACAGAGCGTGATTTTTTGTAGAGGTATTTTTTTTATTATTTTAGTAAATACCCAGTTGGAAAATGTGTCACTGAGGAAATTTCCACAGTGATTCCTTGAGGAAATTTCTTTAGGTTCTGACAAATCATAGGCAATCCTTGATGACATGTCCTAACATTGTCAGCACTGAATGTTTGCTTTAAGAGTGTGGACAATTCCTCTAAGACGTCTAAAAGGAAATGTCTTCAGAATAGCAGTATATTAAATTAGAATTTTAAATCAAGGCAACTCTTCAATTTCCAAGAAAAAGATGGCAATATTATCGACTTAATTAAAATAAAATCAAAATCTAACAAGTAGAATAAAAGTAATAAATAGACAAACAATTTTCAAAATAAAGTTTGGAACAAGTGGTTAGGTGTGGGACTAATAAACTGGAGGTTCCAGGTTCAAATCCAGTTGGGACTAAAAAAGGCGAAAAGTTTTTTCTAAATATGAGAAAGATAATTTATAAAGGAAAATGGATAAAAGTAAAAACTAAAGGAAATACGAAAATTTTTTGTATTTTCGCATGACCTATGTCAGACATTTCCCCAAGGAAGTCTTAGGTGACATGTCCCCAAAAGGTCAGCCCTGACCACTGCTGACTTTGAGTGAGGACATTTTGAAAATTTGTATGAAACTGTCCTCAACCCAGTACATAGAGATGTCTTGTGGATGTCAGGTGTGACTCTGACATGTCATCGCTCCGTCACTGAGGATGGCTCGAGGACGTTGCCAACTGGGTATTCTTTCCAATAAATTTGCACAAATGTTAAACTATTAAATTTTTCGCAGGAAAATGAACAGAAAAAGAGCTGCAGATATAAATGAATCGTCAGCAATACAGGAAAAGGATGAAAATAGAACGAAAAGGTATTGCAAATTTCAACCAGATCACGGTGTGGTTGAACAAGTTTAATTAAAAGTTCGCTGCATATGAAATTTTATTGCAGATTATGTTAGTTGGCACCCGTACAAACATTTTAAGCCCAATGTGAAAAACATCGTTAGTGGGGTTTTTTAGATAATAAGATTTTCATCTTATTGGATGCTACAGAAAATCGGTCCAACTTGTGTTAAAGTGTAACATATGATAAATAAAGGTTGATGTCCTGAATCTAAGTCCTTTTGAGACGTTATAGAATTTTTGAGACGTCGACTTTTTTTTTTTTAATTTTTTTATGTTTTTTAGTGGTGTCCCGTTTTGGAAATTTCAAAAGGTGGCAAGTCTAGTAAGGGCTCAAATAACTCAGAAAATACTGCTCAGATAACTATTTAATTTTCCATACACTCGTAGCATCTATCCAATATCTTACATATAAAATAAAATTTGAAAATTTTGCACGCAAAAGTTAGTTACGGAGTTTTTAAATTTTAGTATGCTACTAAAGTCTCATTAGCAGGTGCTGCCATCGAGACAAAAGTATACAACTTTTTTTCCGGTATTGCCATAGAAGCAATACCCTGATTTAGTAACTATTTCATTTTTAATATTAAAAACTTCTAAATTTGAAAATCGTTTCTGAAGCATTGCACTTCGTAACCAAGTTTTTATTCTACACATAGTTAAGAAACTTCTTTCACAACTAGCACTAATAGGACGGTTTATTGCTACTTGTAAAAGTTTGGATAAGTATTCCTGTCAATTTTGGATTTTAGCATATTTAATCAATTAAAAAAAAAGGAAAATTGTCTGGGGTGGGCTAAATGGAAAAATGTCTGGGGTGGGCTAAATCGGGTCTAGGGTGGGCTTTGCTCACCCCCGCCCCCCCCCCCCCGTTTCTACGCCTATGCCGATCTCAAATCTAATTCTGATTTCCTGATTCCATGAAAAATTTCAAACTTATAAGCCAAAGTCTTATTTCACTTCGGAAGCCTATGACTTGGAAATAAGGCATATTGCTACATTGAAATTATTGTTTAAGCTTACCATGGAAGCCCCTAATAGCGCTGTACGTCATTCCATTTTTATTTTATTGCAAATTTTATAAAAAATTTTCTAAGTCTTTTTGAAAAATGTGTACAAGTGAATAACATATTTAATTGGATGTAATCATATATTACTATATGTTAGATAAATTTGATATAATTAGATGCGATCAATTTATTTAAAACTAAGTCTTTTAAAGTTGTTATTTGCTAACAACGTCCGCTGGTCTAGAGGGTAGAGATTGCGATTACAAAACGGAAGACTTGTGGTTCTAATCTCCGTCCGTTCGAAGTTTTTTTTTTTTTTTATTTATTTTCAGTTTGACATTATTATATCTAAAAATAAATCTAAAAACAGAAATATTTTTTTGGATAAAAATGTATCCAATAATTTATTTATAAAATCAAGATATCAGATATTATAAGATAACTTTGGAGCGGCCAAATTTCGAATGAAATTACATTATATAATATCCAATTTAATATTATTATTATTAGTTCCTGTTGTTCCTAAGAGGAACATAGGGCCGTAAAATTTAATATAAAATCATGATATTGGATATTTTAAGATAACTTTGGTGCGGCCAATTTCCGGATGAAATTACATCATATCATATTTAATACAAAATCATGATAATAGATAATTTGGGATAACTTTGGCGCGGCCATTTCCGGATGAAATCACATACAATCAAATATTAAACTGTAACTTCATGTATTATAAGATGTTATGAGATAACTTTGGCGCGGCCAATTTTCGAATGAAATTTAGCAAAATCAGATCCAATAAATTATATATAATTTTATAAGATAACATGTTTTACCCTACAATTTATTTTTACTCGGGTAGTACATTTACTCATTTTGAATATGATCTTGTTTTGCAGTAAAATGGCCACGCTTATACTTGTTATGACAATGAACTGGAAAAATTAATACATATGATTTTAAAATTGTAAATACAGTCAAACTCGGTTATAACGAACTCGGTTATAACGAATTCTCGGTTATAACGAACTAATTCCAAAGTCCCGACGTTTTGGCAACAATTTTCACACAATATACTTCTTTTATAACGAACTCGGTTATAGCGAATCCTCGGTTAAAACGAACTACTTACTATGGTCCCATGAACACAATTTCATGTATATTTACTTTTTATAACGAACTCCCATAAATATTTTGAAATGATAAAAAGTATTTATATTTTTAATGTTTTCTTCTCAATAAGTAGTTTATTTACAGATAAAAAGTAAAATAAAATAAAATTGGAACTTTTTTTTTGGAAATAAAACTAGGTTGATATAAAATATACCCCGCTTATAGCGAACTTCGCTTATAACGAACTATTTTAACTGGTCCCTCAGAGTTCGTTATAACCGGGTTCGACTGTATATTTTAATAAAAACTTACCTTTTCCATTTTTTTATGTAAAAGTAACTTGTTTAATCAGAATATTTTGCAATTAGGAAACAATATTTGTTAAATTATTGATATGAATCGGTATAAAGGTAAAAATATGGCAATAAAATATAATTTTAATCGCAAAAACTTTTATTTTGTTATTCCGGTTTAAATTTTCATATACTTGCACTAAAATTTAACATTTTATGATAACATATATGTCTCCATATATGATATCATATATGGGTAATTCCAAAAATGTTCGCCCTACTGTTCGGAAACATGCCTTTGGACGCCACTGAGAATTTGGCTCATAGATATCCACGTTTATATGAGATATGTTGCATTTTTGGATTTTAAAAATTTGCTGTAGTTTTCAAATTATCGCGGGTCAAAGTTCGACTTTTTTAGCAAAAGTCAGAAAAATACGTGACGTTTAACGTGCTCTGTTTTTTTAACTAGTAATCCGATTATCACAAGTAATGGCTCATATGAAAGCTTAATTCTTCTTCTTTTAGGAAATATTTTCAAAAGCATACGGTTTTTTTTCAGAAGTGTTGCAAAAATTCAAAAACATTTTTTTTTGCGAATATTTAAAAAAACACATCTTCGATTTTTTTACAAAAAAGTTTGGTGATAAACAATACTGTTTTGTACAACATATCCAAAATTCAGAGTGGGATCCCAATGGGATCAAAAAATATTCTGGTTTTAGTACGAAGATCTAAAATTTTACCTTAGAAAATTAAAATTTTATGTTTTCTTCAATATAAAAATTTAACTTTTCAAAGACAATTATACTACCCGGCTAAAAATGTTGAATATTATCATATATGATATTATATATGAGACCATATACAGTATCATATATAGTATCAAATATGGTATCATATATGAACATATTCCAAAATTGGCGCTTATATAAGACACGATCATATATGATCCAATATATGTGATCATATATTGTATCATATATTGGGTCATATATTGTGTCATATATTGGATCATATATTGGATCATATATGATCTTGTTTTAAATTTGTTTTACATTCTTTTTCTTATTTTTTAATTATTTTTTCATCTTAAACTATATGTAATAGATTATTACCCAGGCAGAAAAATACAAACGGGCCAGTACAGCTAAAGTACTTTGCACGGTAGTACAAGTACTGTCAGCTTTCTTATATAAGTACTGCGTAAGTACGAGATTTATAACACCGTTGCAATATAGTGCCGTAGGTTCTCAAAGCTCTGGCAAAGTACCTTAAAACCAAATATATATTGTTGTGGCAGCGCTTCAAAAACAAAAATTGGGCTGGTTTCCCATCACTTAAAAAAAATCTTGAGAGTTTTTAGAAGAATTTGTGGTGGAATCCAATCTTTTTAGAGAAGGTATTAATCTATGAACTTGAAATACATTTTAATTTTTTTTAAGTTATACCATTGAGGGCGGATTACTCAATGAAAATTTAGCTGCTAACTGCCAATTTAACGGAGCCTTATGTCAAAATTTGTATGAAAAAGTTAAATTTAACGGAGAGTTATTTTATAACGGGCATTCAGTAATCCAGCCTGAATGGGAAACCTTTTCAATTTAATGTGTTGGCTTTTTACTGCGATATGCCAGCCTTAGCTTATATTAAATGTTGCAAAAGTAATGTTGGTTTCTTTTCGTGTGAAAGATGTACAGTAGCTAGTCCCGAATAATTATTTTTAAAAGCTTTCGGTTAACAAATGACACAATTAATTTTTAAAGGGAAATATTATTAATAAAATTACCGATTTTTTTTAACTACCAGACATTGTCTTTAAATGATGAAACAATTGCTATTGCACTGTTACACAAATAATTGTAATAAAAGAATTTAACAAATAGTAAAAATATAAAAAAAAAATATATTTTTACAAAAATTGTACAAAAGTAATGCCAAAGCACTTTTAAGGTTGTAATTTGAAACGTTGGCAAAGCGCTTCATTTTACAAAATATAAGTGCTTTGGCAGTACTTTATTTTTTGTACCGCTGGCAATTTCTGCGTGGGTATGTATATATTTACCAGAATTGCAAACGGTGTACATAAGTGTAATTAAAAATAAAAAATATTTTTTTTATTCATTATAGTGTTTTTCATATATTTCAATGAAAACCTTTAGTTTGTTAATTTTGGTTTTTACTTACTCCGTTTGCATTTTTGGTGACCATATAAAAATATATAATTTAACTTAGAGATATTAAAACACATTTTGATAGTAAACAAAATTTAACATGAAGGATTTAAAATATCAAGAAGAGAGCAAAGGGCTTCTTAAAGGAAGGATGATTTCCTTGTTGTTTTCTTGTTTTATTGTTAATTCAGACTTAGCGTTTTTGTTATGCTGTAAACCTCATTTTAGCATATTTACAGTCAAAATCTACAAAAAAAAAGATTTAAAATATTAATATATAAGGTATTTCTAGACATTTTATTGTATTAAATGGCATGTCACAGGCTTAATTCCGTTTGGAATTGTAATAAGTGGTTTACTCGTAAAACGCAAAACGATTATTTTTTTTTTCGGAATGAAATCACTTTCAAAAATCAAAGTGGGATTGAATTGCATAGGAGTGGATTTTATTCCGAAAAAATATTTTGTTTTACATTTTTAGAGGAAAACTTTCAAACCACTTTGGAACGGAATTGACTCTGTGACAGGCCCTTAAGTATTACCAACAATAGCATTTGGTGCTGATGGGTTTAAATAATAACACTGATATCATTTAAAGAAACAGCCATGTGCCTTTAAATATTGACTTCTTAGATACATACATGTTAATAGAGTTTATTTTGTTAAGACCATGGGATGTTAAGACCCTCGAATACTTTTTACGGAGTTTCAACTGAAAAAATATTAAAAATAATTCCACATTCCTTTTTTATTCCAGCAAAAAATAACTTGCTACTACTAAAAACATTTTTTACTCATAAAAAGCAAATGAGTACTTTTATTAAAAGCAATATATTTACCATCAAAGAACTCAACAATATTGTTTTTTCGACATTTTGAATACGAAAATTTCCAGTTCGTCTTGTTTTGGAATAAAATGTCCACGCTTATACTTGTTATGACGATGAACTAGAAAAAAATTAAAACATGATTTTAGAATTCTTTATATATATTAATGAAAACTTACCTTTCCAACATTTTTCTATGTAAAAGTAATTTTTTAAGCAGAATATTTTCCAAGTAGGACAATAGTTGTTAAATTATATGCACCGGTATTGCATTTATGTCAGACATGGGCGATACCAATTACATTTTTTTCAATTACAATTACATGTAATTAGTAATTGAGTTTTTTCAATTACAATTACATGTAATTAGTAATTGAATTTTTCAATTACATTTACATGTAATTAGTAATTGAGTTTTTTCAATTACTAATTACATGTAATTGTAATTGAAAAAACTCAATTACTAATTACATGTAAATGTAATTGAAAAATTCAATTACTAATTACATGTAATTGTAATTGAAAAAACTCAATTACTAATTACATGTAATCGTAATTAAAACGTTCAAATTACAGTGTTTTCCATTACATGCAAAAAAAAAAATGTGACAACTGACAAAGTTTTATTTTTAACAAATTAATAGTGACTGGCGAAATTCAACATCAGAAGCATTTTGGACAAGTTAAGTGATTGCGGTCGATTCTAAATATGATGTTTAAAACTAGTGTAAAAAAATATAAGTCAAAAATATAACATAAAATTTGTGACATAAATATATAATTTGTGTGTATAGTTATGGTGGCAGATTCTAAACTTGAAACTAAACTAAACTTTTCTTTTTCCTACTACGTTACCATGGCTTTTACTGGTGACATGTCACATGATTTAAAACTAACACCGAAATTATATAATATTTATTTTAATAAAATAATTATATGTATTAATATTAATTAAATAATTTTAATAAAATATAATAAATAAGTGATACCAACTACATACAAAAACAAGTAAGAAAATTACAGTCGGTCAAGACCGACCATATAATACCCTACACCAGTGTTTTCCGGAAAATGTGTCCCAAGTCCAAACATGGACCGATTTGGTTTATCTTAGGTCAAATCTTTAATAAGTGTAGAAAACACTCACAAACCAAATCTGAGTGAAATAGTCTTCTATTTGTTTTTAAATTAACCGATTTAAGTGAATAGCGGGCGAAATTTTCATATGGGACCTAAGTCCAAAAATGGTGTGATTATAATCAAATTTTGATTGGGTAATTAAAGTACGTGTTAAAAATAAACAAAATTTTAATAAATCATTTCCTTTTTTCATGAAATTTTAGCGATTTATGTGAATATCGGGAGGGTGGTTTGTATGGGGGCTACAAGAAGAACTGGTCCGATTGCTTTAAAATGTGGAATGGTGATTTGTGAATACAAAACACGTTTACCTGCCAAATTTCGAAAGGATACCTATTGTTATTGTTAGAGTCATTTGACTCATATTTTAAGGGGACGTTTGTATGGGGGCTAGGTCAAAACATGGACCGATTTTTGCAAATTTCAATAGCGTCCGTCGTTGTGTCAAAAGAAGCTTAAGTCTCAAATTTCAGATAAATCGGTTAAAAATTGCGACCTGTATCGTGCGCACAACGTTTACATGGACGGACATCGCTAAATCGACTCAAAAAGTTATTCTGAGTCAATCTTGAAGGTGGGTCTAGGACCAATATTTCGGGAAGTTACAAACATCAGCAGAAACTCATTATACCCTGTACCACAGAGTGGTGTAGGGTATAAAAATAGTGTTGCCAAAATTGTAATGGTAAGTAGCAATGATGGGTACCAATACCATTTCGATACCAATACCCGTTAATACCAATTCAAATTGAAAACCAATACCAATTAAAAACCAATACCTTTATTTGTGCGATACCAATACCGATAAAAAACCAATACCGATTCCCCACTACCAATACCAATTAAAAACCAATACTTTTATTCTTCAAAACCAATACCAATAAAAAAACAATACCAATTCATTTTTTTCTACTTTCGTATCGGTTTTGTTTCGGTTTTTTGTATTCTTAATTTCGTTTGTTTTAATTGTGACGTAAAACATTTTATTTCCATCACATTATTAGGTTTTACCTGACTAAGAATTGCAAAAGATGTTACATCGATCAGTAATCGTTTGCATGCAATGTCACATAACAAAAAGGAGTTAGCTACTTGAATTTTAAAAGCCATAAAAACATAAAAGAAATATTTTTTGTCACGGTTTTTATGACCCCTAATAAAAGTGATCTTAAAAAATTTAGACCTTTTCTGTGATGAAATTTTTTCTTTTGCAAACATTGTTAATATTTGATATATGTACATTGAATGTCACTGCACTCGTCTTTGCGTTGTAAAAAAAATACTAATGTTCTTTTTTGGAAATTCCAAAATTTTAATCAAGCAGACGTTACAAAATTTTATGTCACAACACCAGAATCCAGAAAAAAATTTAGTTTTATTAGAGGCACAGTCATATTATATAATAATTTAAGAACGCATAATGTGCAGTTCACACTTGCTATTTTTGAGAGTTTAAGGGCTACATGTTTAAAAAAATTCTTTTTTCTGTATCCGTTACGTTTTTATTCTGTTACTGGTGTTTTGTTAAACAACTTGTTTAAGGTCGTAAGTGTGATCCCCATATAAGAAAAAAATTGACCCGTCTAATCGCAATTGGCAAAAGATCTAAAATCGAAAAAGGGCTCCCTGAATGATTACCCATTTCGATCACCTTTTTCAAAAAAATATTTATCACCTTTTTCAAAAAAATATTTAAATAATATGTATGAAAAGGATAAAGTTCAGGTATATTTTGTTACAAATGTTAAGTCTCATCTCTCTGCAATTAAAAAATATCTCCCCTTGACCACCGGAATTTATATGTGCATTAAATGCAATGTGCATCAGCATAGAAATTGTTTCAAGCAAAAACGAAAAATTTTCATTTTTTTAGTTTAGGCTTTTAATTTTTTTATTAATTAATATTAATTTTTTTTAGATTTAATTTATTATCAAATTCCACTTATTAAAACATTTCGAAACTATTTATTTTGAAAATAACGAAATAAATTAATAAAATAGCAAATAAATCCAAATATTAAAATTGCATAAAAAGTTGAAATAAAGGCTTTTCTGGAATAACGGAACATATAATTTTTTTTACAAGAGTTTTGAGATCAGCCGGTGCTAATTTTACTAAATAGGTACCTTTTTCAAAAAAAAAAATGAATCATTGTCCAAAATGGGTTAAGCATGTACTATTTAGTTTAAAGTTTGACTTAATTCTGAATGCAAATACTGCTAAAAAAATTTTTTTTTAAAAGGGGTCTTTCAAAAAAAAAAACATCCCTCACGTAAAAATTCGACTCACTCTCTAGACACTCACTTAGAATTTTTCAACTCACAATCACGTGATTTAAATGAAAATGACTTTTTTGAGTCACTTAAATCACGGGACCAGCGACCATCTCCAATTCAAATACATATACAAGAGACAAGTGTCTTTTCATTTGTTTAATCTATAACATCTGTAAATTTTATTTAAAATGAAGTGCCCACCCTTGAAAAAGTTTCCTTGTAGGTCTGAATCCAAAAAGTTTCAAGGCACTTATTTATTACCTTAATATAGTCACTTGACTTAAATGAAAATCACTCTTTAACCAAATGATTTAAATGAAAATCGCTCACGCGTGAATCTCGGGCCAGAGACCATCTCCAATTCAAATACTTAAACAAAAGGCAAGTGTCTCTTCATTTGATTCATCTATAACATCTGTAAATTTTGTTAAAAATGATGTGTCCACCCTGAAATAGTTTCCTTGTAGATCCGATTTCAAAAACTTTCAAGGCACTTATTTATTACCTTAATATAGGCTTATATTCTGAATTGCAAAAAAATCTGTTAACATTTACTACCTGTAGAGACTTTTGGCCAAAAAACCTACCATCTCGCACCAGTGTGCACTGTGGGCGGACAGAAGGACGACTTACGTTAAATTAGTTAATATTAAGGACAAAACCTTTTGCATACAAATACCAAAACCGATATAAGATAAATACCAACACTTATTAAAAACCGATACCGATTCGAGGCTAAAACCAATACCCAATACCTAAATAATTCAAAACCAATACCGAAACCTATACCAATTCAACAAAAAATGAAAACCAATACCTATACCAATACTAATATAATTTTAAAAACCAATACCAATACTTTTATCGAATTGGTACCCATCCTTGGTAAGTAGTGATATCGTTTTTTTTACAAGTAGTTACAGCAAGGGGTACTAATAGAAAATAATATATTAATATAATAAATAAATTCGAAAGAATTTTGTAATTTGGTGTTTTTCGACTAAATTTTGCGTTTTTTATTTGCATCAAGCGGTCAAAAAATTATTTTATTTGTTAGCAGAAAATCTAACGACTTTATATTATCTTAAAAATAATTAATATTTCGCAGGTACAGTGAAAATCAGAAAATACACACGCATTTGTTGGATTTTTTTAAAGCATGCCAGCAGCAAGCAAAATCCTACCTGCATAAGTTGCGTAATTTAACATATAACAAAAAGGAAACAGCTACAAAGCCATAAAGACATAAAAAATCGGGATTTCCAAAAGGAATTTAAAAGACGCTATTTTTTTTTTTACAAATTCAATGGAGTGGCTGTACATCGCAATAAATATTTGAAAAATTGAAAATTTTGGCACGAAAAGGTCTACATTTTATAGGATCTTCTTTTATATGTGTGGTCATAAAAATCAAGTTGGGTTAAAAATATCGGGATTTCCAAAAAGACATTAGTATTTTATTTTTTTGCAACGCGAAATATGTAAAGAAACTACCTTTTAAAGACATTGCATTATCATTTAATGGAGCGGCTGCATATCGCAATAAATATTTCCAAAAGTGAAATTATTAATACAGAAAAGGTCTAATTTTTTTTATTATCTGCTTTTATATGTGCCATAAAAGCAGATCCTAAAAAATGTTGACCTTTTTTTTGATAAAATTTTCCCTTTTGCAAATATTTATTACCTGAATTATTTTATTTTATCTTTTAAAGCAAATTTGTGGTTTTCAGCCAAATTTATATTCTTTCAAAGATTTTTTGTTGTGCTTGATAAATAACACTGGTTTACAAAATAAAAAAAAAACGTGACTATATTTTTTTATATATTACAGACTACTAACTCAAAAAAAATATCAAAAATTTTTTTTCACGGATTCAGTAATATTAAAAATTTGTTTAGCGTTTCTTTAAATTTTTCGACTATTTTCGTTATACCTCGCGTTGTTTACATCCGATCTACTCGCGATAAAATCCATGTTAAAGAGAATGATGCAACAAATCATTCAAACATCATTTTCCAGCGTTTCTTTAAATTTTTCGACTATTTTCGTTATACCTCGCGTTGTTTACATCCGATCTACTCGCGATAAAATCCATGTTAAAGAGAATGATGCAACAAATCATTCAAACATCATTTTCCAATCAAATGATAATATTACGTTTAATTAGCATACATAATATGTCATATTTTGACAAAAATACGTTATTTGAGCAATTAAATCAAAACTTGGATAGTCGACAAAAATAGAAATCGTAACAAATAAATTTTATTATGATTTCTCTTCAGAGACCAAATATAACAGTTGTTTGTGACTTTTTGTTTTAAAAAAAATATTCTAATGTATTAACACCTGTTGTATTTACACTTTTTTTGGGACGCTAAAAAACGACAAAATTAAATTTTTTTTTTTAATCTGTGTAAATATGTTACAGATGGACGGACATATCATTGACAATATGTTGGTTTAGCTTTGAAAAATACTTAGGTAAAATTATATTAAAATTCACAGAAAAAAAAAAATTTGATAAAATAATTTTTCTTTCCAAATTGTAAAAAAACGGTTAATAATGTAAAAAAATCATAATAAATAACTACTTATAACATTTTTAAAGACAAAAAAAAACATACAACTATTCTTTTTCATGGTATTCGGATGCATAATAATAAAAATTAATTTGATTCATGTTTCAGTTGAAAATGAATACTTTAAACTTTATTTCAAAACTAAAAATTCAATGAATAAATTCATTGTATAAAAGATCTGGGTTTATTTAAACCCTATCAGTTTTAGATTTTTTGTCTATTTCAGTTATGAATTCAAATTTAGTTAAACGATTTTTTACCTAAATATTTGTTAAATTTAATTTGTTTAACTAAAATGTTTGCATTCCAATTAATGTGGTGATTATTACTCGCATTGTACGGTCTATTTTGTGTATTTCTTTTGTGTCGTCTGTAGTCATTGTTAAGTTTTTTTAAAGACTACCACAAAAACTCTCGTTATCTTCGTTTGACTTGGAGTTTTTGTTTCCAGTTTGTTGCGAATGACTACAGTATTGTGTGTTATTTTCAACTGCTGGCTTTTTTCAAAAACTATCAACTGAGGAGTTTAACAATTTCAGTGGCAGTTTAGTTATTTTAACTCTGTTTTGAACTGCTGTCAAATGGCACCCACAATTCTGTTTACAACTTGAGGCCAGCGCCACCTGCAATACTTTTATCGAATTGGTACCCATCCTTGGTAAGTAGTGATATCGTTTTTTTTACAAGTAGTTACAGCAAGGGGTACTAATAGAAAATAATATATTAATATAATAAATAAATTCGAAAGAATTTTGTAATTTGGTGTTTTTCGACTAAATTTTGCGTTTTTTATTTGCATCAAGCGGTCAAAAAATTATTTTATTTGTTAGCAGAAAATCTAACGACTTTATATTATCTTAAAAATAATTAATATTTCGCAGGTACAGTGAAAATCAGAAAATACACACGCATTTGTTGGATTTTTTTAAAGCATGCCAGCAGCAAGCAAAATCCTACCTGCATAAGTTGCGTAATTTAACATATAACAAAAAGGAAACAGCTACAAAGTCATAAAGACATAAAAAATCGGGATTTCCAAAAGGAATTTAAAAGACGCTATTTTTTTTTTTACAAATTCAATGGAGTGGCTGTACATCGCAATAAATATTTGAAAAATTGAAAATTTTGGCACGAAAAGGTCTACATTTTATAGGATCTTCTTTTATATGTGTGGTCATAAAAATCAAGTTGGGTTAAAAATATCGGGATTTCCAAAAAGACATTAGTATTTTATTTTTTTGCAACGCGAAATATGTAAAGAAACTACCTTTTAAAGACATTGCATTATCATTTAATGGAGCGGCTGCATATCGCAATAAATATTTCCAAAAGTGAAATTATTAATACAGAAAAGGTCTAATTTTTTTTATTATCTGCTTTTATATGTGCCATAAAAGCAGATCCTAAAAAATGTTGACCTTTTTTTTGATAAAATTTTCCCTTTTGCAAATATTTATTACCTGAATTATTTTATTTTATCTTTTAAAGCAAATTTGTGGTTTTCAGCCAAATTTATATTCTTTCAAAGATTTTTTGTTGTGCTTGATAAATAACACTGGTTTACAAAATAAAAAAAAAACGTGACTATATTTTTTTATATATTACAGACTACTAACTCAAAAAAAATATCAAAAATTTTTTTTCACGGATTCAGTAATATTAAAAATTTGTTTAGCGTTTCTTTAAATTTTTCGACTATTTTCGTTATACCTCGCGTTGTTTACATCCGATCTACTCGCGATAAAATCCATGTTAAAGAGAATGATGCAACAAATCATTCAAACATCATTTTCCAGCGTTTCTTTAAATTTTTCGACTATTTTCGTTATACCTCGCGTTGTTTACATCCGATCTACTCGCGATAAAATCCATGTTAAAGAGAATGATGCAACAAATCATTCAAACATCATTTTCCAATCAAATGATAATATTACGTTTAATTAGCATACATAATATGTCATATTTTGACAAAAATACGTTATTTGAGCAATTAAATCAAAACTTGGATAGTCGACAAAAATAGAAATCGTAACAAATAAATTTTATTATGATTTCTCTTCAGAGACCAAATATAACAGTTGTTTGTGACTTTTTGTTTTAAAAAAAATATTCTAATGTATTAACACCTGTTGTATTTACACTTTTTTTGGGACGCTAAAAAACGACAAAATTAAATTTTTTTTTTTAATCTGTGTAAATATGTTACAGATGGACGGACATATCATTGACAATATGTTGGTTTAGCTTTGAAAAATACTTAGGTAAAATTATATTAAAATTCACAGAAAAAAAAAAATTTGATAAAATAATTTTTCTTTCCAAATTGTAAAAAAACGGTTAATAATGTAAAAAAATCATAATAAATAACTACTTATAACATTTTTAAAGACAAAAAAAAACATACAACTATTCTTTTTCATGGTATTCGGATGCATAATAATAAAAATTAATTTGATTCATGTTTCAGTTGAAAATGAATACTTTAAACTTTATTTCAAAACTAAAAATTCAATGAATAAATTCATTGTATAAAAGATCTGGGTTTATTTAAACCCTATCAGTTTTAGATTTTTTGTCTATTTCAGTTATGAATTCAAATTTAGTTAAACGATTTTTTACCTAAATATTTGTTAAATTTAATTTGTTTAACTAAAATGTTTGCATTCCAATTAATGTGGTGATTATTACTCGCATTGTACGGTCTATTTTGTGTATTTCTTTTGTGTCGTCTGTAGTCATTGTTAAGTTTTTTTAAAGACTACCACAAAAACTCTCGTTATCTTCGTTTGACTTGGAGTTTTTGTTTCCAGTTTGTTGCGAATGACTACAGTATTGTGTGTTATTTTCTACTGCTGGCTTTTTTCAAAAACTATCAACTGAGGAGTTTAACAATTTCAGTGGCAGTTTAGTTATTTTAACTCTGTTTTGAACTGCTGTCAAATGGCACCCACAATTCTGTTTACAACTTGAGGCCAGCGCCACCTGCAGGGTCGAAAAAAATCAAATCTTTAAAACCTTGATCAGCATCTAATATGTATGTCTTAGGTTGGTAGCTCTTATGATTCCAGAGATCATGCGTTACAAACAATTGCACTAACGATTTTATGCATAAAGATTTTTGAATAAATATGTATGTGTAATTGACAATATTAGTAATTAACTACTAAATGTAATTATAAACATGTTTCTTACAATTACATTAAAATCAATTACATTTTTCAATTAGATGTAATTAGTAATTGAGTTTTTTCAATTACAATTACATGTAATTTGTAATTGAGTTTTTTCAATTACAATTACATGTAATTTGTAATTGAGTTTTTTCAATTACAATTACATGTAATTTGTAATTGAGTTTTTTCAATTACAATTACATGTAATTAGTAATTGAAAATTTTCAATTACTAATTACATGTAATTGTAATTGAAACTGTAATCAATTACACAATGTAATCATTAACCCCCATGTCTGATTTATGTTTATGTATGCACAGAAAAAAAAATGGAGGAAACAAATTTGAGTAATCACTTGTTTAATTTTTTAAAAAAAAATTGAGTAATTTTTTAATTGACGCAATTAAAAATTTACTCAAAAATTGAAAATAAAATTTGAGTAAATAATTTAATACAAATTTAATATTTTTTTTTATTTTTTTTTCTCTTGTTGTTTTGAATTCTCATTTAGTTTATTGTTTTTTGTATATGTATATGAAAGTTTGAAATCATCTTTATAAAATTTTACTTTGTCTTGAAGACATAAGTATATTTGGTAAAGTTTGTAAAAGCAATTTTTTTGGAAAAAAAAATTAGAAACTTTTTAAACTTTTTAAAAAAATAGTTTGATACATTTTGAGTAAATTTTTACTTGACACAATTAAAAAGTTACTTAAAAATATTAAAAAATTTTGAGTAAAGATTTAATTGTGTGAATTAATAATTTACTCAAATTTTTTATTAAGCATTTAATAATTTTTTATTAAAAGTTTACTCAATACTATTGAATCGTTTACTGGTGGAAAATTGAGTATTTTTTTACTCAATAGTATTAAAAATTTACTCAAAATTTTTTTTTATTTTTTTCTGTGTGTATAAGTTAATCGATGGTAATAAAATATAATTTTATTGTAAATTTTTTTTTGTAATTCTGATTCAAATTTGCATACATATATGGTTCCATATATGATATCATATATGGTACATAGTTTACATACGACCTCATATATGGGATCGATTTTTGCATATATGGTCACATATATGTTTCCTTATATGTCATATATGATCATATAAAGATCAATACATAGCCATATATGAACATACACATTTATTTTTAGCCGGGTATTAAAATTTTGAAAACATTCAAAACATTAGAAATTTAAATTTTCTAAGGGAAAAATATGAGAACCTCTTACTAAAAACAGAATATTTTTTGATCCCATGGAGATCCCACTCTGAATTTTGAATATGTTATACAAAACATTGTTATTTTTAACCAGAATTTTTTTAAAAAAAATCGAAGATGTGTTTTTTTAAATATTCGAAAAGAAAAAATGTTTTTGCATTTTTGCATCATTTCTGTAAAAAAAACTGCGTTATTTTAAAAATATAAAGTAAAAAGAAGAACCCCAGCTTTCACATGAGCCTAAATTTGTGAAAATCGGGTCATTGGTTAAGAAGTTACAGCTCTTTAAACGTGATGTATTTTTCTTACTTTTGCTTAAAAAGTCAATCTTTGACCCGCCATAATTCGTTAAATACACCAAATGTAAAAAAACGATATATGGTACATATATCATATTTATGAGGGCTATCTATGTGTCAAGGTTCAAATTAATCTGAGACACCATTTCCAAAAATGACTAAAATTTGAGCTAAATTTTCTGGAATGGCCCATATGGCACATATTTTATATACGACCACATATATGGGATCGTTTCTTGCATATATGGTCATATATGTTATATATGATCATATAAAGATCGATATATAAGCATATATGAACAAACACATTTATTTTTAGCCGGGTTATTAACTCAAAAATCAAATTTTTTGAGTTATGACACTACCCGAGTAAAAATTTTTATATGATGCAATATATAATGATATGTAACACAATATATATTTATACGCAATTTGATCCGAATAATGCTGGATGTTTTTGCATTAAAAAAGATCAAATTGTATAAAATATGATTTGATTTCATGCGAGTTTTGACCAGACATTCCCATATATTGGTGGATCTAATTAGATCTAATTGCATAAAAACTTATAAAATCCTGGTGTTTTTGGGTTTGGGTTGAGATACACCACAGGTCAACGATACATTCCCCAAACATATAATTTTCTAAAACAAAAAAATGTTTGGGTACGCTTCGAACCAGATAGGTGATATACATTACCCTAACAAAGAAATGTTTAGGAACATTTTGAAAAGTTTCTTATACTTTTTCTAAAAAACTTAGAAAATTTTTGGTTAATTGGAAACATATATAGTTTTATATGGAACAGAATAACCTATATATAATTTTATGTTAAATTTTACAGAAAATCAAATTTTGTATTGACCCTCAAATAATCTATATATATAATTTCCCTATTTGTGTGTTCCTCTTTTTTTGTCTATCCAGAGCTTTTTGAAGCCCACTGATGAGCTACAAAGCTGAAAATTGGCATGCATATAGTAAAAGACCTGGGGCAGATCCTAACGTAGCCGGATTTTCGGTTTTTTGCCTGTGGGCGGAGAAATAAGCGGAAAAGTGGGCGTGGCAAAACTCAATTTTTTTACATTTTTGCTTAATTTAAAGCCCCCTAATGACTTAGGAAGCTGAAAATTTCCTAGAATATAGTCCTAACGATGACGCATATCCCCAAGTAGTCGGATTTAAAATTTTCGCAATGTGGGAGGAGAATTGAGGGGAAAAGTGGCGTGGCAAAATTGGGGGTTTTTTAACATTTTTACTTCTTTTGAAGCCCCCAACTGACTTAGGAAGCGGAAAATTGCATAGTATTTAGTTCTAACAATGAAGCATATAATGAAGTAATCGGATTTAATTTTTTCAGACTGTGGAAGGAGAATTAAGAGAAAAATGGGGCGTGGAAAAATTGTGTTTTTAATATTTTAACTAATTGGAAGACCCCCAATGACCTATGAAGATGAAAATTTACATTTTTGCTTATTTCAAAGTCTTTTAATGACTTGGGAAGCTGAAAATTTCCTAGCATATAGTCCTATCGATGACGCATATCCTGAATTAGTCGAATTTTAAATTTTTGGACTGTGGGCTTAAAATTCAAAGGAAAATAGGGAGTGACAAAATTGGGATTTTTAAAATTTTAACTTATTTTAAAGCCCCCAAAGGAAGCGGAAAATGGACAGCGTATAGTCCTAACGATGTAGTCCTGAAGTAATCGGATTTAAAATTTCTCGACTGTGGACGGAGAATTTAAAGATAAAAGAGCGTGGAAAAATTGGGGTTTTTAATATTTTAACTAATTTGAAGACCCCGAATGACTTACAATTAGAAAGATGAAAATTGGCATGTATATAGCTTTGTAGTTTCATGGGGAAGATCAACACGAACCTGGATTTTTGATATTCAGTGTATGGGTGGAGAATAAGAAAGGCAAAGGGGCGTGGTAAATTTATTTCCATATATTTTCTGTATATATAATTTTTTTTTTTTTGGTTTCTCTTATTTTTTGTGTATTCAGCGCCTTTTGAATTTCATTAATTGACTTAAAAGCTTAAAATTGGCATGTATATAGTAAAACACGAGGGACAGATTCTTACGAAGCCGGATTTTTTGCCTGTGGGCGGCGAATTACGAAAAAAGGGGACTTGGCACAATAATTTTTTTTTAAACATTTTAGAGTGCTTTTAAGCTCCGCCTCAATGAATTAGGAAGCTGAAAATCACTAACATGTAGTCCTAAGTATGAAGCATATTCTAAAGTAGTCCGATTTAACATTTTTGCAATGTAGACGGGTGTTGAGAGGAAAAAAGGCAATATTTTGTTCTATTTTTTTTTATTTAACTAGGGTTGCCATTTGCATTTTGAGAAAAAGAGGACGTCAGCCTCAAAAAAGGAGGACATTTGACCCAAAAAAGAGGACAATTTTGTTTAATAAATTATTTAAAAAAAGTCAACAACGCAATGCAATATGCAAAAAAAAAAAATAATTTTAATTATGAAAAAACTAGTCTAATAGCCTGTCCCTGCCAGGCGGAACACCAAATCACTTTTACCAATAATTCTAATTTTTTACCATAGTTTATAAAAAATTATGTTTGTGCTTAAAAATTTAATATTGCTAGATTGAGTTACATCAATATATTTCCCAAACGGGAAATAATTTAATGAGTATAAAAGATTTTACTGATAAAATTTTAAAACTAAATTTAGCACGCCCTTTTCGTCTCTCCGTCCTTAAACCGGATATCAAAAATCCATCTTGTGGATCTGTCCCATGGTCACTTCTATATACATGGAAATTTTTATCTTTTTTAGGGCGGATTACTCAATGTCCAGTTAGCTGCTAACTGTCGATTTAACGGAGCCTTATGTCAAAATTTGTATGGAAAATTTAAATTTAACGGACAGTGATTTTATAACGGTGTATTGAGTAATCTAGCCTTATTCATGAAGGGTTGTAAAATTAGCTTAAATGTTAAAAAACACAATTTTTTTACTTAAATTTTTCCTTATAATTCTCCGTACACAGTTTAAATATTAAATCTGACTTCATAAGGATATGATCCATTGGCAATACTTTATGCTTTACAATTTTCAGCTTCCTTAGTCATTAGGGGTTTCAGAAATAGTTTAAGGCTGTTATTCATAATATTTACAGTAGACTTATTGCAGTTTTTTTTGACAAATATGCCTGCAATTTCTGTCAAATAAACCTACTTTAGTTATCTCCGCCCTTTAACTGGATATCCAGGTCAGTGTTGATCTTTGCCATAGTCCGTACCATATGCATCCCAATTTTCATCTTTCAAGGTCATAAGGTGTCTTCAAAATTAAGGAAGATGTAAAAACATAATTTTTCCACGCCCATTTCTTCTCCTAATTCTCCGTCCATATTCTAAATTTTTTAAATCTGACTACTTTAGGATAAGCTCCATGGTTAGTTCTATACTCGTATCCACGCCCATTTTCGCTCTTAATTCTCCGTCCACAGTCCAAAAATTTTAAGTCTGACTACTTTAGGATATGGTCCAGTGTCAGGTCAATATGCAGCCCAATTTTTGGCTGCGTAGGTCATTAGGGCTTTAAAGTTAGTTAAAATTTAAATTTAGTTAAAATTTAAATTTAAAATTTTTAAAATTTAAATTTAAATTTAACTAACTTTAAAGCCCTAATGACCTACGCAGCCAAAAATTGGGCTGCATATTGACCTGACACTGGACCATATCCTAAAGTAGTCAGACTTAAAATTTTTGGACTGTGGACGGAGAATTAAGAGCGAAAATGGGCGTGGATACGAGTATAGAACTAACCATGGAGCTTATCCTAAAGTAGTCAGATTTAAAAAATTTAGAATATGGACGGAGAATTAGGAGAAGAAATGGGCGTGGAAAAATTATGTTTTTACATCTTCCTTAATTTTGAAGACACCTTATGACCTTGAAAGATGAAAATTGGGATGCATATGGTACGGACTATGGCAAAGATCAACACTGACCTGGATATCCAGTTAAAGGGCGGAGATAACTAAAGTAGGTTTATTTGACAGAAATTGCAGGCATATTTGTCAAAAAAAACTGCAATAAGTCTACTGTAAATATTATGAATAACAGCCTTAAACTATTTCTGAAACCCCTAATGACTAAGGAAGCTGAAAATTGTAAAGCATAAAGTATTGCCAATGGATCATATCCTTATGAAGTCAGATTTAATATTTAAACTGTGTACGGAGAATTATAAGGAAAAATTTAAGTAAAAAAATTGTGTTTTTTGACATTTAATCTAATTTTACAACCCTTCATGAATAAGGCTAGATTACTCAATACACCGTTATAAAATCACTGTCCGTTAAATTTAAATTTTCCATACAAATTTTGACATAAGGCTCCGTTAAATCGACAGTTAGCAGCTAACTGGACATTGAGTAATCCGCCCTAAAAAAGATAAAAATTTCCATGTATATAGAAGTGACCATGGGACAGATCCACAAGATGGATTTTTGATATCCGGTTTAAGGACGGAGAGACGAAAAGGGCGTGCTAAATTTAGTTTTAAAATTTTATCAGTAAAATCTTTTATACTCATTAAATTATTTCCCGTTTGGGAAATATATTGATGTAACTCAATCTAGCAATATTAAATTTTTAAGCACAAACATAATTTTTTATAAACTATGGTAAAAAATTAGAATTATTGGTAAAAGTGATTTGGTGTTCCGCCTGGCAGGGACAGGCTATTAGACTAGTTTTTTATAATTATATAAACCGTACACCTTTTAATCCGAATCATGATTAAATTATATATAACTACATATGACTGCATTAAAAAAATTTAGAAAATATCTCAAGCGATGTATAATCATATATGATTTATTATGTTTGCATCAAGTTATATATTGTCATATATGATTATTTTTACTCGGGTATACAAGTAAATGAGCGATATGTATATGAAGGTTTTTATTTCAAACGAACCACTAAAAAAAAATGTTGTTGGATCAAAGTCAAACTTTCGGAGCTTATTGCCCTATATGAAAGTAACAAATCGTGGAACAAAAGTTTTCGTTTATCGGAAAAATGGGAGAGATAGGCGTGGTCAAACATGTTAAAATTGAGCAATTTTTGCATGATGTCGGTTTATCTTTAATTTTTTCTACAGTAACTCAACGATTCTGAAATTTTCGAAACACATCTAATTTATAGTGTCTTGTATGGGCTATCGATTGGCATTATTAGTATTTGGGAAAAATTCAGAACTATGTCTGAATTTTTCAAATGAAAAATAAAAATCGATGTAGCAAAAAACATACCATTTTTAATTTTTTTTTAAATTTTAAATTAAAGTTCATTTCATTCTCTACATCGTATCAAATTTTCAGATAACAGTTATTTTTGGTTTTCGAGATAATTGGTTTTAAAGTTTTAGGCTCTTATTCATAATATTTATAACAGACTTATTGTAGGTTTATTTGACAATTATTCCTGCAATATCTGTCAAATAAACCTACTTTAAATATATTTCAGGTTTTATGAATAACCACCTAAATGTCTTATTTTATTTTCCATATCACTCATACGCCACGATACATTAATTTTTGCACTTAGCAAAAACTTGTTTAATTCTGTTTAGATAATTAATTTAGAGCTGATTTGTAGAGTCCAACCGAATATTCGGTTTCGGTCTCGACTTCGGCCGAATAATGGGGTTTCGGCCTCTATTCGGCAAAATTTTAGTATTTTAAAAAATATATAAAAAAGTTGCTGAATTTTTCAATTTCGAGTATCATTACACTTCATTCAGTTCATTTTAAAAAATGTAACAAGGTTTTCCAATTTACGTGTTACTGTTACAGTTCAAATAATTTTTTTCTTAATCTACAGATTTAATGAACAATTTTTTTAAGTTTATTTAAATATAATTTTTTTTGTAAGTTTTTTTAAAAAATTATATATTTTTTAATAAATACAACAATTCCTATGGTTTAAAAACATTAAGTGCTGTATATTTATCTTAAAAAATAAATATATAAAAATTTTATTCAGCCGGGCATTAATTTTTTTTCCAGTTTCAGTTTCGGTTTTGGTTCGGTTTGGCCTCGAAAAACTGGTTTCGGCCGGACTCTATTGATTAGTCATATTTATAATAAGAATTCGACTGTTTTTCAAGATTCTTCATATCAAAGTTGCATTCAACATCAATAAAATAACAATATTTCAGAAGTGATCTTTGCCTTATGATTATTGAAATTCTGGGACGCCGCTTAGCCATTTACTGGAATAAATCCAGGCAATAATATTCACAGTCGTTGTTAATTTTTAAGAATACTCTGATATTAAACACATTGCCTTACATCTAAAAATTTAAAATATATCAGAAGTAGACATGTTCCAAAAAATATTTTAAAGTCTCTACTTCAAAAATTTTACAAACCTTCTTCATCATTTCAAAGATTTTAAAGTTCAAAAAAATTGTCATTCTTATTACGAGTAAGCGATGGCACTGTATGTCTCTGGTCAACAAAAAACAGTCGAATTCCTATAAATAAGACAAATCAGCTCTAAATCTGTTATATAAACAGAATTAAAAAAGTTTTTGGTAAAGCTAAGTACTCTGTTTCTTACGGTGAAAATTTCACTTAAACTTTAAACGCCTCAAATTGCAATAAAACATTTAAAAATCAAGAACTTTTGACAATGATAAGAAAGAAACGATCATAACAAAACTGAAATGTCACTTTTTCACGGTAATTTAAATTGTCTTGTATAATAAAAATGAGTGAAAACTTTTTTAACAATTTCCCCTTAATTCCTCGCGTTGCCAATTTTTTTTTTTTGAATTTTGACAGATTTTTTCCCGTGAAACCGAACAGAGTACTTAGCTTAAGTGCAAAAATAAATGTATCGTGGCGTATGAGTGATATGGAAAATAAAATAAGACATTCAAACTTTAAAGCCAATTTTCTTGAAAACCAAAAATAACTGCTCTCTGAAAATTTGATATGATGTTTAGAATGAAATGAACTTTAATTTAAAATTTAAAAAAAAAAAATTAAAATGGAGTGTTTTTTGCTACAACGATTTTTATTATTCATTTGAAAAATTCAGACATAGTTCTGAATTTTTCCCAAAAACAAATAATGCCAATCGATAGCCCATACAAAACACTATTAAAAAGATGTGTTTCGAAAATTTCAGAATCGTTGAGATACTGTAGAAAAAAAATTAAATATAAAGCGGCATCATGCAAAAATTGCTCAATTTTACCATGTTTGACCACGCCTATCTCGCCCATTTTTCCGAAAAGCGAAAACTTTTGTTCCACGATTTGTTACTCTCATATAGGGCAATAAGCTCCCAAAGTTTGACTTTGATCCAACAACATTTTTTTTTCGTGAAAAACCTTCATATGTTTCCATATATGAAATCATATATGGCACATATTTTATATACGACCACATATATGGAATCGTTTCTTGCACATATGGTCACATATATGTTTCCATATATGTCATATATGATCGTATAAAGATCGATATATGAGCATATATGAACATACACATTTATTTTTAGCCGGGTGGACAATTGTCATTAACTTTTAATACTTGTGATATTCTCTTAATTTCGCAATAAATTTTTTATTTATAAATTAGGTGGTACCTGTGAATGTAGATAAGTTAAGGAAGCCTTAAAGAGTAATTGTGCAAAGGCATAGCGCAAAAAGTATCATTAGTTCATAGTAAGGAATGTTCAAAGTTGAAAAAATGTAAAAAACTCGCTTGTTACACTCACGAAATTTTTCGTCCAAAGTTTTATATTGTTGGGTGCGTTAAAGCTATTACTCCAAAATTAATATCGCTTAATCAGTGGACTTAGGCAATTATTTGGTGTTGGTTCAGTGGATGTGCCATCAATAAGAAAAAAGTTACTTGGACTTAAATCTTTGACACAATTTTTTTTCAAGTTTAATTTTTCGAGGTTTTTTGAGTGTAGCTTTTGGTGTAATCTGTAATTTCAAAATTTAAATTTACTTGATAAAAGCCCTTGTAAATACGCACAATCTGAGCTTGATTCGAGTGATGTGCTCTCAATAGTTACGAAACTGCAGCTCTCCAAACATGGGAAGAAAAAACGTGAATTTTTGAAAAAGTCTGTTTTTTGCGAAGCACACTCCCAGTTTTAATCGGAATGGTTCCGAATGAATTGTGAACTTTAAAATTTACCATTTCCCACTTGATTTACAAAGGCAACCAAAAAATAATTAATTGCAAAAATTTTATGAGCTTTTTAAATTTTTTTGCAAAATATTGATATTTTAGTATTGCATCATTTGACACCAAAATGTGCATGGCCGAAAGTTAAACATGTAGAAACAATGGTATCCCACACTCAAAATAATACATTAGTAGATTTACTATTTTTTTTTTACTAATGCTGGTTAGCTAACTTTTAGCAAATTTTTAGTTGAGATTAGTATGTTAGCAAAAATATCTTGTAAACTTCATTTAGCGCATTAGCAATTTTAAACAAAATTTGAACTATTTTTTTTGCTAAATTTAAAATTGAGTTGACCAAATTTTTACAAGCTTTTTTGCTAACATTAGCAAAAATAAATGGTAAATTTTTTTTTATTTTCAGAAAACTTAAAATGGCGCTATCTCGGAAACTAAGCCAGATAGAGCAAAATGGAGGCCATTTTTGGTTCTCGGGCTCTTAAGTTATCGTGTTTTGTAATTCTCAAAACCCAGGTGGTCCCCTAAAATCACGTATCTCAAAAACTAAGCAAGGTAGAGCGAAACGGACACAAATTTTGGATCAAGAACTATGACGATTTTTAAGGAACCCAACTAGGTCTAGGCCCATCGGGGTCCGGACCTATCGGGGCCGAACCCAATGGGGTCCTCAAATGCGTATGAACTATGTTGAAATAAAAAAAATGTCAGTTAACTAATTTTTGGCAAAACATTTTTGCTAACTTCACCAAAAAAATTGTGGGTTCAAAATCAGCAAATTTTCCTGTAGGTTTACAAGCTTTTTTTGCTAACATTACAGTTTTTTTTTTTGAGTGCAGCAGAAATTTTCCTGAACTGGTAGCAGCTTATGGAAAGGAAACTCGAGTCAAGGAGCGCATCCAAACCTGCTGAATTCATGCATGATTCTCTAAGGCGATGTTACACTTTAGAGCACTAGTTGGATACACATTAAAAGCGCTCTTAAGATGCACTGAAATCAGGTGTGTTAAGAGCGCTGATTAAAGCACTATAAAGATGCAGTAAATTCATGTATCTTTTCAGAGCTGATTTAAGCAGAACTTTTGACTATTTCTGAAATACAATTGGAAAATCTGAAATACAATTGGCTATTTTTGAAATACAATTGGAAAATCTTAAATGCAATTGACTAGTTCAGAAAATCCGTTAAATATTTCTGAAATAAAAATATTTCTTTAGTTTATTTTGTAGTATCGTTAAAAAAAAAATTAAGATTTTTATGTAAAAAAAGTTCATAGGCCTGACTACACCAATTTCGCTATTATTTAAAAAAATACAAAATTTATTTCCGAAATTTCAATTTATATTTCAAAAATTTATATTTTTATAACAGAAATTTCCATTTATATTTCAGAAACATCTATTTATATTTCATTCATTTCAACTGTATTTAAGAAATTTCCGTTTGTATTTCAAAATTTTTATAAATGATGGAAATATAAATGAATTTTCTGAAAACAAAATTTTTAAATACAAATAGAAATTTTTGAAATACAATTGGAAATTTCTAAAATATATGTGGATTTTGTTTTTTTAATTTAAATACAATTTTTTTAATAGCAATTATAAAATTTTGAAATGCAAATTGAAATACAAATGAAATTTTCTGAAAAGCATTTAGAAAATTTTGGAAATACAAATTTAAATTTCTTAAATACAATTGGAAATTTCTGAAACATAAATATAATATTCTGTAATATAAATTAAAATTTCTGATATATAAATAGTAATTTTTGAAATAAAAATGGATATTTATTTATTCTTTGAAATAACAAAAAAAGCATTGGCTGTTTTTCGACGTCCTATTCGCCATCATTGAAAATGTGTTAAAGATGTTATGATTGAAGCACTCTTTGCAGCGCCGATTAATGCGCAATAATGATGCACTCAAATCATGTGTCTTTGTCCAAAACTCAATCTTTATCATTCAAAAAGTGTTAACAATTTTAAAAAGAAAAGCAAGTGGGAAATTTTATTAAAAAGTAATTCTATGTTGTAAGTTTTATACAAAAAATCAATCCAAAAAATTAAAATTTGTTCCCCTTACTTTTACTGCATCCTCAAGAGCGCTCTTTGGATGCGCTTCGGTATGCTATAAAAAGATGCTGTGTCGCCAAAATCTCGATTTATTTTTTCTGGGATGTGCAAATATAATAAATCATGGAAAGCAACTTTGATCAAAGGTAAATATTAACGAATTCCGCGTTGATTTTCAGTTTTCATATTTTTGTAAGGCACATCCATGCCGCTTATAGAAATTGGTCAGTGAAAAGCGCGTTTAGTAGTATTTTTAATGCTCTATCTTCAATTAATTCGCACCCAAAAAAATTTAACGTTTAAGCGGTTTTCGGTGGTTTTAAAATTTTGATACTTATAAATTTAATGGTTATATAAAACCCTACATTACTTAAAAAAAGTAAAAAAAAATGTATTTTGATAGATTTTGACATGTCTAATTCGAATAAGATTTCAAAATTACTCCATTGTTTTTTGTAGTCGCGAAAAATCGCTAAAATTTATAATAACCTTAATAAAATTTGTAATAACGTTAAAATATTTTGTAATAACCTCAATATTGATTATTATTAATTATCCTTTGAATAGTTACAATATTCAATGAAGGACAATACTGCAAAATCAGACTTTAAATAATTAAAAAAAAAAAATAAATCAAAAATTATTAAATTTTTTTCAACAATGTCCCCTTAAAACCACTGCTGTTTCTAACCTATTACAGATATCATAATAGTGTTCACAAAGAATTTGTTAAGATTTTTATAATGCATTTGGTAATATTTTTCTAAAAAAAAAAAAAAATAATCCGCTGAAAACATTTTGATTTCCAAAATATTGGAAAATGTCCCGAAAAACATTGGTTTTATGCAAATATCTCGATATTTAGCAAAGATTTTATGCATTTTTAAAATGTGTGTTTTAGCTCTAGGTAAGCAAAATACAAAATGGTAAGTTTGATAAACTTCGGATAAAAAATGTAAATTTGACATTTGAATTATTAATTTTAATGTTATTAACCTACAAAGACTCATCAATGTGACACGAAAAAAAAAAATCGCAATTTTTTTTTCTTAAATATTAAAAGTTATTGACAATTGTCCTTATAAATCTGCATTTTAAAATTGTACTTTGTACAAAATATATTTATTTGCTTTATTGCTAATTGAAATTCATTTTAGGAGATTTTAGTACAGGAGTATAAGCCCCTATGACACTACATTTTTTTTGTATTGATGGAATTTATGTGAACAGTGCAAATATATCACCATAGGAAATCTGAATAAGTGTGAATAGTAAAAGCATACTAAAAAAAACAGTAAACGTCAAATTTTATTCTTGTGTTATCGATAAATTTGGTTATCAAATGATTGAATGTCAAAAAAAATGTAAAAATTTTACATTTTTTTGACATTTACGCATGAATGATAATAAGTGTTGCCAACTTTTCTGTTTTTCATTAAATGAAGCGATTTTTTTGTTTTTTTGACAGTTTTTGGCATTTATTAAGCGGGTTTTTATTTAAATAAAAGTAGTCATCACTATTTGTTTGTTTATTTTATGTTTCTTTTTCATTTCTTCTTTTGTTGTTTCATTCTATCAATTAATAAAAAATAAAATACAAAAAAAAATGTAGTGTCATAGGGGCTTTAAGTACGTTAATATTGTAATTAGTTATGTTCTCCAAAACTTAAAAAAAAAAATAAAAAATGAAATTTTGTTTTTGAAGCCTCCGTACTAGCGGTAAAAGAGTTTGGTGAACCAAAATATGTGTGATAGTCTAGTTTTATATAGTTTACTTTATAATGGCATCAGAAAAAAGTTTTTTTGACACATCAAAAATGGACTTTTGGCCAACAATTCCTTATAAATCCCCTATAATGCAGCGGTTTAAAAGTTATGAACGAAAAAGTAAGGTTACCTCGAAAATACATTCTATATAACCAAAATGCTTTATTTCGTCTGCTTATTTGAACAGAATTTGATGCCGAATGGTATTTTTTACAAAAAAAGTCGCGGATTTTTTTAACCAATTTGTTTGTCTGCGGAGATTTTTTTCAAAATATATTTTTTTTGCAAATGATTTTGTTACATTGTGAAGGGTATTAAGGCCGAATGTAACTTTTTTACCTGTTGTTTTTTTTAATATTATTTTACTCTAATTTTTCTAATTCTCAGAAAAATCAGACACGTAATTAAGAAGCTGTAAACTAAACCGTGAAGTTTCGATGGGTTTTATCACGAATTAAATTTTTGAAAAAACACCGAACTTGCATTGAAAGAAATTGGTAAGTATTTTTGTCACTAAACTCAACAAAAACTTTACACTCACAAAAATATTTTTCTTTTTTAAAAATTTCTAAAAAAAAAGATATTTTGAAGAAAAAAAAAATTGCAAGAAAATTTGTTCAATTAAAACATTTCTATCAGAAAAGGTGTCGATACTTTTTATCTGTGCTAAATACTCTATTATTTCTATTATTTTAAGTTAGAGTTTTAAGATTTAAATACTTATTGTTAGGCCTAAGAAAGGCGATTCAATAATAGCCAAAATAAAGTGTATATAAAAAAAAAAATACTCTATATGCATTAAAATATTCGAAAACATTTAATTTATGTTAACTATTAAGCTATTTTTGTGAAAACAATAAATTTTAAATGCATACATATTTTTTTTTAGTGCATTTTTTGATTTTTAGAAGCATTTTATAGGCACATATTTCCGATTTTTAGATGCATGAAGATACTTGCCCTACTGATCAATAATATATATACTTTATGGGGTCCCAGTCCGATATTACGATGAGATACAAACAATATATCAAACTTTAATATACCATCTACCACTAACAAGGAAGGTATCCCATAGCTTACACTCCGATTGTCCTGCAATTTTAATATGTTATAGAGGACCAAATTCTAAGATTTACCGGTGTTTTTTTATCGGCTATCGTGATGGTTAAAGGGAGGAAATGGGAGGGTGAAAAAAGGTATTTTTGTCGTTTTTTTCGTATTTCTTCTAAAGAGGTTATATAAACATATTATATGGACGGGAAGGTTTTTAGGGCCTATCCAATGGTGTATCGGACTTCTCAAAATAGGACTTTGTTAAGTTGGTTTTTGTCAAAAATGTGTAAATGTTGAGCTACTTTATATGGAGAAGTTTAAACGTAAGATCCAAAATTCATATATGTATAATAATCTATATTATGTTTAAGCCGACACGTTTTTTAGCTTTTGGTGAAATTCCTGATCGGCTTTTATTGAGATTTTCCCGAAAGGCAATGATTATTCATAAGGTGGCAACATTTTATTAAATCACCGGGATAGCCGGTTAAACTTAGTTTTCGGTACTGATTAACATTTAAAAATTGCAGAGCAATCGGAGTGTAAGTTATGGGATACCTTCCTTGTATGGGATACCTTCAATTGTGCTTTTCTGAATTTCAATTGGCTTTCTTGAATTACAATAGCGCTTTTCTGAATTTTAGTTTTCCAAATTTCAGTTGAGCTTTTTTTAATTTCAATTTATATATCTGAAATTGGGATTTTCTGAGTTACAATTGTGGTTTTCTGAATTTCAATTAGGCTTTTCAGAATTTCAATTGGGCTTCCTAAATTTTAATTGGTTAAGGTGAAGTCTGTAAGATCAATATCGGTATAATGAATAAATAACAACCAGTGTTGCTAGAAAATATTTGGCTCTTGTCCCCAATTTGAAAAATGAAATCCCCAAAAATACCCTACAAATTATATCAAATCCCCAAAAAAATATTTTATGAATATTCAAATATAAACTCTCTTTTAATTAAAAAACGATGTTCATTAAACAATATTTTTATATTAATTTTAAGATTATACCTTTTTATGATATTTAAGTATTAAATTTTAAATAAAAAAGTTGTAGAAGGCGATTTACCTTCTAGAGATATGGGAATTTGAATTTTTTTGTTAATCAAGCCCACAAATCCAAGAAATCTGTTGATATTAAAAAAGGTGTAAATGTTGTCTTTTTATTTCTCTTCCCTACAAAATTACATAACTTTTGAAAAAAAAAATCCGGCATCGATAAGATCAGGAATACCATCAGAACATTGTAAGGAAGTTTAAAATGTATTTTTTTTGGTTTTATCCTTCGAATTTTGAAAAAAAGAAAATATAATGTTCAAATCAGATATTTGCTTTTCAAATATTTCTGGATATACTCAACGAAATTTGGATTTTAACCCCACGTTCTCTTAATTTGAATATCTACAGGATTTTTTCACAATTCGACTAGTTAAGGATAATCTGTAGAAATTTAATTTTTCTGATGACTGATCCGTATACTTAAAAAATGTCTTTTAAAATTTTGACTTCCTTGACATTACCTGATGGTACCCCTGATCGTATCGAGCCCGGAATTCTTGGATATGTTAGGACTTTTTATAAGAAATTTGAAAAAAAAATATATTCCTTTAACATACACTTTTCCAATATTAAAAGAATTGTTGGGTTTGAAGTCTTGTTCCACAAAATATTAAAATGCCTACATATATCTCGGTTGTCAAATAATTTTTTAAACGACCCACAAAAATACTATAAGTCAATCAATACAGTTGGAAACACCAGTACCTATTTTTTGGCCCCCAATACTTTTGACCACCAATTTTTTTGTAAACAAAGAAAAAAATTTTTATTTTGATATCCCATTACTTTGCACTTAAGTAGATCTAAAATAAATAAACAAAATATTTTTTTATTGTTCCCAAATAAATTGGTGGTCAAAAGTATTGGATAATGGTTTCTTTAGCTGTATTGAATGGTTTCTTTAGCTGTATTGATTGACTTTTAGTATTTTTGTATGTCGTTAGAAAAATTAATTTGAAAAAAATTAACTTTGTTCGACCCTCGTAAAACATTCCCGACCTAAATTATTTCATCTTGCCCAATCCAAATGATGGGATTAAGGACAGTTTTACGGGGAAAATAACAAAAAAACAGTTGTCTACCAGCTTATATATAAAGACTGCAATCTTAGTTCATTTAAAAAATAATATTTTTGTTTTTCAAAAAACGTCAAAAAATAATTGAAGCATTGTTATTGCAATTTTACTACTTTGACATTAACAAATGAATGCAGCTGTAATTTTTGACTGCATTCTGTACCAATGTCAATCTTGTAAATTGGTAATAGTCTTAATAATTTTAAAAATTAAATTTTAAATTTTTGAAAAAAAATCCCCAAAAATTAGCGAAATCCCCAAATCACTCCGCTGGAAATCTTGTCCCCAAACCAAACTCGAAATCCCCATTTTGGGGACAAATCCCCTTATCTGGCAACACTGATAACAACCTTTATATGCGAAGCAAAAGATTAACTTTGCGGTGAGTTATTTTTTTGAGTCACTCTAATGTGCATATGTATGTATATAATACAAATGTGTGTAACATATTCGTAATTTCTTTGCTTGTTATTCTTTGTGTCTTATCCCTTTTCGTTTGTTATTGTTATTAAAAACAATCTAAAATTGTTAAACGTTTTTTTAATGGATTTCGATTCGATTTCAACATTACAAAAAGAAGCCGCATCAAGAGGCAACCTGCGGCGGTAATTTGTAGCTGCGAGCAAAGTCATCACACCTTTATTCCAATTTGTTTTTAAGGTTGCCTGATCTTTGCTTATACATACATACAGGTATGCATACTAGGGTGGAGCAAATTTTCCTTTTTTCGAATTTTAAAATTGTCGTGGTCGGAAATGTTGTCTTTTAGGGACTACTTTAGGGTGTTTTTTTTATTTTTTTGAATTTCGAGGAATGCCGGGAGGAATTTTTTTCTATATTTTTTCTATATTCTATAGCAATACATTATTAATATTAAATACCCCAGCAAAAATAAATCGAGACAGCATCATTTTATAGCATACAGAAGCGCATCCAAAGAGCTCTCTTGAGGATGCAGTAAAAGTAAGTGGGGAACATTTTTAATTTTTTGTTAAGATATTTTATATAAAACTTATAATATAAAATAGTTTTTTGATCAAATTTAACACGAAAAATTTTTGTACGGAGCAATATATGTTGTTATATTATTCCAGATCTGTTGATAGATCCGAGATTTGAAAGATCAGCACTGATCCGAAAAATGGATCGCTAAGATTAGATCAGTTTTAACCGGACGGATACAATTTGATCCGAAAAATGGGTTTATCTAATTAGATCAGTTTTAATCGGTGGGATACAATTTCATCCGAAAAATGGTTGGATCTTATTAGACCAAGACAAAAAAAAAAAGATTTTTTTAGCTGGATAAAAAAAGATAAAATTTTATACGAAAGAAAAAAAAATCCAGAGTAAAAAAAAAGTTATATGACGCAATATTTAATTATATATGAACAGATATGCTTTTATGTAAATCCATATTTATTTTGATCCGAAAATTGGCGGATCGAATATTATACGATTCCCGAGTAAAAAAGATCTGATATAATCATATATGGGTCAGTCTTAGTGAAATCAATCAAAAATAGCTAAAAATTTTCGTGACCCCCTCCGATTTTGATGAAATTTGGTTTAGTTGTAACACTAAGTGATAAACTAATGCACACTTATTTTCAGCCCTCTAAGTAAACAGTGGGCGAAAACACGGAGGGTCAAAATTTCCCCCAAAATCTCCCAATCGCGACACTTTGCACCGTAAAAACTTAATATCGTTGGTTCTATTATAGCTAGAAAGCCCATTTTTGATTTGTTTTGAAGCTCATAATATGCTCTATAAGACCTACCATAACCAAAAAATTTTCGAAAAAAATAAGGGTTACCACCCTTATTTTAAGGTCGTGATAAAGGGAGGAGAAAATGGGGATGATGGTATCCCCCGATTTTTTTTTTACTTAATAATCTTATAGAGAAAGTCCTACAGAATATATTCTCAAATTTTTAAGTTGGGACAACAATGGGATCGCTCAAAATTAAAATTTTTCACAATTTTCCCCAAAATCTCCAAATTGCAACACTCTTTAACCTTTAAAATTTAATATCATAAGTGCTTATGTAGCTACAGAGCCAATTTTTTTTGTTTTAAAGCTTATAATACGCTCTACAAGACATACCAAAACCAAAAAAATTTCCAAAAAAAGGAATTGGTGCCCCCCTTATTTGAAGGTCGTGGCAAAGGGTGGAGGAAATGGGGGGAAAGTATCCCCCGATTTTTTTTTTTACTTGGGATTCTCAAAGTGCAAGTCCTAATGAACATAGTTTACAATTTTTATGTTGGGACAACAATGGGATCGACCAAAATCAAAATTTTTCAAAATTTTCCCCCAAAATCATCAAATCGCGACATTCTTGCGCCTCCCATTGTAGTCCCAAGATAAAAATTTCAGGATATGCTCTCTAGAACTTACTCTTAAAAAAAAAAAAAAGTTAAAAAAAAAATTGGGGATACTATCCCCCGATTTCCCCCACCCCTTGCCACGATCTTATAATACAAGAGGCACCCCTAATTTTTTTTATTTTTTTTTTTGTAATAGTAATATTGTTGGGCATATTAAGAGCTTTAAAACAAACCAAAAATGGACTCTGTAGCTACAATACAGTCCACGATATTAAATTTGTAATGGGCAAGAGTGTCGCGATTTGGAGATTTTGGGGGAAATTGTGAAAAATTTTGATTTTGGTCGATCTGATTGTTGTCCCAACATAAAAATTTTAGGATATGTTCATTAGGACTTGTTCTTTGGCAATACCAAACAAAAAAAAAATCGGGGGATACTTTCCCCCCATTTCCTCCACCCTTTGCCACGACATTTAAATAAGGGGAGCACCCTTCCTTTTTTTCTAAAATTTTTTGGTTAAGGTAGGTATTGTAGAGCGTAATATAAGCTTTAAAACAAACAAAAATGGACATATGATATTAAATTTTTAAGGTTCAAGAGTGTTGCGATTTGGAGATTTTAGGGGAAATTGTGAAAAATTTTGATTTTGAGTGATCCCATTGTTGTCCCAACTTAAAAATTTGAGAATATATTCTTTAGGACTTTCTCTATAAGATTATCAAGTAAAAAAAAAATCGGGGGATACCATCATCCCCATTTTCTCCTCCCTTTATCACGACCTTAAAATAAGGGAGGTAACCCTTATTTTTTTTCGAAAATTTTTTGGTTATGGTAGGTTTTATAGAGCATATTATGAGCTTTAAAACAAACCAAAAATGGGCTTTCTAGCTATAATAGAACCAACGATATTAAGTTTTTACGGTGTAAAGTGTCGCGACTGGGAGATTTTGGGGGAAATTTTGACCCTCCGTATTTTCGGCCCCTGTTGACTTAGAGGGCTGAAAATTTGCATTTGTTAGTTTTTTACGTAGTGTAAGAACTTAACCAAATTTCATCAATATCGGAGGGGGTCAAGAATATTCATGATTGATTTCACTAATAATGACCCATATGCTATTATATAATTATTTATATTTATATATGGTATTGCATGAACTTTGATATGGACATACAAGTTTATATATAGCATTGCATTTTTACTTATTTTTTAATCTGATAACATACATATTTATATCTATTTATATACCGATCTATATGAAAAAAGATATGACATATAAGGTCGGGAATTTTTAGATATGGCAGATAAAAAGATATATGATTTTATTTATAATTATATCCCGAAAAAAATTTTCAAAATTTTCTAAGTCCCGGACAATTAAAAAAAATTAAATAATTTTCAAGTCCTAAAAAATTTTATGAAAATTTTCCAAAGTCCCGGAAACAATTTTTTTTGGCAATTTTTTTGGAGTAAAAAAATCGTTGAAAATGTTTTTAGGAGAAATTTTATTTTTTTGAAAAATTTTTAAGTTCCGAAAAAATGTTTTTAAATTTTCTAAGATACAAACATTTTTTGGAATTTTTAAATCCCTTTAAAATAATTTTAGAAAAAAAATGACAAATTTTTAATAATTTGCTAAGTCCCGAAAAACTTCCGAAGAATGCAATAAAAACTCTTCTAATTGATAATGTATCCAATCTGATAAAATAATTTCTAATTTCACGTTTAAAATTCCAAAAAATGTTACCAGATTTCATCTAATTATATAAAAATTTATCAAATTTTAACAGATAAGATATGATGTAATACAATTAGATAGACCCATTTTTGGGATCAAACTTAATCAAATTTGATATTATTTTATCAAAAATAAACGGATGAAAATTAACAACCCGAGTAAAAAAAAATTGTATGGTAAAACATGTTATCTTATAAAATTATATATAATTTATTGGATCTCATTTTGCTAAATTTCATCCGAAAATTGGCCGCGCCAAAGTTATCTCATAACATCTTATAATATATGAAGTTACAGTTTAATATTTGATTGTATGTGATTTCATCCGGAAATTGGCCGCGCCAAAGTTATCCCAAATTATCTATTATCATGATTTTGTATTAAATATGATATGATATGATGTAATTTCATCCGGAAATTGGCCGCGCCAAAGTTATCTTAAAATATCCAATATCATGATTTTATATTAAATTGGATATTATATAATGTAATTTCATCCGAAATTTGGCCGCGCCAAAGTTATCTTATAATATCTGATATCTTGATTTTATAAAAAAATTATTGGATGCATTTTTATCCAAAAAATGTTTCTATTTTTAGATATAATAATGTCAAACTGAAAATAAATAAAAAAAAAAAAAACTTCGAACGGACGGAGATTAGAACCACAAGTCTTCCGTTTTGTAATCGCAATCTCTATCCTCTAGACCAGCGGACGTTGTTAGGAAATAACAACTTTAAAAGACTTAGTTTCCCGAGTAAAAAAAAGTTATATGACGCAATATTTAATTATATATGAACAGATATGCTTTTATGTAAATCCATATTAATTTTGATCCGAAAATTGGCGGATCGAATATTATACGATTATATCAAATTCTATTATTTTTGATAAAATAATATCAAATTTGATTAAGTTTGATCCCAAAAATGGGTCTATCTAATTGTATTAAATCATATCTTATCTGTTAAAATTAGATAAATTTTTATATAATAAGATGAAATTTGGTAAATTGTTTTGGAATTTTAAACGTGAAATTAGAAATTATTTTATCAGATTGGATACATTGTCAATTAGAAATGTTTTTATTGCATTCTTCGGAATTTTTTCGGGACTTAGCAAATTATTAAAAATTTGTCAATTTTTTTTCTAAAATCATTTTTAAGGGATTTTAAAATTCCAAAAAATTTTTGTGTCTTAGAACATTTAAAAACATTTTTCCGGAACATACAAATTTTTCAAAACAAAATAAAATTTCTCCTAAAAACATTTTTAATGATTTTTTTACTCCAAAATAAATTGCCAAAAAAATTTTATGTCCGGGACTTTGGAAAATTTTCATAAAATTTTTTAGGACTTGAAAATTTTTTAATTTTTTTTAATTGTCCGGGACTTACAATTAAAAAATTTTAAAATATTTTTTCGGGATATAATTATAAATAAAATCATATATCTTTTTATCTGCTATATCCAAAAATTCCCTACCTTATATGTCATATCTAATTTCATATAGATCGGTATATCAATAGATATGAATATGTATGTTATCATATTAAAAAATAAGGAAAAATACAATGCTATATATAAACTTATGTGTCCATATCAAAGCTCATGCACAACCATATATAAATATAAATAATTATATAATAGCATATATGATTATATCAGATCTTTTTTACTCGGGTTTAAATAAATTTATCGTATCTAATTATATCAAATTGATCTAACATATAGTAATATATGATTACATCCAATTAAATATGTTATTCACTTGTACACAATTTTCAAAAAGACTTAGAAAATTTTTGATAAAATTTGCAAAAAAAAAAAAATTGGAATGACGTACAGAGCTATTAGGGGCTTCCATGGTAAGCTTAAACAATAATTTTACTGTAGCGATATGCCTTACTTCCAAGTCATAGGCTTCCAAAGTGAAATAAGACTTTGGCTTATAAGTTTGAAATTTTTCATGGAATCAGGAAATCAGAATTTGATTTGAGATCGGGTTTCAAAAATCATTGATAATTTGATAATTTAAACCAAATATAGCTATTATTAACTATATAAATGCAATATAAATGTTTAAAAACGATTGCAAAAATTCAAAAAGTAAAATTTTTTAAGTTCTAAAAAAAACAAATGCAATAAAAAATTGTTTTCTATTTAAAAAAAAAAAAATAAATAAATAAATTTTTTTCTGGAATCGAACTCGGGTTCCCAAAAATGATAGATAATTTTATAATAAATTAAATATAGTTATATATAACTAAGTATATAAAAGCAATATATTTTTTTAAAAATGATTGCAAAAATTCAAAAAAAGAAAAATTTTTAGTTCTAAAAAAAAATAAATGCAATAAGAGAGTGTTTTCTATTTAAAAAAAATATATATTTTTTTTCTGGAATCGAACTCGGGTTCCCAAAAATTATAGATAATTTTATAATAAATCAAATATAGTTATATATAACTATATAAAAGAAAAATATTTTTTTAAAAATGATTGCAAAAATTCCAAAAATGAAAATTTTTTAGTTCTAAAAAAATTAAATGCAATAAAAAAGTGTTTTCTATTTAAAAAAAAATAAAAAAAAAACTTTTTTTTCTCGACTGGGCCGGGAATCGAACTCGGGTTCCCAAAAATCATATGTAATCTTATATGATCCAATAAAAAGTTTTGTATAACCATATATGTTGACACACAAAAATAAATTTTGAAATACTGGCATATATAATTATATATGGCTAGTTGTTTGGTCAAAAAAATATTTTTTATATACATGATTATATCAAAATATATATTCCATTACCCATGCGACCATTTATAAATATATATTGAGTTTAGACGAAATTTGCGTATATATAGTACCATACAAACACAGATATGTTATCGTTTAAGACACATATAATTATATCTATTATTTTTGTTGGAAATTTTTTTAGTATGGAACCATATATAGTTTTAAATGGTATTATATTAGTCATATATAATTATACATAAATTGATACTGGATTTTTTGTTTAGCAAAGTCCTATACGTAATTAGATATAAAGTCACGTATAATAATGTATGAAATCGGATTAAGTTTTATGTGCAACGTATGATTACATCTACCATTTATATTAATATATTATGAACAATATAATTAGATATGATTTTATATGACATCATTTAAAAAAATTGGAAAATTTTAAAGTGAGATATAATTTTATACTTTGACTCATATAGTTTTATATGGTTTTATGAAAACATATAAAATAATATACATTTATATAAATTCCTTTTTACTCGGGAATTCGCAACAAATTATGTAAGCAAAGGTAATTTTATTATTTAATTCATTAGTAAAAATGGTAAATTCAATAATTTTTAATGTTTTTTTAGATCACGGGAATAAAGCATTGTAACTCTAGGAAAATTATGATGGGAAGAAGTCATCAAGAATTAGAGAAAAAGGAATCTTAAAGTAGTTTTAAAAATGAAAACAAGTTCTTACATGGAGTTAAGTTGTTACACGCAATTTTCTAAATTCGCTTGTTTCTAAATAATGATATAATGGTACAAAATTTCTTAGAATCTGTGACATTTATAAAAAAGTTCTCAAATTCAAAGATACTTTTTCTAAATCTGAGAACTTTTCTATAGCAAAATATCTTAGAATCTGATCATTTTTCTATAAAAAAAACATCTCAGAATCTGAGAATTTTTCTATTGAAAAAAATATCTCTGAATCTGAGAATTTTTCTATGCAAAAAATATCTCAGAGCCTGAGAATTTGTCCATAGGAAAAAATGTCTTAGAATCTGAGATTTTTTCTATAGGAAAAATATCTTAGAATCTGTGATTTTTTCTATAGAAAAATGTCTCAGAATCTGAGATTTTTTCTATAGAAAACTGTCTCAGAAACTGAGAGTTTTTCTTTAGAAAAATGTCTCAGAATCTGATATTTTTTTATAGAAAAATGTTTCAGAATCTGACACATTTTTAAATAGTAAATATCTCAGACTCTAAGGCATTTTTCTGTAGAAAAAATCTAAGATTCTGAGACATTTTTCTATAGAAAAAAATCTCAGATTTTGAGGCAATTTGCTATAGAAAAAATCTCAGATTCTGAGACATTTTTCTATAGAAAAAATCTCAGATTCTGAGACATTTTTCTATAGAAAAAATCTCAGATTCTGATATATTTTTTTATAGAAAAAATCTCAGATTCTGAGACATTTTTCTATTGAAAAAACTCTGATTCTGGAGACATTGTTCTATAGAAAAAATTTCAGATTTTGAGACATTTTTCTATAGACAAAATCTCAGATTCTGAGACATTTTTTTATAGAAAAATTCTCAGATTCTGAGCTATTCTTTCTATTGAAAAATTCTCAGATTCCAAAATATTATTTCTATACAAAAATTGTAAGATTCTGAGGAATTTTTTTTCTATAGAAAAATTCTCAGATTCTAAGATATTTTTTCTGTAGAAAAATTCTCAGATTCTGAGATATTTTTTCTATAGAAAAATTCTCAGATTCTAAGATATTTTTTCTAAAGAAAAATTCTCAGATTCTGAGATATTTTTTCTATAGAAAAATTCTCAGATTCTGAGATATTTTTTCTTCAAAAAAATTCTCAGATTCTGATATATTTTTTCTATAGAAAAATTCTCAGATTCAGAGATATTTTTTCTATAGAAAAATTCTCAGATTCTGAGATAATTTTTCTATAGAAAAATTCTCAGATTCTGAGATATTTTTTCTATATAAAAATTCTCAGATATTTTGCTATAGAAAAGTTCTCAGATTAAGAAAAAGTGTCCTGGAATTTGAGAACTTTTCTATAAATAAATGTCTCAGATTCTAAGAAATTTTGTACGATTATAAAAAAATATCTCAGAATCTGAGATTTTCTCTGTATAAAAAATGTCTCAGAATCTAAGAATTTTTAAATACAAAACTGTCTCAGAATTTGAGAGTTTTTCTATAGAAAAAATGTTTCATAATCTGAGAATTTTTTTATAGGAAAACGTCGCAAAATCTGAGCATTTTTCTAAAGAAAAAATTTCTCAGAATCTGAGAGTTTTTTATATAAAAAATGTCTCAGAATCTGAGAGATTTTCTATTGAAAAATTCTCTGTCTTAGAATCTTAAAATGTCTCAGAATCTTAATTCTTAATTAACAATTTTTCTATATAAAAGTGTCTGAGAATAGATAATTTTTCTATATCATGAAATCCAGCAAAGATTTTATAAAATCTGACCGAGGGTCTTCAAATTTATCTAATTTTTTGTACACATGTGCTCTATAGAGCCAATTAAACATATTCATTTTCAGTTTTTTATATTTAAAAAAAATCGCGATTTTTTCGCGAATTTAATTTTCTTCAAAAATTGAAAAAATCAAAAAAGTATGCTACTTTGAATAGCCATATCTTCGGAAGTATCTATCGAATTTCTTCAATTCAAAAAGCATTCGATTCAGACGATAGTCTTACTTTATATTAATGTAATAAAAAAAAATATTTTTAAAAAAAGTGCGTTTTTGATGCAAATTCATTTTTTGGGTGCATTTTTTAAAACTTTCTCCCCCTTCAATTTTTTTTAAACCTACATAAATCGAAAATATAGCATTTTTTACACAAAATTGCGTACAGCTTTTTTTGTGACGGAGTTTCGTAAAAATTTTGTAATTTTTTTAAAAATACCTTATTGGTTTTTCCATACAATTTTTTCATAAAGTTCATAAAATAAAAAAAAAAAAAATTTAGTCTAAGGAAAAACTACAAAAGCATTTTTTTAAAAAATCACGAAAATTTTGTGAAACGCCGTCACAAAAAAAATGTACCCAATTTTATGTAAAAAATGTTATATTTTCGATTTATGCAGGTTTCAAAAAAATTGAAGGGGGAGAAAGTTTTAAAAAATGCATCCAAAAATTGCATTTGCATCAAAAATGCATTTTTTTAAAAAAATATTTTTTGTTAGTGCATTGGTATAAAAACGGATAATCAGTTGAATCGAATGCTTTTTGAGTCGTAGAAATCCGATTAATACTTTCGAAGAAATGGCTTTTTAAAGTTACATACTTTTTTGATAAAATTGCAAAATAAACATTAAATTGATTTTTTGTATGGAAAAAATCAAATAAGTAGTTTTAAAAAAATCACGAAAATTTTTTGAAAAGCTGTCACAAAAAAAACGGTACTCAATTTTGTGTAAAAAATGCCATATTTTCGAATTATGCAGGTTTCAAAAAAATTGAAGGGGGAGAAAGTTTTGAAAAATGCATCCAAAAATTGCATTTGCATCAAAAATTCACTTTTTTTGGAAAAACTTTTTTTTTATTCCAATGGTATAAAAAAGGACGAACGTTTGAATCAAATGCTTTTTGAATCGTAGAAATCCGATAGATACTTTAGAAGATATGGCTTTTCAAATTAACATACTTTTTCGATTTTTTAAATTTTTGAAGAAAATTAAATTCGCGAAAAAATCGCAATTTTTTTAAAATTAAAAAAACTGAAAATGGATATGTTTTATTGGCTTCATTGAGAATACATACCGTCAATATAAAGAAAATCGAAAGACCTTAGGTCAGAAAATAGCATTTTTTGTATGTTTTCTGGTGGATTTTGTGATATAAATAAAATTTAAAACATTGAGAAAATTAAAAAAAATAAAATAAATTAAAAATAATAAGTTTGCGTATTTTTTATTTAAATTTTGAAAGGAAATGGTGTAAAGGTGCCATTACTAATGCAAGGTAATACTACCAAATTATTTACGTAATATCACCTATTTAGCAATGCTATTTTACCTAAAAAGCTAAGGTAGATTTCTGTCAACCATAATAAATGTTCGAACATAGGAATTGCCTTAGGTTTTAAGTAACATTACCGTTTTACTTAGCAAATGCCCCGTTTGCCTGGCGCTAAGGTATTTTTATACTATAATTTTAGGTAATATTGCCTCGATTTTTTTTGTGTGTATAAATAAAATCATGTATTTTTTTATCTGCCATATCTAAAAATTCCCGATCATATAAGTATGTCACTAGCAGGCCCGCCCGGAACTTCGTCACCGGTAATATTAAATACCGGATTAAAGAAGGATTAGGATAAGAGTCTCCATTTCTATAATTCTCCCATACAGAATTTTTATTTTATTTCATTTTTATCGTTCAAGTCTTCCATAAAAAGTATTTAGAATAAACAATAAAATAAAAACAGCCCCGTTCAGCTTGGAATCATGTTCGTTTCGGTAAATAATATTCTTGAAAATTTTCGAGCCCTTATATCGTAATTATTGAAACCATTTTATTCCCCGTTTCACCCCATTTCGTTCCCCGTTCTATTCTATTTCAATTCGTTTCCTTTTCTATTCATTTGTTTCCCATTTAATTCCATTTTGTTCTGAATTCCAATTCAATTCGTTCCATGTAGGCTACATTCTTTAAAAAAAATAAAAGTAGCACAGTACAGTAATTTACCCTTATAACACCATTAAAATATAAATTTCCAGAAAGTACATTTTCAGAATGATTTTTTGGGCTGGAGGATCCCACATTTCAAGTTACTATGACCAACTTTTCAGGAGATAGAAAAAGTTAAAAAGTTCACTACTTTGCAGGTATTTGCCCCAGTAAAGTAGGAATTTCCAAAAAAGAAATTTTTCAGAACGTTTTGAAATTGGATGTGTAGTTTCAGAGATTTTAAGATTTTATGTCTTTTGACCCAAATTGATCTTTAAAATGGGTTTGGTTAATGAAACCTACCCTAACTCACCCTGAAGGAAAATTCAAAATTTTGGTGAAAACATTTTTGAAATCCCATAATAAGTTTCGTATATTTACAAATTTTACGTTTTTTAAGTGAGTTTTCTTGCCGATGGTGGGCGAAGAAATGGGAGTGGTTAATTAAACCTAGAATATTTCCACTCTGAAGGACCAAGTATTGGTGAAAAAAATTTTAAAATCGGATGAAAAATTTTGGATATTTATAAATTTTAGTTTTTTTAGCCAAAAAGTGGGCGTATAAGTAAGCGTGGTTGATGAATTTTAGCCTATGTCCACCCTGGAGGAACACTCTACATATTGGTTAAAACATTTTTGAAATCAGATGAGTTGCTTAATAGATATTTAAATTTTAAGTTTTTTTGCCAAAAGTGGGCGTAGAAATGGGCGTGGTCGATGAAACCCAACATATGTCCACTATGAAGGACCATTCCAAGCATTTTAAATCGCTTTAGTAGTTGTGGAGATTTAAAAATTTTACGTTTTTTTGGCTAAAAGGGGGCGTGGTCGACGAAACTTAGCCTATGTCAACCCTGAAGGAACACTCTAAATATTTCTGAAAACTTTTTTGAAATCGGATGAGTAGTTTCACAGATATTAAAACTTTAAGTTTTTTATCAAAAGTGGGCGTAGATGTGGGCGTGGTCGATGAAACCCTGCATATGTTCACCATGAAGGACCATTTCAAGTATGTATAGGTGAAAAAAAAATTGAAATCGGTTCAGTAGTTTTGAAAATTTTTAAATTTTACGTTTTTTCGCCAAAAGTGGGCGTAGAAGTGGGCGTGGTCGATGAAACCTAGCCTATGTCGACCCTGGGGGAACGCTCTAAATATTGCTAAAAACTTTTTTGAAATCGGATGAGTAGTTTCATAGATATTTAAATTTTAAGTTTTTTACCAAAAGTGGGCGTAGATGTGGGCGTGGTCGATGAAACCCAGCATATGTCCACCATGAAGGACCATTCCAAGTATGTCTTGGTGAAAAAATTTTTGAAATCGGTTCAGTAGTTTTGGAGATTTTTCAATTTTACGTTTTTTCGCCAAAAGTGGGCGTAGAAGTGGGCGTGGTCGATGAAACCTAGCCTATGTCCGTCCTGGAGGAACACTTTAAATATTGCTGAAAACATTTTTGAAATCGGATAAGTAGTTTCGGAGATTACCCTCTACAAACAAACAAACAAGCAAACAAAAAAACAAACATACAAACATTACCTCTTTATAATATTAGTATAGATATCTAATTTCATATAGATCGGTACATAAATAGATATGAATATGTATGTTATCATATTAAAAAATAAGGAAAAATACAATGCTATATATAAACTTATATGTCCATATCAAAGTTCATGCATAACCATATATAAATTTAAATAATTATATACTAGCATATATGATTATATCATATCTTTTTTACTCGGGATATTACAAAAAACTTTAGACAAAATTTCATCCGGAAAAAAAATCTATTTTTAGAACTACATATAATTTTATCCGAACAATAAAATCTATTTTTAGAACTGATAAAGTTTTATCCAAACAATTTTTTTCAATATTAAGATATAAATATGTATGTATATCGTCGAACTATATTCAATAAATGCCAACTCGAAAAATTTTCTCCGAATTTTTTTAAAAAAAATTCTTTTTGAAGCTGAAAAAATTAGGTTTTTTTCGTTAAACATAAATCCCGCTGAAAAATCCATGAAAAATATGATCTGAGAAAGCTTTTAAATGAGCCATTGGTGTACCATTGTACTTTTGAGCATCGAATTGTACCAAAAAAAGTACAATTGTACCAACTTTTGCAACCCTGGTATACATACGCACACTAGGGTTGCCAGACGTCCCGCATTTGGCGGGATTGTCCCGCTTTTCATAACCGATTCCCGCGTCCCGCGCGGGATTCCATATTCCCGCTTTTTTGCAATTTTTTTTCTATCAACAGCTATTTTTTACTTTAAAAGCCTAAGTTTTTAAAAGGCTTATTTGTAAGTTGGTTTTACCTTGCCGCCCAAATGATGTGGATTTAGAACGTTTTTAAGGAAAAATAAAGGCCTGTTCACACCTAAGGTGAAATCTCGTTCGAACGAGATTTCGATCATATGGTCTGCATCCATTTTATACACAATCATAGGGAGAGATTTCACCTCAGGTGTGAATTGGGTATAACAAAAAAGTTTGTTTGAAAATTTTGTTTGTTTGAAAAAAATATATTTTTCAAAAAACGTACGCCAAAAGCTGCACAATGTAGAGTACATTCCGTGAAAAACATTTAAACAATTTCCATGGAGTAATTCAGGACAGTGATCACGTAAAGCGATAGTTGACCATTGTCGATTTTCAGAGTCCTGTTGCTCCAAAACTATATAAAATTTTTACATATTTTTCAATGTTTCGGGATTAGACAACACTCTTTACTAATATAATAAAGAACAATTGTTCTTTAAATTGAAATATGTATGATCATATATGAAGATATATGGATCATATATGGTTTTATATAACCATATATTATCATATATGCCTCCACATATGTTTATATATGATTTGATGTTTATAAGCTCATATCGGGCCAATTTACGGATCAAATCATATACAAACATATATGGTTATATAAATCCATATATGATCCATATATCTTCATATATGATCATATCGTCGAACTATATTCAATAAATGCCAACTCGAAAAAGCTTACTGTTCAGGAGAGCTAAAAAACTAGTTATTTCGCATATTATTGCAAAAATAAACAATGTACCTTCCACAAGATGGTTTAAATATTCTAAACAATTTTTACCAATGCACAAATTTTCATATTTTACACTTGTTTGCATATTTTTCAGAGATGGCATTTATTACTATATCAAAAAACAAATATTTTTTTAGAGTTGGCATATTTTGTCGGAAAATAAAAATACATTTTTTTTGGAAAAATTTTTAAAAATTTTTTTTTTTGGTTTTTGTTATCCTTAGTACGGTAGTTGCAAAAACTGAACAAAAAATTAAAAATCTTTGCATATTTTTAAAAGTTACTAGCTCCGAAAGCCTTTTAATCTCAGGGTGGTCAACTTTGGCACTCTGTAACTCAAGCTGTATTGCAATAGGGTCACGCCAGCTATTTTGAAAGCTTATATCATTGACTTTATTTGCCCCATTCATAATGTTTCAATCTGATAAATAGTTTGAAAGTTACATAAATATAAGCAATTTTTATTTTTGCAAACACTATTTACCGATATTTTTAAAATGGCAATATCCAGTCATTAGATATCAAAATCTTTACAAGATTCGTGTTTAGCATGGCAAATGCAATAAGATATGTGGTCTATTTTTTTTTTTTTTTTAATTTTTCGAAAATTTTTTGGAAATTTACAATGGGAGTTGGCATTTATTTCCACCAAAAAAATATGTACTTTGAGTTGGCAGAATAACAAAAATGGATGTAAAACGACAACAAATTAATTTTTTGCTCTGAAATTTTTATGGCAGATAGGTATTACATAGGGGAGCTATTTGCCATCGGAAACTCATTTCCGTCAAATTTGAGTTGGCATATTTTGAATATAGGTTCACGATATATAATTTAAATTTATTTAAAAAAAAAAAAAAAACTTCGAGCGGCGCACTTTTTTCGTTGCAAAAATCATAACTTTTGAACTAATGAAGATATTTTAAAAATTTAAAGGGCATTCGAAAGAAGACTCCCCTAGCTTCAAAATATGAGCCGCAAGGCAATAGGCCAGCCGCGGCACTGTGCGCAGTGTCGTATTTTGACTTTTTTCGTTGTAAGCATTATAAATTTTAAAGTAATAAAGATATTATCAAGATTAATAAAGCATTTGAAAGAAACCCCTTCAGCTTAAAATAAGTAGCCCGCATGGCCATTGGCCCACTGCAGCACAGTGCCTAGTTTTGACTTTTTTTCATTGTAAAAATCATAAGTTTTTAAGTTATCAAGGCATTTTTAATGTTTAAAACGCACTTGAATTTTATCTCCTTTAGCTTCAAGAAAAGCGAATCCGCATTGTAATAGGCCCCCTTCGGCACTGTGACACCTTTTGACCTCTTTTGTTGTAAATTGTAAATCTAAAAATCATTAAAAATGTAACTTCTTGTGCGTGAAATTAAGTCAATCTGCACGCTGATATTCTCGTTAAGCGTTTTTAACTTGCCGATTAGACTAAGGGCAACAATAATCACAATACATATCTCGAAAAAATACCACTCTAATATAACAGAGAAAAAATAAGAAAAAAAAAATAGGAAATTTTTAACGGTACTTAGTAAAATATTACTAAATTTTTCACCAAAAAACCATTTGATATTTAAAATTTAATTAATGTTTACCAACAAATTTGAGTAAATTTTCAATTTATAAAACTAAAATTTTACTTGAATTTTTTTTTTGTTTTTTTTTTAAGGAAATTTTTTAATTGTGTCAAGTAAAAGTTTACTTAAAACTTATATATTTAAAAAAAGTTTCAACTGTTAAACTAACCAATTATATTTATGTCTTAACATAGGCAAATTTTAAAAAGCTGATTAGAAACTTTCAAATACATAAAAAAAGAACTATAAACTCAATGAGAATTCAACACTAATTTTATTTTTTTTGTAATTAGCTGTAGGTTCAATTTTAACAGATCATTCACTAGGGTTAAAAAAATTTAAGACTTTTTTAATTAAAAACTTATTAAAAATCTTGTTAGCTAACGTTTGTTTCTTCCTTTGTACACAAACCTTTGTCTATTAAAAAAATTCTTAAAAATTCCGAGATGAAACATAAGTTTTTCGCAATTTTTATGTTTAACTTTGTTTTATTAAAAATAAAAAATTTTAACTTTTAAAATATCTTAATTCGTTCAGGAGTTACAGCTCGTCAAAGTGGTTACATATAGAAACAAAAATTCCGCTAGGGGACGTTATAAGCAAATAAAAAAAGCCAAAAAGCAAAATAATAAATTAAAAAACAATATACATATCTACTAACAAGGGAAGTCTCCCTAGTGTCACCCGCGGATCTTTATGGAATTGGTTTTATTTTGTAGAGCAAAAAAAATAAAGGGACACGTATTTTTTTTTAGCGGCCCAAATTCATATTTAGGGGGTAAAAAGGAGGGGGGAAGACAAGGCCATTTTTCAGTTTTTTTCGTTTATCTCCTATATTATGCAAAGAAACCTAGTCATGTTACATACCAAATGAAAGGTCTTTGGAAAACCTATCGACGTGTGCTAATAACGTGTCCAAACATGCAAAACTTTTAATAATATTGAGTAAAATACCAAAATTTTAGGACATTTTTCTTAATAAGTCGAAAAATATTATCTTCTTTGACCCGTTGTTAGCACCAAGAGATAGGTCTTTTTAATATCTTTAATCTGATACCACACATGCCTATATTAATTTTGTTTAAATAGGCGTAAATCGTAAAAAACTGAAAAAGGTCAATTTCCCCCCATACAAATCGACCCCCCCTAAAAATGAGTTTGGGCCGCTAAAAAAAATACGTGTCGAATTAATTTTCGTTCTTAACAACATATCCAAATTTCATGGAGATCGGAGGGTGACACCAGGGAGACTTCCCTTGTAAGCTTGGTAAAAAATTCCAGTGGATCTCAAAACTGCCCAAAATCTATTAGGATATTTTAAAAATATCTCCTTTTCGTAGTAAAAGTTGTTACAGTTTCTTTGTTTTTTCATGTGCACGGGCAAGTACGGGCACCCAATTTTTATTGAATAAGTTAGAGTATTAAATACTTAACATCCTCTGTTTAATCCCGTCACAAACCGTCACTTTTTTAGTTCTATTTAATCAAATATAAAAAAAGATCGAAATATTGTGTGTTTGCAAAACTGCTCCTCAATTGAATTAATATACCTTTTAAATGACACCAAATAAATAATGATCGGTTGCATAGTTTGCCTGAAATTCAATTTAAAAGATGATATATTTTTTTTAAATTTTAACTTTTTTCAGCAGACTGAAAAATTGCCAACTTTGGGTGGCTCTATAATTCATAATTTTTATCCGATTTCCAAAATGTTTTTGGATTCATAATCAGTGAGGAGTTTTCAATCAGATGTAATCTTTCATTTTATCAAATTCTTCTGTCAATTTTTGGATTTTTGCAACGCTTTTAGGGAAAAGGCGCCACAGTGCGGCGGGGGAATCGAACAGCTACCAACTGTTTTGTAATCGCAATCTCTACCCTCTAACCCAGCGGACGTTGTTAATAAATGACAACTTTAAAAGACTATGTTTTAAAAAAACTTAGAAAATTTTTGAAAATTGTTTATCATATATAATTATATCAAGTTTAACTTATATATAATTAAATCCAGTTTATCTTATCGTGTATATGATTGCATCAAATTATATTCGATTTGAATTTGAACAAAATTTTAAAAAAGACTTAGAAAATTTTTGCTAAAATTTGTGATTTTTTTTTTTTAGTTTATTTGCTGAGCTAATAGGGGGTTTAATACTGAGTTCAACAACATGATTTTCATCTTCCAATGCTCTTAACTTTCCAAGTTGTAAAGCTTTAAAGTAAAAACGGTTTTTGGCTTATGAGCTTCACATTTTTCATCGGATCCAAATTTTCTTTCTGCCGTTGTATATTTAATAAAAATACCTTTAAAATGGTATAAAACATGTATAAACTTTTTTACTCACCAACGGCCAAATAATGAGTTTTAAGTTTTTTTCGGAAGTTTTTCAAACAAAAATAATTTTATCTAAAAATATTGCTAACATAAGTTCGAACCAAATACACTTTTAATTATTGGCAACAAATAAAGCTTTGATTTGAGCTTGATCTGAGGACTTTAGCTCTCTTAAAACCAGAGATATTGATGGTTAAACATTAAAGTTTTAAAATATTTTTTTCTTCGGATTAAATAATATATAATTATTTCAAAAAATAATTATTTTTGAAATATTTTTGTTAAAGATCAGGGATTTTATTTTTTTTTTAATTTGAAAAACGAAAACGCATTAAAAAATCATTTAGATTCAAAAAAAATTAAAAAATAATAATTTTTTTCTTGACTTAGTCGGGAATCGAACTGATGCAATATAGAAAGTTATATTACTATATATAAATAATATTTATTTCTAAATATTATCATAAAAAATAAATTAATCAATATTTTTAATTTTAGTAAAAAATTAAAGCTTCTAAAACATATTTTTTTTCTTAGCTCAGCCGGGGATCGAACCCAGGGTCCCTAGGAACCATATATTAACTTATATGATGTAATATATAAAATTATATAACTATAAATAAATAATATTTATTTTTAGATTTTATCATAAAAATTTAATTATTCAATATTTTTAAGTTTAGAAAAAACAAGAAGTTTTAAAAACATATTTTCTTTTTAAAAAAATAAAAAAAAAAATATTTTTTTTCTGGGTTGAGCCGGGAATCGAACTCGGGGTCCCCAAGCACACAACTATTTAAGTAATATGCATTTTTTAAAAATTTTACTTTTAAAATCCAATATGCATTTTTTAAGTTTTAAAATACAATGGGTTAAACAGATTTTTTTTCTATTTAAAAATTTATAGAATTTATATATATTTTTTTTTGACTGATTTTAGGTGCTTTGAGATTTTTATAAAATTTGCTCCAACTGTTATTTGTATGGGAGCCTAATTAGGGAGTGGAGATAGAGCATAGGTATGTTTTAAAAAAATATTGTAGAGTGAAAATAAATGGGGGTCGGTCTTACTAATGACCCGTCTCGTACGCACCATTGGACCGGTAGAAGCTGATTAAATAAAACAAATTTACAAAAAATAAAAAAAATTGTATGGGGACCGCCTTAACAATTAGATATAGAGGGTAGGTGTGTTCAGAGAAAATGTTTGGACTAAAAAATATTGTGGGTCGGTCATACATTTTGTTGCTCTAAGGGCACTATTAGGGCAGTTAGAGCGGTTGGAGCAGATTTTAAAAAATGTCGTTTTGTGTGGGAGCCCCCTTAGAAATTGGAGATAGGGTATTAGTTTGTTCCAAAGAAATGCTAAGACGTAAAACTTAATGGGGTCTTATAAATGACCCCTCTAAGACGCACCACTGGAGCAGTAGAAATGATTTTAAGATTGAAAAATTACAATAAATTTTTTTCAAAAAATTTTAAAAAATAGTAATAATCGTTATCCCACGATCCTTCTGGGCAAAAAATTTGTAGAATCGATAGATGTTTTACACAAAAAAATTTCAAAAAAATCGAAGAGTACAAACATTTTCAAAAATGAGATTTAAATTTTAAAACTTAAAAATACAAGAGCGCTTTTAAGAATTTTTTGGGATTTGTTTTTAAAAAGTACGTAAAAAAACAAAAATTTTGAAAAAAAAAAAAAATTTAAATTTGGAGCATTATTGAAGAAGTTATGATTAAAAGAAGTTTGAGTAAAGGAACAAACTACCAATTTTTAAAAATTCGATATCTTTTGAACGGGTCATCAAAAAAATCTGAAAATTTACCACGAAGGAGTTTTCGAAGGGTACTAAAACTGTTAACAAATTGGGAAAATCTAAAAAAAAAAAATTTCAAAGTGTCCGATTTGATATGGAATGCCCCATATGTAACTTTTAAACTATTTATCAGATTGGAACATTATGAGTGGGGCAAATAAAGTCAATGACATAAGCTTTCAAAATAGCTAGTTTGGAGTGACCCTTATAAAGGGTGTTTTTTTAAGCTAGATAGAACTTTAAATTGTAAAAAGTAACACAAAAAATTAAATTTTGATGAAACATTTTTTTTTATTTCTTTCAGTATACTCTGACAAATCATTATGAATAGCCTCACGCTTGAACAACGCTACGAAATTATCCAAATTTACTTTGAAAATCAGTCGTCGATTCGCGCAACTTATAGACGACTTCGTCATTTGTATGGCGTACATAATCGTCCATCTGAACAAGCCATTCGTCGAACTGTGGATAGATTTCGTACCACATACTCTCTAGAGGATGCAATAACACCAATACGTCGAAGGAATGTGCGTACTGAAGAGAATATCGCCGCTGTAAACGAAAGTGTGGAAGAAGATCCAAATTTATCGATTCGTCGTCGGTCGCAGGAATTGGGGCTCTGTCCGTCCACTACGTGGAAAATTTTGCGCAAAGATCTCGGCCTACACCCGTATAAGATCCAGCTGGTGCAGGAATTGAAGCCACGTGCCATACGGCGAACGCAACCATCGACTTATTGAAATCAAAATTTGGCAATAAGTTGATTTCGAGAAATGGCCTCCAAGGTCGTGCGATTTGACACCTCTCGATTATTTCCTGTGGGGCTACGTGAAGTCACTGGTTTATGCTGATAAACCAGCAACAATTGACGCCTTGGAGGCCAGCATTGTTCGTGTTATTCGTGACATACGGCCAGCAGTGCTCGAAAAAGTGGCCCAAAATTGGACGTCCAGAATGCGCTTCGTCAAGAACAGCCGCGGTGCCCATATGCCCGAAATTATTTTCAAATGTTAATGTCACGTATTAATCTTTCGAATAAAAAAAAATTTTTGATTACAATTTAATTTTTTGTGTTATTTTTTACAATTTCAAGTTCTATCGGGCTTAAAAAAACACCCTTTACAATACAGTGTGAGTTACAGAGTGCCAAAGTTGACCACCCTGAAATTTAAAGGCTTTCGGAGCTAGTAACTTTTAAAAATATGCAAACATTTTTAATTTTTTTTAGTTTTTGCAATTACCTACTAAGGATAACAAAATCCAAAAAAAAAATAATAAAAATTTTTCAAAAAAAATTTATTTTTATTTTCCGACAAAATATGCCAACTCTAAAAAAATATTTGTTTTTTGATACAGTAATAAATGCCATCCTTGAAAAATACGCAAACAAGTGCAAAATATGAAATTTTTGGCATAGGTAAAAATTATTTAGAATATTTAAACTAGAGTTTGCAAAACGATTAAAATCGTAATCGTAATCGCGATTAATCGCACCAATTAATCGTAATCGTAATCGACAAAAAAATCATGCGATTACGATTAAAAATTTTCTATGAAATACACTGTTTTTATACGAATTTAAATCAGTTCCAAAATTTTTTGAAACCAATTTTAAAGTGTCTATTAAAATTATTTGTCAAAAAAACTAAATTAGTGTTAAAAACGATTACTTTCGGGACAATTTCAAACAAAAATCATTGATTCTGGAATGTTAAGTAGACTGGAAAGTTTTGATGGGTTGACCCATGGTTCATTTAACATGTTTGTGATTTTTCTTTCCTTTTCTCGTAAAAGTCATTCTAATTTAAGGTAAAATTTAAATTCTGATCTCAGTAAATTTTAAAGAGTTTTGTTTTTAAAATATACTCAAAAGCCTTTGGTCAACAAACTTGGACATGAAATTTTGTCAAAAACTTAATTTTTTCATACTTTGACCGCTGGTTGACTAATGATGCCTTGTTAATTTTTTAAATAAATTTTCTCACAAGAGCTAACTGGCCATCGGCAGGTATTTTGACACGACCCCGCAGAAATTTTGGTAAACTGGAAGCAGCTTTGGAAAGAAATCATGATCCAAAGAGCGAATCCAAATCAGTCACAGTTTAGAGTACTCTTTAGTAGCAAAGATAAAAAGCTATTAAGACCCAGTAAAATCATGTCACTTTTCAGCGCTGATTGAAGAACTCTTTGTAGAGTTTATTTAACCGCAATAAAGATGTAAGAAAATCTTGTATTTTTCTCCAAAAATCTTTTTAATCATTTCAAAAGAGTTAAAGATGTCAAAAAATAATGTATGTATGAAATTTTATCAACAAAGAATTTTAATTATAAGTTTTAAAAAAATCTCAACTAAAAATTCTCAAGGACGCTCGAGCGCAATGATATACTAAAAAAAGAGACCGTGGTGCTAAAATCTCGAATAATTTTTACTGTGAAAGTTCGAAAGCATTTAATTTTATTTCTTAAAAATAACAGTTTTTGTTCCCAAAAATACGTTTTAAAATGTAAATTTCAAAAGATTTTTTTTTTTAAAGATATTACAACTCAAATTATTTAAAAAATTCGATTAATCGTAATCGCGATTAACGGCAAATTTTTTAATCGTAATCGCGATTATGAAATATCTCGATTATTTGCAAACTCTAATTTAAACCATCTTATGGAAGGTACATTGTTTATTTTTACAATAATATGCGAAATAACTAGTTTTTTAGCTCTCCTGAAAAGTAAGCTTTTTCGCGGTGGCATTTATTGAATATAGTTCGACGATATATAGAAACTTTTTTAAACTTAAAAAAAAATAAATTGATAAATTTTGAGTAAATTTTTAATTATGTCAATTAAAAAACAAATATGCATTTCCATAAAAGTCCGAACCCTATTTATTACTATTTAAAAAAATATGTTTTGTTTTTTATGTATGGATTCTTTTTTAAATGAAAATTATCAAGTTTTGTGGGTAAATGTGGGATAAGCTCTTGGTACCAAAATGGTGGGAAATACGTCTAGTATACGCATATGTTGAGTTTACCATTAGCCCAAAAAGATGCAGTCTATTATATAAATCAAGTTTTTTGAAAAATTGCAAAAACTCCACATTTTATAACGAGTTTTCTAATATACTATCTAAAAGTGAAGCTATGTGTTAAATAAGTATGAAAGATGGGTCTCTTAGCTTTAATTTGGCGCCTATTGCGTTAAGATATCTTAACAGCAACTTATTTTATCTGAATCGAATGATTTCTCTCATGTAACATGTGAAATGAAACAAAAACATTGTAAATTGGCACAAAAACTGACTTTTCACATTTTACTGTTTCTGTAACTTTGTTGTGGGAAAACTTTTAGACCTATTGGAATGATGCGAAAAAACTGTTTCTGTAAATTAATTGGTCGAAAACTTTTGTATTTGAAGTGTCAAAAAAACTCACATTTTAAAACGGTGCGAGACTTCGACAAAAAAAAATAATAATAAAATAAAAAATGGAGAAAAATAGTAAGAAAAATACAAATTACTAGTTTTGTGTTTGTATAAATATCTAATTTATTATATTTTTTCACAAATTTTAGAAAAATCAAAGAATCTCCAAATGCAAAAATGTTGTTATTAATACAACACTATACATTATCATCAACAATATATAACACCGCTCAACAAATCGAAGGTTTTTGACTCCGGTTTGAAGTTTGATACAAAATTTTTAAAGATTTTGACTCGCTGATTCCAAATCTGTGCTCCAAATTTTTCCATCACGTCTAGAATTTTAATTATTCGCGGTTGAAAATGCGAAAAAACGCGATTTTTGCCTTTTTTGAAAGCCTGCACAGCAGCCACTGGGTGGAATAAAAATATGGTATAAAGCGTTAGAGTAGAATTGAACTATGATCTCAAATATATGATCAAAAAAATTTCAAGTTGTTGCACTATTATTGGCCAAACGCGTATTTTAAAAAAACACTGTGAAAAAAATTAGAAAAAGCACCATTTTTAAAAGGCTCTAGAACAAAAACCATATGATCAATCTTTAGTGTGATGAGCTAAAAATTTAGACAAAATCCCATTCTTTTATATAGACTTTTAAACCCATTAAAGATATCTTCCGGTTTATACGAAAAATAACACAGAAAACTTAAATTTGTAAAATAATTCTTTTTTTTAGTTTTTCTTTGAAAAATATCAAAAAAAACTAAGGTACCTACCTTAACCCAACCAAACGCAATAATTAGAAAAAAATTGTTTTCTATGTTGGAGACCAAAGACAAATTATACTTTTGCGCTTTATACCAGATTTGTATTCCACTCAATGGCTGCTGTGCAGGCTTTCAAATAATGCAAAAATCGTCATTTTTCGCATTTTTAACCGTGAATAACTAAAAATCTGGACGTGATGGAAACATTTGGAGTACAGATTTGGAATCAGGAGATCAAAGTCTACTAAAATTGATCACCAGAATTCAAACCGGAAAATGACTGTTGAGCGGTGTAATTTTCAGGGCAAGGGGGTTCATGTAAATACATGTTTGTTGTCTAGACTTGCCACCTTTTGAAATTTCCAAAACGGGACACCACTAAAAAACATAAAAAAATTAAAAAAAAAAAAAATCGACGTCTCAAAAGGACTTAGATTCAGGACATCAACCTTTATTTATCATATGTTACACTTTAACACAAGTTGGACCGTTTTTCTGTAGCATCCAATAAGATGAAAATCTTATTATCTAAAAAAACCCACTAACGATTTTTTTCAAATTGGGCTTAAAATGTTTGTACGGGTGCCAACTAACATAATCTGCAATAAAATTTCATATGCAGCGAACTTTTAATTAAACTTGTTCAACCACACCGTGATCTGGTTGAAATTTGCAATACCTTTTCGTTCTATTTTCATCCTTTTCCTGTATTGCTGACGATTCATTTATATCTGCAGCTCTTTTTCTGTTCATTTTCCTGTGAAAAATTTAATAGTTTAACATTTGTGCAAATTTATTGGAAAGAATATTTACTAAAATAATAAAAAAATACATCTACAAAAAATCACGCTCTGTTAAAATTTTAATTCATTTGAAAGTTGACAAATGAAATATAAAATATATTTAAAAAAATGCCAGTGTTGCTAATAAATATATGTAATAAGTTTACGATTTATTTTTTGTGACAATGAAAAAATTAGTTTTTTTTTTCAAAACGGGACAAATGGCGTCCCGTTCAGGGTATCGTCGGGACACGGGACACTCCACTCTAAAACTGGTCTGTCCCGACGAAAACTGGACGGTTGGCAAGTCTATTGTTGTCGTAAGCCTGAGAACAGCTTATAGCATTTATCTCTGCGAATCATCGAATTTGCTTAAAAATGGCATTGATTTTTTAGTGCATATTTTTGCATACTTTGGTGAAAATGCATGTTTTTGCAAATTTTGCTTTAACTTCATATTTTCTTGCATATATTTAAAAAAAATATTTTTATTTTTGCTATCTTTGTGAATATTGTGATATTTTTTTCATGAAAATTTGCAAATCGGTTCATATGGGCTGATATACTTCCCCTGTCAGTGCATTTTTATAAAAAAGAAATAATGTTTAACTTTTTTATTTTGCTTAAAATTTTAGTTTGTATTCGGACATTACTGAAAAAGAGTTTTCATGGTAAATTTTTATTTTTTTTTTGTTTCTTGCTTTGTAAAAAATATTTTTAATTAGTTTTTTGCTGAATATATAACGTAACTCACAAGGGAAGTCTCCCTGGTGACACCCTCCGATCTTCATGAAATTTGGATATGTTGTTAAGAACGAAAATTAATTCGACACGTATTTTTTTTAGCGGCCCAAACTCACTTTTAGGGGGGGTCGATTTGTATGGGGGGTCGATTTGTATGGGGGGAAATTGACCTTTATCAGTTTTTTTGGATTTACGCCTATTTAAACAAAATTAATATAGGCGTGTGTGGTATCAGATTAAAGGTATTAAAAATACCTATCTCGTGGTGCTAACAACGGGCTAAAGGAGTTAATATTTTTCGACTAATTAACAAAAATGTCCTAAAATTTTGGTATTTTACTCAATATGACGAAAAGTTGGGCATGTTTGGACACGTTCTTAGCACACGTAGATAGGTTTCCAAATACTTTTCATTTGGTATGTAACATGACTAGGTTTCTTTGCATAATATAGCAGATAAACGAAAAAACTGAAAAATTGCATTGTCTTCCCCCCCTCCTTTTTACCCCCTAAATATGAAATTGGGCCGCTAAAAAAAAATACGTTACCCTTTATTTTTTCTGACCCTTTTTGAAAGCTTATAATAGAAGATCCTGACATGCGATTGACTTGGTATCAAGCTCATTCAAAAGTACTATGTATTTTTCTCTAAAAGTCAAGATAAATGTTCTTAGAGTTTAATTTTCTCAAATGGTAAAAAAATCAATAACAAAAAATCTTCATATATAATATCAAATATGGTCTCATATATGACCATATTCCAAAATTGGCGCTTATATAAGACACGATCATATATGATCCAATATATGTGATCATGTATTAGATCATATATTGAATCATATATTGGATAATATATTGAATCATATATGGGATCATATATGATGTTGGTTTCAATATGTTTTACATTCTTTTTCATATTTTTATTTATTTTTTTCATTTTAAACTATATGTAATAGATTATTATGTATATATTCACCAGAATTGCAAACGGTGTACATAAGTATAATTTAAAATTAAAAATATTTTTTTATTAATTTTGGTGTTTTGATATATTTTAATGAAACCTTTTAGTTTGATGATTTTCATTTTTAAGTTACTATCGTTTGCATTTTTGGTGACCATATAAAAATAAATAATTTAACTTATAGATATGAGAATACATTTTGAGTCTTTTTTTTATTTATCTATATATATAAAAGAGTGTGGTGACTGACTGACTGATTGACTGACTGACTGATTGGCAATAATCATCGCCCAGCCCAAACCGCTGAAGCTAGAGACTTGAAATTTGGAATGTAGGTTCGGCTCCCGACAAAACCACCCACTAAGAAGGGATTTTTGGAAATTCCGATTCTAAGGGGGGCAAAAGGGGGAAAAAAGGGCCCTTTGGGGGATTTTGTATCTTTTGAACTAATAGTCCTAGAAACTTCAAATTTGAACTCTAGGATCCTCTCGCGGAAATAAAATTTCGGATTTTTTTTTTTTTTTTAAATTCCGCCTCCAAGGGGGGAAAAAGGGGAAAATAGGGCATATTGGTACATTTTTTATATTCTAAACAAATGGTCCCAGAAACTTGAAATTTGGAGTCTAGCACCCTCTCGCGGAAATAACATTTTGGAAAAAGTAATATTTTGAAAATTCCGTTTCTAAGGTGGGGGGAGGGGGAAAATAGGGCAAGTTGATACATTTTGTATCTTTTGAACTAATGGTCCTACAATCTTGAAATTTTGAATATAGGATACTCTCGCGGAAATAACATTTTGAAAAATGTACTTTTTTGAAAATTCCGGTTTTAAGGGGGACAAAAAGGGGGAAAATAGGGCAATTTGGTGAATTTTGAACTAATGGTCCTAGAAACTAGATATTTGAACTATAGTATCCTCTCGGGGAAAAAAAATTTTTTTACTAAAATTTTTTCACTCAAAATTTTTTTTCACTCAAAATTTTTTTTTCACTCAAAATTTTTTTTTTTTACAAAATTTTTTCACTCAAAATTTTTTTTTACTCAAAATTTTTTTTCACTCAAAATTTTTTTTTACTCAAAATTTTTTCCCTCTCAAATTTTTTTTTTTTTTAAATTTTTTTTCACTCAAATTTTTTTTTCACTCAAAATTTTTTTTCACTCAAAAAATTTTTTTTACAATTTTTTTTTTACAAGTTTTTTTTACTCAACATTTTTTTTACTCAAAATTTTTTTTACTCATTTTTTTTTACTCAATTGTATTTTATTCTTCAGTTAAAATATTTTTTGCTTAATTTTTTGACTCAAATTTTTTACTCAATTTTTTTTATCTCATTTATTTTTTAATTTTAGGGAATTTATTGATTTAATCACTTAAATTTAGGGGGAAATAGGACAATTTTAAACATTTCGATCTTCTGAACTAATGGCCTCAGTAACCTAAAATTTGGACTATAGGATCCTCGCGCGGAAATAATACACTAAAAAAGTATTTAAAAAAAAATAAGAAGGGGAAATGGGGAAAAAAGGGCAATTTGGTACATGTTCTATCTTCTGACCTAATGGTCCTAGAAACTTAAAGTTTGGACTATAAGATCCACTAACGGAAAAAACATTCTGAAACAAAGTTTTTTTAATTCTGATTCTAGGGGGTTGAAAGGGGGAAAGTAGGATAATTTGGTACATTTTGTATCTTCTGAACTAATGGTCCTAGAAACTTAAAAATTTGGACTATACGATCCTCTCGCGGAAATTATGTTCTGAAGAAAATATTTTTTGAAAATTTTTCATTCAAATTTGGGGGGGAAATAGGACGATTTTGAAAATTTTCTATATTGTGAACTAATGGTCCCAGAAACCTGAAATTTGGACTATAGGATCCTCTCGCGGAAATAATATTCTGAAGAAAGTACTTTTTTAAAATGGCACTTCTAAGAAGGCGAAAAGGGGGAAAATTGGGCAATTTGGTACATTTTCTTTTCTCTGACCTAATGGTCCTAGAAACTTAAAGTTTGGACTATAAGAACCTCTCGCGGAAAAAACATTCCGAAACAAAGTTTTTTTTTCAATTCCGCATCTAGGGTGGTAAAAAGGGGGATAATAGGACAATTTGGTACACTTTGTATGTTCTGAACTAATTTTCCCAGAAACTTAAAGATTTTGACTATGGGATACTTCGCGGAAATAACATTGTGAAGAATGTTCTATTTTGAAAATTTCGCTTCTAAGGGGGAAAAAGGGGAAAGTAGGGTAATTTTGTGTCTGCTGAGCTAATGGTCGTAGATCCTTGAAATTTGGGCTGTACGAAATAACTTTCTGAAAGAAGTAGTTTTTGAAAATTCCGGTTTGTATCTGCTGAACAAATAGGACTGCACGATCCTCTCGCCTGGACTGCACGATCCTCTCGCGGAAATAACATTCTAAAAAAGTACTTTTTTGAAAATTCCGCTTTAAAGGGGGAAAAAGAGGAAGGTAGAGCAATTTTGTATCTGCTGAAAATATAATCCTAGATACTTGAAGTTTGGAGTGAACGAACCTCTCGCGGAAATAACATTCTAAAGGAAGTACTTTTTCAAAATTCTGGGGGGAAATCGGGAAAGCAGGGCAACTTTGAATCTGCTGAACTAATGGTCCTTAATACTTGAAATTTAAACTGTACGATCCTTTCGCGAAAATAACATTCTTAAAGAAGAACTTTTCCAAAAATCCGCTTCTACGGGGAAAAAGGGGGAAAGTAGGGCAATTTTGTATCTGCAGAACTAATGGTCCTAGATACTTGAAATTTGAACTGTACAATCCTCTCGCAAAAATAATATTCCAAAGAAAGTACTTTTTGAAAATTCCGGGGGAAAAAGGGGGTGCGTGGGGTAATTTTGAATCTGCTAAACTCATGGTCCTAGATACTTGGAATTTCAACTGTACGATCCTCTCGCGGAAATAACATTGTTAAAGAAAAACTTTTTTAAAAATTATGCTTCTTCGGGGAAAAAGGGGGAAAGTAGGGCAATTTTGTATCTGCTGAACTAATGGTCCTAAATACTTAACATTTGAACTGTACAATCCTATCCCGAAAATAACATTCTAAAAGAAGTACTTTTTTGAAAATTCGTTTTTAAAGGGGGAAACATGGGGAAGAAGGGCAATTTCGTATCTGCTAAACGAATGGTCCCAAAAACTTGAAATTTTAAGTCTACTCTCGCGGAAAAAACATTTTGTAAAAAGTAATATTTTAAAAAATCCTTTTATAAGAGCAGGGGTGGTGGGTAGAAGGGGTTTAATAGGGCAATTTTGTATCTTCTGAACAAACTTGAAATTTTGAATCTGGATGCTCTCGCGGAAATTATTTTTTGAAAAATATATTTCTTTGAGAATTTTGGTTTTAAGGAGGCCCAAAAGGGGGAAATTAGGGCAATTTGCTAAACTTTAAATTAATGGTCTTAGAAACATGACATTTGGAATATGGGATCATATCGCGGCAATAACATTCTAAAAGAAGTACTTTTTTGAAAATTTCGCTTTTAAGGGGGAGAAAGGAGGAAAGTAGTGCAATTTTGTGTATGCTAAAGTAATGGTCCTAGATACTTGAAAATTGGACTGTACGATCCTCCCGCGGAAATAACATTCGGAAAGGAATACTTTTTTAAAAATTCCTCTCTTAAGGGGAAAAAGAGGGGAAAATAGAGCAATTTTGAATCTGCTGAACTAATGGTCCTAAATACATGAAAATTGGACTGTACGATCCTCCCGCGGAAGTAACATTCGGAAAGAAATACTTTTTTAAAAATTCTTCTTTAAGGGGGAAAAAGGGGGAAAGTAGGCCAATTTTGTATCTGCTGAACAAATAGTCCTAGATACTTGAAAATTGGACTGCACAATCCACTCGCGGAAATAAAATTCGAATGAAGGACTTTTTGGAAAATTCCGCCTCTAAGAGGGAAAAGAGGGCAATTTTGTATCTGCTGAACTAATGGTCCGGGAGACTTGAAATTTGGACTGTACGATCATTTCGCGAAAATAACATTCTGAAAGAAGTACTTTTTTAAATATTCCGATTTTGAGTGGGGAAAAGGGGAAAAGTAGGGCAATTTTGTATCTGCTGAAATAATGGTCCTATATACTTGAAATTTCGACTGTACGATCCTCTCGCGGAAATAACATTCTCAAGGAAGTACTTTTTTGAAAACTCTACTTTTAAGGGGGAAAAAGGGGAAGGTAGGGCAATTTTGTATTTGCTGAACTAATGGTCCTCGATACTTAAAATTTAACTGTACGATCCTCTTGCGGATATAACATTCTAAAAGAAGTACTTTTTTTTAAATTCTGCTTCCACGGGGGGAAAAGGGAGAAAGTAGGGCAATTTTGAATCTGCTTAACTAATAGTCCTACATACTTGAAGTTTGGACGGTACGATCCTCTCGCGGAAAAAACATTCTAGAAGAAGTACTTTTTTGAAAGTTCTCCTTCTAAAGGGGGAACAGGTGGAAAGTAGGGCAATTCTGTATCTGCTGAACTAATGATCCTAGATACTTCAAATTTGAACTGTACGATCCTCTTGCCCTATTTTGCCCCAAGAGGGGTAAATTTTAAACTAATGGTCTTAAAAACATGAAATTTGCAATATAGGATCATCTCGCGGAATAACATATTGAAAGAAGTACTTTTTTGAAAATTACTTTTTAAAGGGGGAAAGAAGGGCAATTTTGTATCTGCTGAAGTAATGGTCCTAGATATTGAAGTTTGAACTGTACGATCCTCTAGCGGGAATAACATTCTGGAAGAAGTACTTTTTTGGAAAAATCTGCTTCTATAGGGGGAAAAAGAGGGAAAGTAGGGTAAACTTGAAATTTGAATCCTCTTGCGGAAACAACATTCTAATGGAAGTACTTTTTTGAAAATTTCGCTTCTACGGGGAAAAAGGGGGAAATTAGGGCAATTTTGTATCTGCTGAACTAACGGTCCTAGATACTTGAAATTTGGAGTGTACGATCCTCTCGCGAAAAAAACATTCTGAAAGAAGTACTTTTTTTAAAAAATTTGTTTTATAGGTGGAAATAGGGGAAAAGTTGGGCAATTTTGTATCTGCTGAACTAATGGTCCTAGATACTTGAATTTTGAACTGTTTTGTATCTGCTGAACTAATGGTTCTAGATACTTGAAGTTTGGACTGTACGATACTCTAGCGGAAATAACATTCTGGAAGAAGCACTTTTTTAGTAGCTTCTAAGGGGAAAACGGGGAAAGTAGGGCAATTTCGTATCTGCTGCATTAATGGTCCTAAATACTTGAGATTTGGACTGTACGACCCTTTTGCGGAAATAACATTCTAAAATAAGTACTTTTATGAAAATTCTGCTTCTAATGGGAAAAAGGGGGAAGTAGAGATACTTAAAATTGGTAAATTACGATCCACTCGCGGAAATTACATTCTGGGAAAATAAATTTTTGAATTTTCGCTTCAATTTGGTACATATTGTTCCTTATGCACTAATGTTCCTTGAAACTTAAAGTTTGAACTATGGGATCGTTTCGCCAGAATAAACTTTTTCAACTTTAAATCTACTCAAAATATAATATTTTAAAGGTCGAAACTAACAATTTTTATGTTTAAAGAAAAATTATTAAGAATTTGAAGTAATAATTTTTTTTTTTCAGCTAACCGGTAACGAAGTACCGGGCGAGTTAGCTAGTTATTCATATAACAACAGTCTAAATTGATGTTTTCTGTAAAGACAGTTGAGCTCAGGCTCTAATTATAATTATGTATTATAATTTTTTAATCATGTTATATATGGTTTGAATTGAGAAAGGTGTGAAAGAAAAATTTATTTTTCTAAAAATTTAAGACATCCTGGTTCGTTTTTTACTAGTTTCATATAATCCAGTTATTATAATCATCAGAAAAACTTTTAATGTCAAATTTATTCAGTTAATAGTCAATTATATTCTATATGTGAAAATTATTAACAGATCGCAGCCGCCAAGGATTGAACCCATGATCTGTAATGTTTTTGCTATTAACTGCCTCTTAGGTACGATCACTCTAGACCAGCGACAGGCAAACACATACTATCATATTTTTTCTTTGTGTGTGTAACATGTAGTACTCTCATACTCAATGCACCTAAAGAACTTATAGTAAAAATAATAACACATTTAAACATTTAAAAAATAAAAAATATAATAAATGGCACTGGTTAAAATGTCTAGCAATGTAATATTTAGTGAATAGTGACAAACTAAGCATTGGTTTACCAAAAAATTTTCCTTAAACAAGAATTTGACATTAAAATTCTTTATTGATTATTTCTCTAAGTATATTTTAAACAAGAAGAGAGGAGAATATTGTGTTTTTTTGATTTTGTTTAATGAGTGAGAGCATGTAGGTGTGAGAGTAAAAACGCCGCGTAGTGCTTTTGCCTGTCGCTGCTCTAGACCGATACGCTAAGTTGGCTGTTAAACAAGTATCAACTAAATCATGGTTTTTTCAATTCTTGTGTGGTTGTTGCTGTGTTTTTTTCGTACAGAAGAAGGTGAAATTGCATTATGGTGAATAAATTCAATTTTTTAGTAATCATCATTCGTCCTCCTCTCCTTCATCAACTGTGATCTAACTAAATTGAAATTAAAAGATCTTATATATAAAGATTTTCAATTGATATCAATTACGAAAGATGCGAACAAAGGGCTAATTAAAGGAACGTTGATTTCCTTTGTGTTTTCTTGTTTTAGTGTTAATTCCGATTATCTTCGGACTTAGCGTTTTTGTTATGATATAAGCCTCTTTTTTACAATATTTATAGTCAAAATCTAAAAAAGGATATAAAATAATATTAATATTTAAGATATTTCTAGAATTTTTATAGTATTGAAGTATTACCAACGATAGCATTTGGTGATAATAGGTTAATGACAACACGGATGTCATTTAACGAAGCAACCATGTACCTTTAAAGATTGGCTAGATACTGCTAGTTACATACATACATACATACATGTTGGAGTGTATTTTGTTAAGACCATGGGATACTTAAGCCCATTGGATGCTAAAGACAATGGAATGCTTTTTAAGGAAAGATATATTGTCTTTCAGAAATCCATTTGAAAAATATTAAAAATTATTACACATTTCTTTTTTATTCCAGCAAAAAAGAACTTGCTACTACTAAATGCATGCATCAAAATTCATAGCCCGAGTAAAAAAGAGTTATAAGTATATAGCCGTGACAAATTAGATCCCAAATATGGTGGACACAATTGTTTCAAATATTATCTTCAGTTATTATACAAGATCTGAACAGATAGTCTTATATATAATATGATACGTAAAATGGGTCTATATGGTTTTATCAGTTTGATCCGGATTGATACAATATTAAATAAATTGAGACTATAAGACATAAATATATATGGTTAGATATTGCTCTACATAAAGAACATATTTTTGTATATAACATTATATAAAGTGCATATGATTATATATAATGTTATACAAATTATATGACGTTATAAGGAGCAATATATGATTAGTCATAATGCCCGACTAAAAAAAATAATACGGGGTAATATAGCATTTGATCCCAAAAATGGAGGATCCAAAATTATATGATTATATCTTATTAGATCAAAATTTAGATAATAAGATATAATTAGATCCCATAAATGGAACGGTAAATATTATCTAATTTGATATTATAAAAAATTAGATTTAATAAGATCTAATAATACACAATTATATCTTATTAGATCTAATATGATCTTTAATATCAAATCAGATGAAATTTACCGTTCCATTTTTGGGATCCATTTAAATCTAATTATATCAAATTTAATCTAATAAGATATAATCATATATTTTTAGATCCTTCATTTTTGGGATCAAATGATGGATCTATTTATATACAATTATATAAAAAACTATATAATTACATCAAAACTTTTTTACTCGGGTGGTTTTAAATTATATTTAATCGTATCAGTTTTCTCCAAGTGATATAATTATATAGACCCAATTCACGTATCACATTATATATAAGGTTAGATCATAAAATATACCCGTAGATAATTATTAATGTAATTGTATCCGCCATATTTGGGGTATAATTAGTCATGAACTTTTTTTCTTTTTTTACTAGGGAGCAAGCAAATAATTACTTAAGGCTTCGATTAAAAGTAATATATTTAGTAGTATGTATTTTATCTTGCTGGGTTATGTTTGTAAGAATATTTGAAGGATAGAGATAAAAACTTTTCTACTTACATCATGTTTGTAAGGATATTTGAAGGACAGAGATAATAACTATTTCTACTTACAACATGGTGACAATGCACATTGGTCTGGCAAGCCATATTTTTTGGCCAAAACTAAAATAATCACTTATACACATAAATTGAAATAAAATACACTATTAACAACAAAAAACATAAATTTTATAAAGTTTTGAAAAATTTTAATCTATTTTTTAACCCATCTAGAGCCGAGGGAACAAATTATTCTCTTCATGTTTCTAAATTTTTTTACTATAACACTGTGCAGCACGCTTTTTACCTTAGATGGGACCTACATAAATTAAGTACACCAAAACCCGAAGGGTTTTAAAAACTTAGATCGAGTTCATTTTTTATAGCCCACTGAAGTTTTCCAATTTTTTTCAAAGGCGTTTTAAATAAGCAAAAAAAAAAGTATTAAATCGAAATCTGAGGTAAATAATGTTACAAGATGTCTGCAGTAAAACTTGATGGCGATTCTTTTCTTAGAACATATTAACCCTCTATCTCTCATTTTTAGGACTCATATTGCTTCTTTTTTAAATATTCTCATAAAACACCACTAAAACGTGTTAAAATGATATACAAAAATTTTCTGCATCAAATTTCACTAGAGGTTGTTAAATACCAAAAGTTCCTACGAAAAATGCAAAATGCTTAAATAAGTAAAATTGTAAATTGTTAAATTGTTTTTCACCAAAGTCGTGTGAAGAAAAAATGTATAAATCTGCTTCTAAGCTAAATAATGTTAACAGATGTCTTCAGTAAATTTGATGGCGGTTCTGTTCTTGTAACATATTACCCCCTATCTTCCATTTTTAGTGGTTATGTTGGACCTTTTTCGCAAATATTCTCATAGAACACCACTAAAACGTGCGTTTAAAGGGTTAAAATGCTCTACAAACATTTTATGAATTAAATTTCACTATGGGTTGTCAAAGGCTAAATATCGAACAAAAAGTTCAGAATGCTTAAAAAAGTAAAATTGTAAAGTATTATAGTGAAACACAATTTAACAAAATATGATAATTTCAAAATTTTTGAAACATTTTGGTTATATCGCACTAACTTTTGGCCGTTGACAAAGTGAAATTATATAGTGAAATTTTATGCAAAACATTTTCTTTAGAACATTTTAACTCTTTAAACGCACGCCTTACAAGGGAAGTCTCCCTAGTGTCACCCGCGGATCTTTATGGAATTGGTTTTATTTTGTAGATCAGAAAAAATAAAGGGACACGTATTTTTTTTTTAGCGGCCCAAATTCATATTTAGGTGGTAAAAAGGAGGGGGGAAGACAAGGCCATTTTTCAGTTTTTTTTTTCATTTATCTCCTATATTATGCAAAGAAACCTAAAATACCAAAATTTTAGGCCATTTTTGTTAATAAGTCGAAAAATATTAATTTCTTTGGCCCGTTGTTAGCACCACGAGATAGGTATTTTTAATAGCTTTAATTTGATACCACACATACCTATATTAATTTTGTTTAAATAGGCGTAAATCGTAAAAAACTGAAAAAGGTCAATTTCCCCCCATACAAATCGACACCCCCTAAAAATGAGTTTGGGCTGCTAAAAAAAAATACGGGTCGAATTAATTTTCGTTCTTAACAACATATCCGAATTTCATGAAGATCGGAGGGTGACACCAGGGAGACTTCCCTTGTTCGTGGTGTTCTTTGAGGATATTTGAAGAAAGGGCCAAAATGACCCCTATAAATGGGAGATAGAGGGTTAATGTGTTTTCAGAAAAGAACCGCCATTAAATTTTACTGAAGAAATCTTTTTGTTTCTTCGATTTTCGCCAAGCAACACGTTGGGTTTGTTCTTGTTTTTTATTTCCACTCTGCCAAACTGTGAGTAAATTACAGTTCTTGGAGCAAAAGTTTCCTGAAACAAAAATTGATTTCTTGAAAATAAGCAACAACTAGCAAAAAGTTATTGATGATTTGTAAGCACCAAATATCACTTTAATTTTTTGTCTTTTTGGGTCATTGAAATTGCTTGAAATTTTATAAGTTTTATACTATATTTCCTTTTATAAAAAGCAAAAATCACTGATTTTGAAGTTATGAAAGTTTTCCTGTAATTTCCTTTTTCCATAATTTTTATTGAATATTTCAATATTGAAAATTCAAATACTTACTATCGTCATTAATTTTCATAACTAATAGATTATAAAAGTTTTTTTTATTTTCGTCTAGCCAGTGTCCTAAGAAATCAAAAAATTACACCACGTGTTTCAGTTTACCACTGCACTTACAACATTGAACTTTCTCACTTCATAGAATAACAGTTAATTAAAGTTTGCAAAAACAAATTATTTTTTTTGTTTATCTGAAGTGTTTGCTACAATATTCCAACAACAAATATAGAAAAAAAAGTTTTGAGTTTTGGCCAAAAAAAATGGGTCTGGGAGACCATTGTGCAATGTGCCAGGTTGTCACTTTCACTTATAGACAGCTTTCTTGTACACTGATAGAAATTTGTACATGAAAATAATGACAATCTACATTAATGTTATGAAAAATGACGTTAAAAAGGAACCTATGTAGGCACGGTGCCCTGGATAGGATTTAAATTAAGTTTTGGTGTTATTCCGATTTTTAAGTGGATTATGTTTTTAGACGATAGAAGAAAAAAAATGAGCCAAAAAAGAAAAAAAGTACTAGGCGCTTTTTTTTGGCGGGCAAAAAGAAGAATTTCTAAAAAACAAAAAGTAATTTATTATTTTAAATGCATTAAAATTTATTTATACAGTTGTAAATTTATCACATAGTATTTACTTATCAGTGATATTTAAATATATATGTAACAAATTTTTCCAGATATGAGACTTAAAAGAATAATTTCACTATTAATTGAAACTAGATGAAATATGTCCTTGTAAATTATTTAAAAATGTAAGTTCTTAAAAGTTTTCAGTGTACTACTCAGACGGACAGCAAAACTCAAAGTTCCCTCAATATTAGGGATGCCAAACGGGATTAACTTTGAAAAATCCCGGGATTCGGAATTTTGAAAATTGAAATTTCGGGATCCCGGGATTTTCGGGATTTTTTCGGGATCCCGGGTTTTTCGGGATTTTCGGGTTTTTTGGGTATTTTCGGGATTTTTTATTTCCTATATTAAAAAAAAAATAAGATTTATATAAACTTAAATATTTTTATTTGTCATATTTTTATATAAACATGTACATAAAATAGCTGAAAAAACAAAATATACCACTGTGCAATACGATTTAGGCCAAAAAAATATAATCACAGACTATATACAGACTCGACAGTAGAGTTTTATAAAAAAAAATGGGGAAAAACTAAGCGACTTTAGGAGAAACACAGCGGTTTTTAGTCCGTTTTACGCTAACATGGCAACACTTTCTACGACTTAGGAGGGAGTGAAACTACAAAAACCGATCTGGCATCCATTTTTCTTATGGCGCGTTATATCAGTGTTCTCTTTCTAACCTAATTCGTAGAATAATTTGAAAATATTAACCACAGACTAAATACAGACTCGACAGTAGAGTTTTATAAGAAAAAATGGGGAAAAACTAAGCGATTTTAGGAGAAAACACAGCGGTTTTTAGTCCGTTTTACGCTAACATGGCAACACTTTCTACGACTTAGGAGTGAGTGAAACAACAAAAACCGATATGGCATCCATTTTTCTTATGGTGCGTTATATCAGTTTTCTCTTTCTAACCTAATTCGTAGAATAATTTGAAAACATTAACCATATGGCTAAAAAATACTTTTTTGACACCTGTCATATTTGTCGAGTCTGTATTAGTCTGTGTATTAACCATATGGTTAAAGAATACTTTTTGACACCTGTCATTTATGTCGAGTCTGTATTAGTCTGTGATATAAGTACCATTTATAGACCAAAACTTCTGAGGTGGTTTAAGAACTTAGCTCGAGTTCTTTTTTATGGCCCACTGAAGTTTTAATTTGTTTTCAAAAGCGTTTGGGAAAAGTAAAAAACATGTTTTAAATCTGCTGCTGACCAGATAATGTTAGTACTTTTTTTAGAATTTATTAATCCTCTATCTCCATTTTAACGGGTAATTTTTGTAATTTTTGCTCCTAACCAGTGTTGCCATATATTAAGATTTATCTTGTTTTGCAAGTTTTTTTTTTCTGAAAAAAAAGATTTTTGAAAAGGTAAAAACAAAAATTTAATTTTAAATAAGCTCAAATTACCTCAGAAATATATTTTTTTTTTATAAATTTAACTTGTTTTTAATGTTAAAATTGAATTTAAAACACAATTTGTGAGTTTTTTTAATGATTTTAATACTTTTTTCAAAAAAAAAGTTTTTTTTTTACAAAAAAAAGATTTTTTTCAGAAAAAATAAGATTTTTCTAAAAAATATATTGTAACACTGCTCCTAACAGAGCACCACTAAACCACAGACTAAATACAGGCTCGACAGTAGAGTTTTACAAGAAAAAATAGGGAAAAAATAAGCGATTTTAGGAGAAAACACAGTGGTTTTTAGTCCGTTTTACGCTAACATGGCAACACTTTCTACGACTTAGGAGTGAGTGAAACAACAAAAACCGATCTGGCATCTATTTTTCTTATGGCGTGTTATATCAGCTTTCTCTTTCTAACCTAATTCGTAGAATAATTTGAAAAAATTAACCATATGGTTCACGACTACTTTTTTGACACCTGTCACTTATGTCGAGTCTGTATTAGTCTGTGACTAAACCGTGTGTAATATTTCAACTGAATTTTTCAGTTGCATCAACTCAAAATTCAGTTCCTGCTAATAAATTCGGCTGTTAGAACTAAATTTTGTAGTTGTTTTAATTAAAAAACAGTTTTGTCAACATAATTCAGTTGTGACCACTGATATTCAATTGTGACAGCATATATGTAAATATTTCGTCCGAATTTTGTTGCATCAACTGAATCTCAGTAGCTAATCATCAAATTTATTTACAAATATTTTTATTTTGTCATTTTGCAGATTTAATTAGGCTTTTACGATTACCAATTTCAATAGCAATATTTAATTTTTTTTTGCTTTGCAAAATCGTAAAGAACATTTTTAAACTTGATTTTAATAAGTGATACTTCAATTCATTCAAATCCGAATTGTTTTTAGTTGAAAATTTCAATGTTTTAAATTTCGGGATTTTCGGGATTTTTAAAAAAAAAACCCGGGATTCGGGATTTTATAAATCCCGAAAATCCCGGGATTTTCGGGATCGGGATTTCCCGTTTGGCATCCCTACTCAATATAGACATTAGTGATTCATATCATTTTAAAAGAATTTATTCTTTTTTGTTAAAAATGTTTTTTCAAAACTAAAAAAATCAGAAAACGATAGTAAAACCATTGAAAATGTGTTTGCAGTGCCTAGGGAAGAGTAAAACAATATAAATTGTTTGAAAAGAGATAAAGAAAGTGGTTGGGACTATTTGTTTATTGTCAATCTTATGGATGCGATAAATATCCTTTTTTAATTTTTTTTATTTCGCCAAAAATGCTTTGAAAATTTTGTTTGTATTGTTGGTGTAACTTCCCTCCTTCAAAATCTAGAAATAGGATCAGTCTTAAATGTGAAATAACTCCAAGAGTTAAAATTTTCATTAAATTAAAGAAGAAATTTCATTTAGTATCACTAAATAGTGAAATTATTCTTTTAAGTCTCATATCTGAAAAAATATGTCATATATGTATATATTTAAATCTCACTGATAAGTGAATATGTGATGAATTTACATCTGTATAAAAAAATGTTAATGCATTTGAAAGAATAAATTCTTTTTTCTCTTTTTGTAATTCTTTTTTTTGCCCGCCAAACAAAAGCGCCTAGTACATTTTTTTCTTTTTTGGCTCATTTTCCTTCTTTTATAGTCTAAAAACATAATCAGCCTAAAAATTGGAGTAACACCAAAATTTTATTTAAATCCTCTCCAGGGCACCGTGTAGGGTTTCATTGAATTAATCAAATAGGTATCATAAAATTTAAATGCAAGAACAAGTTTCATTAAATTAATGAAAATTGTTCATATAAAATATAAATTGTGTTTTATGAAAATTTTTCATTACTTTAATGAAAAAATTATTTAATTCTAATAAAATACCTTAATTGAAAAAATTCGATTTTAGTTTTCTCGCACAAAATTTTACTCCAACTTTAAATTGTAATCTATATAAATAAAAATCAATTGTCGTTCGTTGGTAACAGCATCAGTTGAGAACGGCTTGACCGATTTGGGCAATTTTTTTTTTGAAATGTTCGTCATAGTCCAACTTAGGTTTTTACGTAGAGAAAAAATGACCACGCCCACTTTTACGCCCACTTTTTTCGATTTATCTAAAATTCGAAATCGGCTGCACCAATTTGGGTAATTTTTTTTTAAATGTTCGTAGTAATCCAATTTAAGTTTTTACTGAAAGAAAAATCGACCACGCCCACTATTACGCCCACTTTTTCAATTTATATAAAATCTGAGAATGGCTGGACCGATTTGACAAATTTTTTTTAAATGAATTTTCATCGTGTTCCAACTTTTGTTTTTACGAAAAAAGAAATTGACCACGCCCACTTTGTCTAATTTTTGTTGAAAATGTTCGTCATAACTCAACTAAGGATGTTATGGATAGTAAAATTTCCCACGCCCACTAGAACTATAACGGCCAGACCGATTTGGTTATAGTCCGCAAAATGGAATGGCTGGATCAATTTGTCTAATTTTGTTTTAAATGTCCGTCATAGTCCAAGAAATGGAGAATTGTTTCGGAAAGAACAATTTTCCATTTCTACGCCCTTTTTTGAATGGATGGACCGAGCTGGTAAAATTCAAATAAGGTTTTTACGGTAAGAAGAGTTGTCCACCGACTCTTTTTTCGATATATATAAAATTAGCTCTATAGAAAAATATAATATAGAATAATAAAATATAAATAAAGCTTTTTTAAGGTTTTTTCGGAAAACAAATTTATTACACCCACTTTTACGCCTCCTTTTTTCGATATATCTATAATCGGTGAAGGTGTGGATCGATTTTACTAAACTTTTTATTTAAATGTTCGTCACAATACAACTTAGGTTTAAACGGAAATATAAATTTTTCACACCCACTATTATTTCGATATATCTAAAATAGAAGAACGTCAGGGCCGATTTGGCTATTATTAGTATTTGTTGACGTTCGTGATAGTAAAACTAAGCTTATTACGGGAAAAAAATGTCCACTGCCATTTTTTTTTCAATACATCTAAAATCGGAGAACGACTGGCCTGATTTGGTAAATTTTTTCTTTAATGATTTTTATAGCCCATTGTTTAGTCTTATTGTCCTTCCCCACTTTAAAGCCAACATTTTTTAACATCCTTAAAATTTGTAGCACTTGAGATCGCCTGGACCGATTTGGTTTTTTTTTTGCTTTAAATGTTCGCAATGGCCCATGTAATTGTTCGGAAAGAAAAATTGTCCTCGCCCACTTTTTTTCGATGTATCTAAAATTCATTTTGACTCTAATTCGATCTATTAAAAAAAATTATTAACACACAAATTTTAACGCCCACTTTTGTCTATAGACTTTTGTCTATTTATAAATATGTCCACTCATATTGACCGGACTGCATTTTTTATGTTAATTATATTCTAATTAGGTTTTTAAGGAAATATAATTATAAAAAAAAGTGTTCCGGAAAAATGGCAATTCGGGAAAACTATAAAGGTTTGTTTGAAATCAAGACAACAGCTCACGATAAGAACGAAGGATATGCGTAATTTATTTTTGTGTTGTTTGTAATGATATTAAGGAAGTTTTACATTTGTACAGTTCGCAAAGTTCAAAACATGGTAATTTTTTTTAGTTGCTAAAATATAATTTGAAAATGATTATCTGCCAAATCGGGTCTTTAAAACCACGCCCAAAAATTTTTCTAAGTCAAGAAGTTTATTACATTTTTTGCGAGCTATATATTTAAAGCGAAACGAAATATAACACTGATCTTATATTGGAGCCAGCAACGCGGACCGGGCCAGCTAGTACATTATAAAAACCACGAAGTAATATAAAACAGTGCGAATTTAGAAAATCTAAAATTAATAATTTACTTTTAATTTCAAATTTCATAAGAAAAGTCTGAAAAAATCACAAAATAACCAAGTTAAAAAAACACTTTCACATATTTTTTTTATCTACAGATTTCACTCAGTTTCTGAAACAAAATTTTATTTATAACATTTACTTTTAATACATAAGTAAAACCACGAAATAATATAAAACAACGTGAGTTTAATCAATACTTATAATTAGGGCAACCAAAAACATCGTTTAAAGCTCTTAAAAAAAACGGAAAAGACATCAAAATAAGCAGTAAAAATTAAGAAAATGTGGAAACAAAAATACTTTTTTGTTTCCACATTCCTTTAGTTAATTTTAATCAAAAACGTCTAATATTATAGGATGTCTATGAAATTTTACGTGTTTCATAAAAAAATAAATTAAAATCATCGGATTTCTTTATAAGAAAAAATTATTTTATTAAATTGACAGGGGGGTGAAATAAAGCCATAGGCAATAAGGCCATATGGCCTTATTTCCCAAAGAGTTGAGAAATAAGGCCATATGGCGTTATTACCAACCACTGTTGGAAATAAAGCCATATATGGCTTTGTTACTCATTTGAATATTTTTTTAAAAAATGTTCATCATTATTTTGCGGAGAAAGTGGGGGGGTGAAATAAAGCCATAGGCAATAAGGCCATATGGCCTTATTTCTCAATTCAATGGGAAATAAGGCCATATGGCTTTATTACCAACACGATTGAGCAATAAAGTCATATTGATTTTGCAACCAAAGTGGAAATAAAGCCATATCAGTTCAAAATGTGGAAATATATTTCCCCGTAAATCCTGCTACCCAAAAAAAAAATATTTAGCGAATCCGCTAAATTAATTTATGGAGTTTGTAATCCCTAAGTCCGGCCAAAGGCCGGCTACGCAGAAAAAAAATTTTTTTTTGACTATCTTTAAATTAAAAAACCACATATACCACGAACCTCGGAACTTAGAGTTGTCTAGAGGCACCAATTTTTTATTGGCAGGGTTTTTAATTTAAAGATTGTTTAACAAAAAAAGTTTTTCTGTGTAGCCGGCCTCCGGCCGGGCTTAGGGATTACAAAATCCATGCATTAAACCCACCCTCTCCGCAAAGTAAAGTTTTCTAGGGTAGCAGGCCTTTTCGCTATCAAATTTGTTATGCCTCAAAAAGGCATAATAACCAAAATAGCTTTGGTTTGCAGAGAGGGTGGGTTTAATGCATGGAGTTTGTAATCCCTAAGCCCGGCCGAAGGCCGGCTACGCAGAAAAACTTTTTTGTTAAACATTCTTAAAATTAAAAATCCTGCTATTTAGTGGAAAATTTTTTCCACATTTTCCCCTACACTTTGCGAATACTTTTATAAATTTTCAAATGAGTAATAAAGCCATATATGGCTTTATTTCCAACAGCGGTTGGTAATAAGGCCATATGGCTTTATTTCTCAACTCATTGGGAAATAAGGCCATATGGCCTTATTGCCTATGGCTTTATTTCACCCCCCGAGAAAGTGCACTCAAAAAATTATGTAGGTAAATTCCAGTGAATATTCACTTAAAACAAATGAACTTTTATTTAAAAACCATTCCAGTGTTTTTTTCTTTTAAAATAAAAACACAATACAGTCAATTTTAAATGTTAATTTAATGACTAACCAAAACATTAAAAAACTAGTGAATATTCAGTTATTTTGTATTGAAAAACAGTAAAACTATAGAAGAAATTTTTTACTGCCGAAATTAAATGTAACAGAAAATTCGTTTTTAATACAGTAAATTATTTTTTTTAAACTACAGAAACAGTAGAAAATAAGAAGTCCATAATAAAATGAATGATTTTTCTTTTAAAATAACTTTACTGATTACTTTTTAAAATAACCTACAAACAGTTAATGACATAATTTTCTTAGTGTGGAAATATATTTCCACGTAAATCCTGCTACCCAAAAAAAAATTATTTAGCGAAGCCGCTTAATTAATTTATGGAGTTTGAAATGGCGTACGGACATAGCGCCCAAGGTCATATCGCCCAAAACCGTAAATGTCATATCGCCCAAGCTGCGACATATAGCCCAAAATGATAGGTCTAAAAATGTTATTTCTCCCAAAACCAAATTGTCAAAAAATCCAAAATATTTTTTTTTGGACGAAATGTCGAAATTACGACTTCTATGATTTTTTTTTTTTTAATAAAGGTTTTCTGCGTAGCCGGCCTTTGCACAATGGGCCAGGATTTCCATATTTTGGCCAAAAGAGCCGTACAGGTAAACTAAGCAACTGATTAATGGGTTACAATCTAGACACTTTGAACCTTCTAAAACATAAGTATTATAAAATTGCGACTTCTAGAATTTAAATTGCAGATGTACAAAGTCAAAACTTTAAATTATTTGGTTAATTTCAAATTTAAGAAAAATAGCTTAAATTTTAAAAACTTAATAGAAATTAGTAATTTTAATGACCATTATTATTCATGATAGATCTAATCTGTGAGCCAAAGGAAAGAAATAGAAAAATATGTATCTAAAAATCACTTTTTTTATATCTGATACACAAAAACCCCCTGAATTTGGTAAATATCAATATTACAAGTCCTGGATTTAAAAGGATTTAAAGGATATTGAAAAACCTTTAATGCAAAAACTTTCCATAAGATATATACTATTTAAATTTTTGCGACCGTTTGCGACCGTTCATAACTTTTTGAGTTTTGAGCAATTATATCAAAAAGGAAATTTGAAATTGGACTATAATCACAGTTTACCATTAATTTACTCGTCATTGAAAAAAAATATATGTTTATTCCAATTTTCCAAGTAAGATACATGCATTGTAATGTTTATTAAATTTTTGCGGATTAAAAATATTTCAGACAAATTTTGGTCGAAAATTGGTCCGAAATTTTTTGAAAATTTGAGAATTTTCGCCAATTTTGTTGGTTGAAAAATTTAAACTATTTTTTTTTAAGTGAGTAAGCTTGAGCACAAAAAAATTTTCGTACTTGAGCGAAGTTATTTTTCGTGAGCATGCGTGAGTCAAGAATCTCTAACTCGCCTATCTTTTTTTAACCTAAGTAAGCGTTAGCAAAAAAAATCGTGCGTAAGCGTGAGAGAGCGAAGTTATTTTTCGTGAGCCTGCGTGAGTCAAAAGTCACACGCCCATCTCTAATACAAGATGCATCGTTTAGGAGCGTCAAAACTTTACATTTTTTAGGCGCATTAAAGAGGGCCATAGATGTTTTGAAAATAAAATATGGTTTTAAATTGAAACAATTTTATTCTTCTTTGAAAACGTGACAAATAGATGTTTCAGATGAAATAATCTCGTTTTAGTGCATATATATTGGATACTTATATATATACTAGCTGGCCCGACAGACGTTGTCCTGTCCAAATATGTATGAAAAATGTTTGTGCTCGATTTGTGAAAAGCTCTTTGAAATTTGTAAAAATAGGTAAAAAAAGAAAACGTATTTTTGAAAAATAATTTTTATTTTTATAGGTTTGGGGTATGTTTAATTTACATGTGATTTGAAAATATGTACACTGAGTCGTATGGTGTTCTATTTACATTTTAATAGAGAGATCGATGTTTTGGTAACCAATTAAAATATGGAAATACTTTTTTCGATAGCTTTCCTGTGATTCATTCATTGCAATGCTCTATGATACACGACATTTTTTGTTTTGTTGTCTGGCGCGTATACAAATAAAGCTGACGGTGTTCCGACACGGGAACAGGCGACATACAATTGACCATGCGAGAAGCATGGATTTTCAAGGTTAATACCGCAAACACGCAATGATTGCCCCTGAGATTTGTTAATTGTCATTGCGAATGCAAGCCGTACCGGAAACTGCAAGCGTTTAAATTCGAATGGCATATCGGTCGGAACCATTGGAATCCGTGGTATCAAGACGTCTTCTCCTTTGTACTTTCCTTTAAGTATTGTTGCTTCGATGATGTTATTCATCAGGTTTTTTACCGCAAGTCGGGTGCCATTACAAAGACGTGGTTGGTTAATGTTTCGTAACATTATGATTACCGATCCGACTTTCAGTTGGAGATTGTGAGGCGGTAATCCGGGTAATTCCAGCGAGTTTAAAAACTCGGTGGGATAGTTGACGACATCGTCCTGGGAAGTAACGGAATCCACTGATTTGTACGTCTTCAATTCGACAGCTATTTCTCTTTGAATCTTAAAATTCAATTCGTCAACATCAACGTTTTTCGCGGCCAATATAGCACGTTCGCTCAACCAATCATGGTTTGTGTAATTGTGAGCAATGTTTGGAAACACCTTTCGGATGAGTTCCGATTTTGATTCAGTAAACTGGCAGAAAGCGACGGGAAATTGAATACAACCGGTCGAAATATCAACCGGGATTTTACCGTTGCCAATATCCAGCAATTGTTTGGATAATACTTCTCCAGATTGATCGTTCTGCAGCTCGACACGCATGTTCACAGTCAATTTTAGTTTTTTGACGTATTTCCACAAAACGGACGACTTCAAACATGCATTTAGTTCATCTGCTGGCGTTGACCGTGGAATCACAGGCAATGTTTGCCGAAAATCACCTGCCAATAAAATCATCGCACCACCAAACCGGCTTTCATTGTTTCGTAAATCTTGCAACGTTTTGTCTAACGCCTCCAAAGACTTTTTATGCGCCATTGTACATTCATCCCAAACGATTAGTTTGCTTTGCTGCAAAACTTTGGCCATAGCACTGTTCTTAGAAATGTTGCATGTCGGATTTTCACTGATTTGCATATTTAATGGTAACTTGAGTGCTGAATGAGCAGTTCGACCGCCTTCCAACAACGTAGCAGCGATTCCCAAGGAAGCAAGCGCAAGTGCAACATCATGCTGCGAGCGTATCGTTGCCAAAATCAACGCGATCAAAAAAGTTTTTCCAGTTCCACCGGGAGCGTCCAAGAAAAAAATCCCTCCAGTTCCATCGTTTACAACTTTCATAAGAGAGTCGTACGCATATTTTTGTTGTCGAGTCAACAGTGGAACGTTTTTTCGAACTAATTCCCTCAAGGCATCGCAATCATATTGTTTTTCGCGTTGCAACTCTTGATTAAATGCGTCGTGCATTGGACGATTGGGAGCTGTCATGCCTAACTCAGATAATACCTTGTTCGACATCATCAAGCACATGTCCTCAATTAATATCAAAGCCTCGTTGTGAATTTCCTCGCTCAGTTGCAAATTTGGATTTGATGTTCTAATACGCATCTGATGCAAAATATCATCACACATGGCATCTTTGTATTTGCTCCACAAATCAGTCGGTTTGGATGGAAAGCATGTGGAGATAATTATCGAAAATAATGTTCGTATTTGATGAGCATTTGATGAAAACACTGCATCTTCAAGGGTGTATTCCCAGTGAGTGTCATTCTCTAACAATTGCAAGCGTTGACACGCTTCTCTATACGTGTCACACAATTCACCATTTATAGTTCGCAAATCTTGAAATGATGTTGGGCCACGAACGTTGACTAATAGCAAACGCAAATAGAAACACTCATCGTTTTTTGGATGTACTGTGTAAATGCGACCTAATGCGTCGGTGGAAAATAAATGGGGGAAACCTGGAACAGGATTTCCTTGTTTCCGCCGTTGAAATTTTTTTGACGATTGATTCCAAGTATAATACCTTGGCATTTCGGAGTAAAGCAGCGTTCGGGCAAATTCATCATTCCGGCACATTTCAAAAAATCTAGTCAATGTTGTAGGTGGCGGTCGATTAACACGTTGTAATACATTCTCCTCAGTAAAGTACACTCTTTGACCATTTTCCAGATGTACGGCTAAATGAACAACAGTTGGATGTCTTTCATGAATGGCAAATGAAAAAATGCGCCAAATTGCTTCGTTACTGCTAACATAGCGGCCCATTTGAAATTGAGTGACTTCATCGTTAGAATTCTCCGCACTAACTCCAATCACAGCCATGTCACTGCCTTTGGTCACATATTTGCAGATGTATTTGATGGATTTCACGGAATGGCACGATTCGACGTTGATGTGTGCTTTGAACGTTTTGGAGAGTAGTGGCGAATACGGAACAATCCAACGGTTATCAATTTGAATGTCATTTTGATTCACTTTTACCATTGTTGATCTTCCACCGTCCGCAGTAGAACGACGACGATACATTGGGTAACCGTCATTTCCGGTAATTGTTTCTGCTACTAATGGCCGTGGAAAACGCTTCGAACATTTGCCGTCAACCATACACGGAGAATTAATATTTAATGATCCGCAGGGGCCATGAATCATGTTCTTAGTAACAACCTAATGCAAGCCTGGATCTTCTACTTCATCAGGAATTTCAGCTGATATCACATCATCGATTTCATTCGGTCTTATCTTCTCAATCAACCAAATGAGGATATGTGCGTGTGGCAAACCGCGTTTTTGCCACTCCACTGAATACATCCAGCAGCGCGTCTCGCCGAACACGCGATACTTCACAATGAAATCCATCAGTGATTTTAATTTTTGTTTGAAGACTCTCGCGGTGATGTCATGGCGATCGATGGGTGATTGGCCAGGGAATAACTGTTGCCGAATTTCTATCCACTGCGGATTGCAAGTGAAAGTTATGAATAAATCTGCTGTGCCGTAGTGTCGAACATACGACATGGCATCCTGAGCATATTCATGCATATGCCGAGGACTTCCGACGTATGTTGCTGGGAGAATCGTCATCCGGCCGACATTCTGTGCGTTTCCGTCCGCATTTATGGCATCTCGAAGGTGTATATACTCTTCGGAACGCAGTTTTTTCTGGTTCAGTCTGATGAATGTTAATCGTTCTGTTTCAATTTTTACATACATATCGACAGCATATTGGTGGAAAAGACGACGGCATTTCAAAATATGATTGTCCTCGTTTTCACGAACCATCAGTCGATACGAATAATAGTTCATAGAACTTACTTTTTTGTTCGTTTCAGCCCCTGTAAATTCAATTTCGTGTCAATTAAATCAATTAATCTTATGTTAGAGAAAATATAGGTTTACTATTCACCTGTCAGTGGATTTATCATTTTGATTGAGAAATGATAGCCGTCTTCACCTTGCCAAAATATGATGGGGTATTGCAACGCATCATATGATCGGTGCGTTTCGTACACACGCTGTCGCTGATTATTTCGTCGATGTAGAACGATATCACGCGTTTCCAAATTTTCACCAACGACGACAATGGCGACATCATCAATTGTTGGTGCATTGAAACGTCTTGCATGTTCTCCCGCAGGAGTCTTATCGGCTCTGATAACAATTTTGTGATTATCAGAGGGCATGCGGTCTAGTGCGGTTTTAAACAATGCAATCAATTGATTGTGTTGATGAAAAAAAGTTTGCAGTTGCTCAACAATTGGTCTTTTAACCGAACTGTTGAATGCACAACGCTGATCTACTTCGCTTGGTGCATTGCCCATGAAGTAAATCTGTAGAAATTTATAGTCAGCACCCGGAACTGGCAAAAGCGAACCGGCCCGATGATATATTTGGCCTTGAATCTGTAATGTGTAATTTACATAGACAAAATGAAATGCTGTAAGTGATTGTTTTGTATTACCTTGTTGCTCCAAATGAAGTCATTTGGAAACAATTGTTGTAGTTTTGGATTTGTGTCAGGAAATGTTTGGAAAGAGCTCCTGTTCCTGAGACCAATGAGCGCAATGGCTCTGGTGGTGGAATCAGCGGTGTCAATTTAACTTTGCCACTTGCGCAACACAATCCAGGAGTTTCATTTCTATATTTCAATGCCTTACAATGTGGGCACACAACGCTCATAGAACCAATAGCAATGGAATGGTCTGCACTGTAATCAATTGTCCTGTTGTAATGGAATGCAGCTCGATGAGTATTTAACGCAACATTTGTTTCTCTTCTTGCACGAACATTTGAATTTATTGTAACTCGGATGGATTCTACTGAACGATTGTGTCTCATTCGATGCATATCTACTTCGTTTGCATATTCTCTTTCTTCTTGTGTACGTGCTGAACGTGTTTGTGATAATCGATTCCGTTCAATTTCATTTCGCTCTTCGAGTTGCTCCGCAGTTTGATTAGATCGAAAAACCGCTTGTCTTGAAGCATTGCGAGCTTTTCGACCTAAATTGCTCCTTCTTATTGGCGGCATTATAATACGGGAGAATTATTTCAATTTGCTCTTACCTTTTAACCGTGTAATTTCAAAACCCACAGTCTATAGTAGGTTAATCTATAAATTTGTTTGAATAAAACGATTTGATTTATTTCAATTCATGAATCAATTGCAATGTACTTACAATGGAATCTTAGTTCAAAAAAAAAATATCACTGTTAGTTTACTTTTGTAGAAACACTTTAAACTTTGTTTAATTAACAATTACACTTATTTTTTTGTCGTCAACTGATTAACTTGATCCACAATTTGACAATAAGCATTCAATTAACATTTGCACATGTAACAAACTAAATTGGAATGTAAATAAAGAAATAACGGTATTTTTTGAGAAATCGCGAAACAACACAAAGTAGTAATAAATTAGTTGTTTATAAGTTGAGAGCATATCGAACAAAACAAAATAGAATCAAGAAAATATGTTGTTCCTATTGTCAGTTATCATGGAGAGTGCATACAAAAATTAGTATTTTTGCAAACAGTTAAAATTCAAAATTTCTTCAATAACATAACTATTTTTCTTTCGTAACATAACTATTTTAATTCGTGACCGTATACAGTTAAACTTGTGTATTAAATTACCCGACGATTAAAAAAAAGTGGGCGTATAATGGGCGTGTAAAATTTTTCTTTCTGTAAAATACTGTTGTGGACTAATACGAACATTAAAAAAATAGCCAAAACGGTATAGGCGTTCTGCGATTATAGATGTAGTAAAAAAAGTTGGCGTGGTCAATTTATCTTTCAGTAAAAGCTTAAACGGCTGCACCGATTTAGCTAAATCAAAAAAAGTGGGCGTAAAAGTGGGTGTAAAAGTGGGCGTGGTCAATTTTTTTCATTAAAAAAAGTTAAATTGTATTACTATGAACGTTTAGCAAATAAAATAGCCATATCGGTGCAGCCGTTTTCCGATTTTAGATAAAATCGAAAAAGTGGGCGTAAAAGTGGGCGTAAAAGTGGGCGTGGTCATTTTTTTTTAAGTAAAACCTTAAATTTGATTACTACGAACATTTAACAAAAAAATTTTACCATATCGGTGCAGCAGTTTTCAGATTTTAGATAAATCGAAAAAGTGGGCGTAAAAGTGGGCGTGGTCAATTTTTTTTTACGTAAAAACCTAAGTTGGACTATGACAAACATTTCAAAAAAAAAATGGTCAAAATCGGTCCAGCCGTTCTCAACTGATGCTGTTACCAACGAACGACAATTGATTTTTATTTATATAGATTGGAACTTTTAAACGATGAATTTAATTAATTCAATCATTCATGTTCACATGCATATAAAGAATTTTAAATAAAAAATATAAAAAAAATTAAAAAAAAAATATAAAAAAAATTAAAAAAAATATAAAAAAATATAAAAAAATTAAAAAAAAATAAAAAAATTTAAATAAAAAATATAAAAAAAATTAAAAAAAATATAAAAAAATTAAAAAAAATATGAAAAAAAATTAAAAAAAAACATAAAAAATATAGAAAAAACAAAAAAGAAAATTAAAATGGGATTCCGATTTCTACCATTTTGGATCCGCCATTTTGAATTTTTCAAATCTTAGTTCTGACTCGTAATCACCGAACCCTTATCCCTTACAAAGAACAATTTTGAAAGCAATAAATTCAAAAAATATCCGCCATCTTGGATTCGCCATTTTGAATTTAAAATTTTTGTTTTCAAATTCTTTATCAGCGACCCTCAAAACCTTATAATTGAGATTTTCAACCAAACCATACCACACATATAATTCGATAAGAAAGCAATTGCCGCCATTTTTAATACGCCATTTTGAATTTTTCAAATTGGAGTTTTGATTCGTAATCAGCGACCCCCAATCCTTTTTAAAAAATAAATTTTAACTAAAAAAATTAATAATTAAAAAAATATGTCCTCCATATTGGATCCGCCATTTTGAATTTTGAATTTTAGAATTCGAATTTGAGATCAGCGATCCCTAAACCCTCTTAGGTGATGTTTTTTTTTTACACAGACTTAATATTCTATTTATGGCCAAAAATCTGAAAAGCTGGCCCACTGTGCTTTGGCCGGGCTTAGGGATTACATACTCCATGCATTAAACCCACCCTCTCTGCAAACCAAAGCTATTTTGGTTATCAGGCCTTTTTGAGGCATAACAAATTTGATAGCGCAAAGGCCTGCTACCCTAGAAAACTTTACTTTGCGGAGAGGGTGGGTTTAATGCATGGATTTTGTAATCCCTAAGCCCGGCCGAAGGCCGGCTACACAGAAAATCTTTTTTCGCTAAACAATCTTTAAATTGAAAACCCTGCCAATAAAAAATTGGTGCCCTCTAAGTTCCGAGGTTCCTGGTATATGTTGTTTTGTTAATTTAAAGATAGTCAAAAAAAAAAAAAAAAATCTGCGTAGCCGGCCTTCGGCCGGGCTTAGGGATTACAAACTACATAAATTAATTTAGCGGCTTCGCTAAATAATTTTTTTTTTTTTTTGGGTAGCAGGATTTACGGGGAAATATATTTCCACATTTTCAACTGATATGGCCATATTTCCACTTTGGTTGCAAAATCAATATGATTTTATTGCTCAATCGTGTTGGTAATAAAGCCATATGGCCTTATTTCCCATTGAATTGAGAAATAAGGCCATATGGCCTTATTGCCTATGGCTTTATTTCACCCCCCCCCCCCCCCCCAAATTGACATTCAATATTTTTTATAATCCTCGAAATTTAAAAAAAAATGTATTAATATAAATTTATTTATTAATATAAAATATTAATAATATTTTTTGTTTACCTTTAAATTATTAAAAATAAAAAAAGCAAAAATAAGCTAACAATTCAAAAATAAGCAGAAAAAAGCTGTAGAAAAGCAAAAATAAGCCAAAAAATAGATGAAAAAGTAAAAAAAAGCCAATAAACGAAAAATAAGCAGTTATTGCCAAAATAAGCCAACAAAAAGCGGGAGCACTGTTGCCAATTTGGTGTTTTTCCCGCTAAAACTAGCGTTTTTATTTTGCGTCTAGCGGGGAAAAAAGTGATTTAGCGGGCAGCGGGAAATCTGAAGATTTTTAACAGCCAAAACTTAACAATAAAAAAAAATCCACACTTTTTTATTTTTTTGTTTTTATTAAAAAGCCGTTTGGATGAATGGACTTGTAAAGCGAACTGTCGAAAATTTTTGAATAAAAATCTTGTTTTTTACAGTCTTAACACAGCCGAATTAGCAAATGTGGAGTCGTTTAGACGATTAGTATTTCGATAAGATTTGTCTTTACGACATTTTTGGCCAAATACAAAATAATTGCATTAAATTTGTAGTCCCTTGTTAAAAACCAGACTAAACTCATTTTTAATCACATTGGAAAGCCACAAAAACATATTACTAAGTATTGTATAATTAAAAAAATTTTAAACCCCAAAAAAACGACGAAATATAATGTACAATATTCAATTATATTGCGTCGTCTGTAGGTACCTTAAGGCCCCTACACACGATTCAATAATATGCACATTGTACAATCTGCATGCATTTTTTCAGTACAATATTTTATACAGTATTTTTATGTATGCCATTTGTGGGAAAACGTCAAAAATATTGTGCATAATATTTTTAGTTCAATATAAAATTGTTGTAGACAAGATTTTTATACATTTGTCGATTCCACTAACAAGGGAAATCTTTCAAGTGTCACCCTCCGATCTTTATGGAATTGATTTTATTCCGTAGAGCAAGAAAAATAAAGGGACACGTATTTTGTTTAGTGACCCAAATACATATTTAGGGGGAGGAAATGAGGGGGGGAAAGAAACGGCAATTTTTCAGTTTTATTCGTTTAAGGTGGAAGTTGCTCGGTTTTCACGTGAAAATCTGTCAAACTCCATGTAAAAAAAACATGAATTGCACACTGGCTTTACAAAAGCGTAAAAATTTCACAGAAGAGGTATTCTGTTCGCTGGTGAAAAATTGGCAAAATAACCCGGTATATGTTGCAGCAATATGCATCAACACTATAAGCAACATTTTTTTAAAATTGTACAGACCAAAAAGCGGTGAAATTTAACATTTAGAAATAAAATGAAGTAATTATAAGTGTTTGGGACTGTAAACATTAATTATATCACATAAATATGCACAAATTACCAAAAAAATGTTAATTAAAGCAGGGTTGGCAACCGATATCCACCTAGAATAACGGTATTTGGCTATTGTACCGCAACCAATAAAGATATGGACATTTTCGAAAGCAATTATGAAAGCTGATAAAATTTCTAGTATTTTAAATGTGTCACTTCGTGTTTCTACCGGTTCGTTTTAGTTATATAGGCCAATACCGTTATAATACCGTTTCAAACGGTATTATAAAGGTATTGACCTATATTTCGAAAACGAACAGGTAGAAACACGAAGTGAATAATTTAAAATACTAGAAATTTCATCAGCTTTCATAATTGCTTTTGAAAATGTCCATATCTTTATTGGCTGCGGTACAATAGCCAAATACCGTTATTCTAGGTGGGTATCGGTTGCCAACCCTGAATTAAAGTTATTTTATGTATGCTGATGCGCAAAACATAACCAAACATATGACTGTCAAATTTTCGCTACAAATTAATTGATGTTTCGAAACATTTTTTTTCACCGGTGAACAACTTACTTAGCTTTATCTGCTATATTATGCAAAGAAACCTAGTCATGTTATATACCAAATGAGAGGTCCGATATATGCATATAAAGAACGTTTCCAAACATGCACAACTTTTCGTCATATTGAGTAAAGTAGCAAAATTTTAGGAAATTTTTGTTAATAAGTCGAAAAATATTAACTTTTTTGGCACGTTGTTAGCAACAAGAGATAGGTCTTTTAAATACCTTTAATTTGATTCCAAATATGATAATATTAATTTTGATCAAATAGGCTTAAATCGTAAAAAACTGAAAAAGGACAGCTTCCCCCCGTAGAATTCGACGCCCTAAAAATGAGTTTGGTTTCTTAAAAATACGTGTCTAATTAGGTTTCGTTCTGAACAACATATCCAAATTTCACGAAGATCGGAAGGTGACACCAGAGAGACTTCCATTGTAAGTCTAATTTAACTTTTTTGTAGTTTTTCCTACATAAATATTTGTTTTTAATATTTGGCTTCGGTTTTTTGCCGAATAGTGACAATTTTGCCGAATTTGGCTATGCCCAAAACAGGTGTATTCGATTCTGTAATAAATTAACTCGCTTTGTAAAAGAAACTCTCGTCTTATAACACTTTAACTGTTTTAATAGCAAATACATACATTATTAAAAAAAAAACGTTATTTAAAAAAAAAAATCGTTATATTTTTTCAAAAAACCGTTATATTTTTTTCAAAAAGCCGTTATATTTAAAATTTCATGATATTTAGCAATTAAATAGCTAAATTTATTTTCTGTTTTTGAATCTGGTGTTTTCTGGAGATTTTTTTCCCTGATTTAGCGGGTTTTTGCCAAAAAAAGTTGGCATCAGTGAGCGGGAGGGTGAAATAAAGCCATAGGCAATAAGGCCATATGGCCTTATTTCTCAATTCAATGGGAAATAAGGCCACATGGCTTTATTACCAACACGATTGAGCAATAATGTCATATTGATTTTGCAACCAAAGTGGAAATAAAGTCATATCAGTTGAAAATGTGGAAATATATTTCCCCGTAAATCCTGCTACCCAAAAAAAAATTTTTTTAGCGAAGCCACTAAATTAATTTATGGAGTTTGTAATCCCTAAGCCCGGCCGAAGGCCGGCTACGCAGAAAAAAAATTGTTTTTTTGACTAACTTTAAATTAAAAAACCACATATACCACGAACCTCGGAACTTAGAGGGGTCTAGAGGTACCAATTTTTTATTGGCAGGGTTTTTAATTTAAAGATTTTTTAACAAAAAAAGTTTTTCTGTGTAGCCGGCCTTCGGCCGGGCTTAGGGATTACAAAATCCATGCATTAAACCCACCCTCTCCGCAAAGTAAAGTTTTCTAGGGTAGCAGGCCTTTGTGCTATCAAATTTGTTATGCCTCAAAAAGGCCTGATAACCAAAATAGCTTTGGTTTGCAGAGAGGGTGGGTTTAATGCATGGAGTATGTAATCCCTAAGCCCGGCCGAAGGCCGCCTACGCAGAAAACCTTTATTACAAAAACACAAATCATATATGTCGCAGCTTGGGCGATATGACATTTACGGTTTTAAGCGATAATACCTTGGGCATAGCGCCCAAGGTATTCAAACTCCATAAATTAATTTAGCGGCTTCGCTAAATATTTTTTTTTAGGTAGCAGGATTTACGTGGAAATATATTTCCACACTCTCCGCAAAACAATGATGAAAATATTTAAATGAGCAACAAAGCCATATATGGCTTTATTTCCAACAGTGGTTGGTAATAACGCCATATGGCCTTATTTCTCAACTCTTTGGGAAATAAGGCCTTATGGCCTTATTGCCTATGGCTTTATTTCACCCCCACAAAAAGCTCCAACAAAAAGCTCTAAATGTAGCGTATTTTCTTTAGTTTTTCATGATCAGAATTTGTGTTTAATCTAAATAGATTTATCTTTTGAAATAAAAAAGAATCATTTGGTTTTTTTTTTGGTTGGCCTTCTTATAGTTAACAACATTTCATTTTAAACTTTGTATAAAAATTCTAAAAAAAATCACGCTGTGATCAGCTGTTTTTTGCGCGCGTAAACTTACAGACTAAACAGGCGCGACACGACAGGTGTCAAAAAACAGCAAATTTTGTAAACAAAACTTAATGAAATTTTTTAATGAAACTACGAAATCTAATGAATCAAAATTAATGAAAATCTTGCGCAATATGTATGAAATTTCATTCAGCATATGAAATATTTCATTGTTGTAATGAAACAACGTTAATGAATTCCATTCATTAGTGATATGAATCGTTTTTCTATCAGTGGAATTGTATAAAAAGTTGTCCTTCCCAAATCGTTACTCAACCTTAAAACTGATACGATCTTTTCATTTCGATTTGCTATAGCGACAGTAAGCGATTTCAAAATAGTTTGTAGTGTTGGAACCGTAGTGATAACGTTATGGTCGTGCATATGCCCTCTGCTCCGAGTTAAGCGAGCTTAACGTACCTCCGCATGGTTGAATTTTCTAGTAACTCGGACTTCAAACTTCTTATACATACGTCCTTTCCATTTCCAATTTGCTACAGTAAGGGATTTCAAAATAATTTATAGTGTTGGAATCGTAGTGATAACATTTCTGGTGGTGCATATGTCCTCTTCTCCAGGTTGAGTGAGCTTAACGTTACTCGGCCTCAAAACTGCTTATACGATCTATCATTTCCAATTTTTTATGGCAACATTAAGGAATTTCAAAATAGTTTGCAGTATTGCAATCGCAGTGAAAACATAATGGTGGTGCATATGCCCTCTCCACGAAGTTGCACGAGATTAACGAAGCTGCGTAGATTAATTTTCTTCAACATCAAAGCACTCTATAATTGTATTTGCGACATACATATGTACATTTACTCATTTTGAATATGATCTTGTTTTGGAATAAAATGTCCACGCTTATACTTGTTATGCCGATGAACTGGAAAAAAATAATATATATGATTTTAAAATTCTAAGTACATATTAATAAAAACTTACCTTTTCCATTTTTTTATGCAAAAGTAACTTTTTTAATCAGAATATTTTGCAACTAGGAAACAATTGGGGTTTTCACAGTGACGATTAAATTTGCCTTTTTTAGTTGGGTGTTTGGTAAATTTGCCATTTTACTAAACGTCAAGTATTTGCCACCATTTTTTCTTTACATATCGTGAGCGCACTTTTCGTTAATAATTTGCACAAAATAACTTTAATTGACTTTTTACATTCACAATTTAAAAATAAACACAAAAAATATGTATGTTTCTTTTTGTATAAATGTTTTTGTTGCCGCGTTCGAAATTTCAGCATAAACAATCACAGCTGTTTTCATTTTTATGTTTTTTTTTATTTGCACACTGGCATTTTGTTTTTAGACAAGGTTTGAGTTGAGCATTTTAAGAAAAATATGCCACATTCAAATTGGCATTTTTTTGACGTTTGGCACATTTGCCAAATACCAAACTAAAAAAGGCAAATTTAATCGTCACTGTGAAAACCCCAAATATTTGTTAAATTATTGATACGAATTAAGGAATAAATATGGTACTAAAATATAATTTCAATCGTAAAAAACTTTTATTTTGTAATTCCGGTTGATATTTTCATACACATGCACTAAAGTTTAACATTTTATGATAACACATATATTGGGGGTTTTCGTGTCAACTGACACAACTTTTGAAACCGATGTCTTCCGATCGGGATGAAATTTGCACCAAGGTTAATCCTATTGGATAGTAGTTCAGACACAATTTTTCAACGAGATCGGTCAAGGACTCTCTGAGTTAGAGGGGGTCGAAATTTGACATTTTGGCAAAAGAGGTGTTTATTCTCATCCATGTTACTTCTTATCTATTATTTTTAGCAAAATGTGTCCCAAATAGTTTAGATAGATATTTCTTCAGTCTTTCGAAAAAAAATAAAAAAAAAATTTTTGATTTTTTTTCTTAAAAATTCAAAACTTTTTTGACTTTTTCCTTAAATTGGGCCCTTTTTTTTTGATTCAAAAGAAAGCTTAGGTAATTTCCTTTAAGAGCTATGGGTCGCTTAGTGGAATGCGAGTGGGATATCTATGAAATTTTTTTTTTAACTTTGGAACACAAAAAACGGTTCTTCAATTTGCAATATTAGGCGTGGGATAGCTCACCAGTTTTCGATCCGGGACACCTTCTAATTTTGATATGTTCGAAAAAGAAAGCATGAGCCAAAAAATAAGGGCGGTGGGGTGGGGCCATATGGCTCCTCATCGGGGTCAAAATTGGGCGTAAAGAGGTTAAAATCCTCAAAAAGCCCCACAACTGCCTTAGAACTGCCCATGGAGGGTGCAATGTGAGACCGACCTCTATTAATTTTCTGCCACCAATATTTTTCTTGCACATACCTAACCTCTATTTCCACTTCCTAAGGGGGCTCCCATACAAAATGACATTTTTATAAAATTTGCTCCTACCGCTCTAACTGTCCATTGGGTGCCCCTAGAGAAGTAAAATGTATGACCGACCCCCAACATTTTCTCAGAATATACCTACCCTTTATTTTCAACTCTTAAGGGGGTCCCCATACATTTATTTTTTATTTTTTTATTAGTTTTTAAAAATACATGTTTTTATAACGTATGGGAGCCCCTTAGGGAGTGGAGATAGGGTGTTATAATGTTCGGATAAAATGTTGGTAACTAAAAAATAATGGACGTTGGTCGTCATTTTTGCCTCTCCGAGGCACGGTAGGGGCGGTAGGAGCTGGTTTAATAAAACAAATTTATAAAAAACAAAAGAAATGTATTGGGACCACCTTAAGGGTTAAAGATACATTGTAGGTATGTTTGCAAAAAATGTTGAAATTAATAAAATAATGGAGGTCGGTCATACATTTGGCCCCACTAGGGACACTTTAGGGTAAGTTAGAATGGTACCCAGCAAAAAAAGAACATACTAAAATGTTAATAAAAAGTAGTTTAACTGCTGCTAAAGTAGTTCTAACTTTGCTGAAACTCTAGTGAATTTAACATGGCGGTTTCGCGCAAAATAAGTAGTTTTTTTTTACATTTTTTAAGTACATATAAAGTAGTACTCATACTGTTGTCATAGTTTAAGTTTTTGTATGTAAAGTTTTATTACATCTTTAAGATCACTTTTCAAGAGCATTTTTGCACTACTTAAAAAGTGTATTTTTAGAATTCATTAGGAAGTAGATTTAGTAAGCGATTCTGACGATGCCAATGTTCTAATAACATTACTAAACATCGAAAATGCGACTGGGACGCGACCTTATACACTTGATTACATTATTTCTGCTGGTCAAAAATCCGGTGTCCACACTTTTCCATCACATCTGGTTTTTGAGAAAATTGTGGCCAAAGTTAAAAAAATCGCCGTTTTGGTCATTTTTGGAAACTCATAGCGGATGAGCCCGATGTGATGGCGACTTCAAACTAAGTCGAGGGTTCAGCTAAAACTTTCCTCTTTAAGATGCAAAACTCATTTGGTCAGTCGCCTTAACTTTTTGGGCACCAATTGTATTTCAATGCTGTCATATCAAAAAAAAGTTTATTAAAAAACAATTGGTGCTCCAAAGGTTGAAGCGACTGATGAATTGAGTTATACGTCTTTAAGAGCAATGTTTGAGCTTTACCCTTAAAAAGTATGGATACCGGATTTGTGACCAGGAGAATAATTGTAATCATGTTTATAAGCAGGGACATAACGGTTATAATTTATATTTAAAAAAAATACTAACTTTTAAATACTTTAAAATTTTTATATTTCAACCAGTGTTGCCACCTCATGTGTAATTACACATATCATGTGTAATTTTATTTTTCATGTGTAGCCCATGTGTAATTGTCTGCATGTGTAATTCATGTGTAATTTGAAATTTTTACTTTTTGGATAATTTTTTTCATAATTTGTTTTAACAAGACTTTTAGCAGATTTTTCTGCAGAAATGAATATTTTAACGATATTCTCTGCCATTCACTTTTAAAAAATAACAGAAGTTTTTTAATTATTTTGATGATTCTGTATGCTGAGTTTACAAAAATATTTTTGTGAACATTTCAGCTGATTATTTTAAAATTTTACAGAAATTGTTTTTTTTTTTATTTTGTTAAATTTTAACGATTAAAAATTGTCAAAATTAAAAAATAGCTGATTATTTTGCTAATTTTCCAAAAATACTTAGTTATCATTAGTATTTTTCAAAATTTATTAAAAAAAATTGACGATTTGAAAAAAAAAGAAAAAAATACAACAATATGTTTCTGTTTTTTCATCAAGTCTGCAGATTTTGTGCTTAATACCCTATTCACACTTGCAGTTTTACACCGTTTTTAGCAGCAATATTTTTAGCACTTTCTTTATGCTATTACAGTATATTGACAGAAAATGCTAAAAATAATTGCTAAAAACGATTTAAAACTGTAAGTGTGAATAGGGTATTAATCAGCAGGGTTTTCGGTTAAAATGAGCAGATTTTCAGCTGAAATCAATATTTTTTTTTTGCTGTTTTTCAGATTTTCTTTTGATTTGACTTAGATTATCCAGACAGAAATTTCGAAAAAAAATATATCATGTTTTCTGAGCAGTAAAAACCAGGCTTAGGGCGGATTACACAATGTCCAGTATGCTGTTAACTGTTCATTTAATGGAGTCTTATGTCAAAATCGACTTAATCGACAGACTTAACTGTTATATTTTTAAAATTTATAAAAAAAACGTTATTAAAAAAAGCATGTGTAATTTTATGTGTAATCTTGGCATAATCCATGTGTAATTCGTGATTTCATGTGTAATTTTGGCATGGTCCATGTGTAATTTACGATTTTGTTGGTGGCAACACTGATTTCAACAAAAATGAAACAGTTTGCTATCGATTTTTATTTTAAAATTTTAAATATTCAATCAATATTTTGATTTTTATTATTTGAAATATAATAACGGTTATTTTATAACCTAATATAAAAATCAAAATAAATAACAAAAATAAAACAAACAAATTGATTTGACTTTCAAATAAATAAAATAAAATTTTAACAAAATTGAAAATATACATTTGAAGCATCCGCAAATAGTCTTTAAGAAAATTGACGATGGCCACTAAAGAGCGGATTGTGTAATAAAATTTTGAATACATACATAAATGTTTGAGACAAACAGCGCGCAAAGAAATTTAGTTTTTGATCAAAATTCGTATGATTTGTTTTGTTAAATTTGCTCAAAGTTTCGCGTAATTTATGGACAAAATATTTTAATAATTCTAAAACCGGGATTTGGTCCACAGATGTTGCTTTGTGTAATAAATTCTTGTTGGACTAAAATTTTTAAAATCTTGTGTAGACAATGGCAAAATGTTTTATGATCCTAAAACAGCGATTATAATCATATTTTTCCCTAAATCAGCATTATGATTTTGCCCATAATGCTGATTTAGGCCATCGTTACTTTTGTCAATGATTATTTCCGGATGCTTCGTTTTTGAATGTCCATTAGACCACCCAAATTTGCAAAAGTATATTTTTGTTCGCTCCACCGGCAGTTTCTGATAGATTGGCCATAAAAAATAATATCTGTGCAAGAACTGCATCTCTCGGTTGCATACAGGCCAGTCGATTTGAACTTTTGACCCCAAAAGTGACCTAAAAGCACTACAAAGCTTTTAAGAGCCATAACTCTTAAAATATGCGTGTTTCCAAAAAATACTATATAAGTTTTATTTTGCAGAATAAGAAAGCAAACATTTTCTTCATACAAATTTTTAGCCTAAGTCTAAGACATCGTGGTGTTTTTCGCGGTTAAAATAAAAATTTATGTGAAGACTTCATTTAAAACGACCCTCGTTAAAATTTGGACGGAGACTCAAATAGTCGGTATCCATTATTTTGTAGAGTAAGATATGTAGTTTTCATAAACCAATTACATTTGGAATTTATATGGGTAATTTCATTACAGAAGAGCACAAAGCTGACTTTGAAGTTTCGATTATCCAAATGCTGTATACAAATTTGTAAAATTACTTTATTTTAAAGGACCCTCGTTAAAATTTTAATGGATTACAATCGGTTTCCATGATTACAATCGGTTTCCATGATTTTGAAGAGTAAAAAATGCAGATTTCAAACAAGTGTTGAAAATTGCAGGCATTTTTAGCATTAATTGAAAACATGTTTGCAAAATACTATATGAAAAATACTTAGCATCTTATTACATTTGAACTTGAAGAATAATAAAAATGTTATTACAGTAGAAAATTTCAATGAATTTCATGATTCGGATTGTATTTAAGTGGTCTGCCACACGTTAGATGCCTGGGGAAGTTTTAATAACTTGGCTGATTTTCAACCGATTTAAGTTTTTAGTACGTTATTAGAGAGGCATTTTACTCCAAATCAAAATTCTTTAACCACCTGAATTCAAATTTAACTTAAATACAAAAAAAAAATGAGAAAAGAGAAAAAAAAATATATTTTTCCTTGTAATCCGTTTTTTAAAATTCAAGGCCGATGCGGGACGCCTTACCCATGTCCAATAAACCTAAATTTTTATGAGACATATTTTTACCAACAAATGAATGTATGTAGGGTAAGTCATGGTTAATGTCTTCCAATTTAGTTATTTTGGAGCACCATATAAAATATACCAGAGTCTAAAAAAAACTGAAATCTTCAAAATTTGAAAAAATAGAACTAATTGTGCTCACATCTCGAATTATGGATTAAAATTTGTGTAATTTAGAGTAGAATTTTTAGACTTTTAAAAAAAAAATCGAAGGTTTCGGACTTTTTCAAAAATTCGATTTTAATTTTATACGTTAAAAAATAAGTGATAATTAATTCGAATAATTTTTAAATATTTTTTTTCTAAAACTACATTTAAATACCAACAAAACGTCGTCCAACTTATTGTAAGATATCTTTATTTTTTACTGGTCAAAATTAATGGAAAATTTCAATTTTTTATTTTTTTTGAAAAAAAAAAACATTATTTTAAAAAATTGATTACTCAACACCAACTTGGTACAAAAGTCTGAAAATTTGAGTGAAAGTTGCATTTAATAAGTACTAAAATATATCAAAAAAATTAATCGAAGGGGGTCGGGTCTAAAAGTGAGTGATTTGGCCTGGAATTCCCCAAATATTTTCCAAAAAGTACACATCTAACTCTTCAAAATCATTGAAACCGATTGTATCCACTAAAACTTTAACGAGGGTCGTTTAAAATAAAGTAATTTCACAAATTTGTATACAGCATTTCAAAAATCTAAACTTCAAAGTCAGCTTTGGGCTCTTCTGTAATGAAATTACCCATATAAATTCCAAATGTAATTGGTTTATGAAAACTACATATCTTACTCTACAAAATAATGGATAAAGACTATTTGAGTCTCCGTCCTAATTTTAACGAGGGTCGTTTTAAATGAAGTCTTCACATAAATTTTTATTTTAACCGCCAAAAACACCACGATGTCTTAGACTTAGGCTAAGAATTTGTTTGAAGGAAATGTTTGCTTTCTTATTCTGTAAATTAAAACTTATGTAGTATTTTTTTGAAAAACGCATATTTTAAGAGTTATGGCACTTAAAAGCTTTGTAGTGCTTTTAGGTCACTTTTGGGGTCAAAAGTTCAAATCGACCGGCCTGTATGCAACCGAGAGATGCAGTTCTTGCACAGATATCATTTTTTATGGCCAATCTATCAGAAACTGCCGGTGGAGCGAACAAAAAAATACTTTTGCAAAACCCATACATTTTTTGGGTGGTCTAATGTCTATTAATATGATATGTCTTGAAAATATGAATAGAAATCTTGTACAGATTACAAAAAAAAAAAATATTTTCGAATCCTGAAACGTGCGATTTTGGTCCAAAGATTCTAATCAGAATTTTGGACCAAATTTTGTTTTTTTAATTTGCCACATTTTTCCTAAAATCAGCCTTTAATGCCCAACGTCCAGAATGTCTTTTGATATAATAGGGCTTTGCAGATCTTGTAGAGATTATGGAAAAGTATAAAAAGTTTTGAATAAAATTCTCACATTTAATAATCAGCTCTTCAATTCATATGCACATATTAGTTTGTAAAATATATCTACAAAATTGATTGAATAAAATAAAAATCGAAATAAAAGTTATTTCTTGATTAAATAAACAAATCAAAAAATAACTTTTATTTTTAGGTTGAAAATAAAAATCCAAATATTAACCGAAAAGTTTGAATAAAAAAATAAAAATTAATTTTAAGAAATCTTTGCAAATTTTTGTTAATTTTTAACTAAAATTTGTCTTCATATACATATTTGCTGTTAAATAATTAACAAACTTTTTTCAATTTTTTTGGTCGATTTTTATGAAATCATAACGGTTATTTTTGGTCCCTGTTTATAAGCCATATACTATAAAGAGGCGTTCCATTCGAATAAGTTTTTTTTTCATATGATTTGTAGCGGCAAAAATCGTTTTTTTGGGAACAAGACATCATTGAGAGACAATTGGTGCCCTAGGGGTTAAGGCGACTGACCAAAAGAGTTCAGAATCCTTAAGAGCAATGTTTAAGCTTTAGCCTCGACTTATTTTTAAGTCGCTATCATATCGGGTTCATCCGCTATGATTTGGCAAAAATTAACAAAACGGCGATTATTTTTAACTTTGACATCAATTTTCTCAAAAACTTGATGTGATGGAAAAGTTTGGAGACCAGATTTGTGGTGAGCAGAACAATTGCAATTAACTGTGTAAGGTCGCGGCCCAGTCGCATCAATATTTTTCAAAATGTTCAGTAGTGTATTTTTTAAATAATTATCATTTGAGGGTATAATATAAAAGTTAAAAAAAAAATATTCCTGGGGAAGTTTTAGAAATTGCATTTGATGCGTGATCTTTTTTCACCAAAATGAACTAAAGAAAAGATTTTTATTATCTGTACAACATTCCCCATCGCGTGGGGTTTGTTGTACAGGTTTTAAAAGATATACCCCTATTAAACATATTTACGCCCACATTTGCTTGACAAAAAAAAAACAATGATCGCTAAAAAATTGCGTTTTAGAGGTTGGTTCGCTTCTCCAAGGTAAAACTTTTCCCCTCCGGTCCGATTTTAACCTACCTAGGACTATAAAAAATATTTGTACCAAACGTCAGGTGGATAGCTGTTTTATTTTGGACTACATCGTGTTACATACAGACAGACGGAGGGATGTTCATAGAACTTCTCAGAATCGATCAATATAATATATCGTCACCAACAATCCAACACATTTTGCTTTTTTAAAGTAGCAGCGAAAAACGTTGTGAAACATTTTTTTTAATTTTATTCATAAGTCCGTAATTTTTCATCAGATAGGCTGAATTTTTGGAAATTGTTTCAGTTAATGAATTGTATCACAACTAGCAAATCACATTTTGATAATTTTATAGAGCATCACAATCAATTACTTGATTTTAAAAAAAGTATTGTCACTTTGTTTTGCATTTTAAGTTAAAAAAACTAAAATGTCCCCCATACACTCAAGAAATATGTGTAAATTTTCCAATTTTGATTTAAAATTCAAAATTTACTTTTAGTTAAGCAAACTTTTTGTTAAAATCATCTTTTAAACAAAGTTTTTAGCAAAAGTTTTCAACAACCAACAAAATAATTTAACTAAAATAATATTTTTTTAGTTTTTTAACAAAAAAAAATCTTTTAAATTTGCTCCGGATCGATTTACTTCTTTAGCAAGACCGTTTATAGTCAAATAAACGGACCTATACTCAGTCATAGCTAGTCACAAATGTGAAAAGACCCGTAAACTTTTATATAAAAATTCTATACAAAAACTGAAATATTCCGAAAAAAATTAACCATATTATTAGTTTTTTATAAAACCCAGGAAAATTTTTCAGAACCGATTCTGACAACGCTTGTTCTAGAACAGGTTCTTCGGCAACCATAAACTATTACACTTTAATTATTCCGAACAAGTTAAGTGAAAATTATTGTGAAGCTTGTTCTCTGCAATCAAAGTTTCATAACATTTTGGTTCTCAGGAATTAAAAAAAAATTATGTGTCAAAAAAATTAAAAAATTAATATCAATTTATTTTTGTTAACCAAGAAAAAACACGAAATTCTACTAAAATAGCAAGATACAATCGTGAAAATTATTGAAACAAAGGTGAGTAAATTAAATTTTTATTGTCTGGGTCGGGTAAAATACTAATAATATTATGTTTTTTATTTTTGTTTGCAGAAAATCCATGTTCTGGTATGTCATTATTGTAAGGCCCAAAATGCAACTTTGGAGGCGAAAAAGGATAAATGTGTTTTTAAAAATGTAAATATTCTGTGATATATATACATTAGGGTGGCAGCTATTTTGCGAAACTTCGAATTTCAAGGAGTGCACCCCTATTTTTTTTACATTTGACGTAAAAATGCTATGCTAAAAATTTCAGCCAAATCGGACAACGTTAACACGAGGCGCATTGAGGTCAAAGTCAAACACACGAAAATAGCAATATTTTGATGAAAAACATTGAATAAATGGTGTTGTTTTTTGAATATATTGTTAAAAAGTGTTACACGAGTTGTTTTTAGTATAAGAAGATATATTACAAATTTGTGGGTTTTCAAAAATTAACCCTTGTTGACTTTTCGGAGAATTATGCTGAAGAATTATTGTGAAATCAACTATTTTGACATATTTGAATAGATTGCGTGACGATGATTATTTTAATTTCTTTGAACGTTTATAGTTAATTTAGGATTATTAATACTAAATTATCTGTAGAAATTTTGTAGTTGTAGTAATAGTATATAAATGTATTTAGTGTCCATATAATAAACCGACTGATGACTAAGAGTTTGTAGTTGGTTTATTACTATCCTTACTTATCCAGCCTAATCCGCTATGGTTCGGACCATGGTGTGTACGTGTTCCCCCGTCATGGGAACGAGCCCTCTCGGTCGGTTGGGGCGGGTAAGTGTGAGGTGGGACCGTTCGTTAAAAAAAAAAAAAAAGCCTTTCGGGGTCAAAATGACCCAATTTTTACAAAATGACCCCTAAAACACGAAAATCAGCCCCAATTTTCTAATTTTATTGAAATAAACCAATGGAAAACGATATTTATATTCTATTCTATCATAAATACTCAGATATGAAATACTGTCTTTCTAGGATGTCATAAACCCGTTTCATCGTAAGGCCAAAAATATGCATTATATTTGGCGTGGTTCTCAAAACTGATATTTTGATTTTTTAAAAAATTTTTTAAACAAAATTAAGAAAAATTCTAAAAAACACACAGAATCTTATAAAATATATGTTAGCATATAAAATAAAAATTTTTTGGGTGATATCCCTCGGATAGTTTGGCGGGGCATCGATTTAAAATCAGCGGATTTCAAGGAAAATGCCTTTTTTGCCCACAATTTACTCAATGTGGAAAAATTTGCTAAATATTTTAAAATTTTACAAAGTATGAGCCATAAATTATTAAAAACTATGTTAGACTTTAACCCTAAACGTTTAAGGAAAATGGAATAATATTAACCCGGTTTTTATTCGGGTCAAAGGTCAAATTTTGGGATATTTGGAGTTTTTTTAGAACAAGGCACCTAAATATGAAATGTTCATTGCGATTTTTTATAAAACTTGGTATAAGTATTGTACGAGTTCAGAAAAATTATTATTTATTTTTTTTTGACCCCGAAAGGCTTACAAGGGTTAATTTTTGAAAACCCACAAATTTTAAATATATCTTCTTATACTAAAAACAACTCGTGTAACACTTTTTAACAATATATTCAAAAAACAACACCATTTATTCAATGTCTTTCATGAAAATATGGCTATTTTCGTGTGCTTGACCTTTGACCTCAATGCGCCTCGTGTTAACGTTGTCCGTTTTGGCTGAAATTTTTAGCATAGCATTTTTACGCCACATGTAAAAAATAGGGGTGCATTCCTTGAAATTCGAAGTTTTGCAAAATAGCTGCCACCCTAATATACATATAATAAATTAATGCAATTCAAAATATTTCTTTAATTCTCATTTCTGTTCCAAATTTTACTTCTAGAACCGATTCCGAGGAACAAAAATATGTTCTAATTTTGCTTACAACACCTGTTGCTTTTGGGGCAATCCCTTGGTAAAAAGAATCGGTGTTGCACAAGAATTAGAACAGGTTCTAGGGAAGTATAAGTTGTTCCACAATCGGTTCTTTACAACCGAAAATTTTGCTGGGAAGTTTCCTTTACAAAATTTCTCAGATGTTGAGACATTTTTTTTACAGAAAAACTTTTAGATTCTAAAATAATTTTCATATAGAAAAATAACCCATTTCTGAGATTTTTGACTTTAGAAAAATGTTCGGATTCTAAAACTTTGATATAAAAAGTTCTTAAATTCTCAGATCGTATTTTCATAAGAAAAACTCTCAGATTCAACATTTTCTTATAGAAAATGTCACCGATTTTTAAACTATTTTCTGTAATCTGAGATTCTGAGGCATTATTTATATTAAAAATTTGCAAATTCTAATGTATATTTCTTATAAAAAATCTATGAAATAATGCTCATATTTTAAAGTAATTCTCAGATTTTAAGAACTTGTTTGTAAAAAGATATTATTATATCGCATTTTTCGATAGAAAAATTTTACGGTTTTAATGCCATTTAATGTTTTAAATTTCTTAGATTTTGAAACATTTTTCACATAGATTATTTACATATTTCACATTTCCTATTTACAAATTTTCAGAATATTCTATAGTTTTCTATAGAAAAGTTATAAAACATGTTTTCTATAACAAAAAAAATAATAGATCTTGATAATCTTTTCCTATAGAAAAATTCGCACATTTAAAAGATTTCTCAAACAATGAAATTCTCATTCTCAAGAAGTTTTCTATAAAAAAAATTAACCTTGGAAATATATTTCCATATAGAAAACTCAAATTCTGAAACGTTTTTCTTGTAGAAATGTTATCTGATTTTGAGATTTTTTTTTTCAAAAAATTTGTTGCAGATTCTGAAATATTTTTTTTAAGGAGAAATTCTCAGGTGCTGAGGGATTTTTTCTATAGAAATATAATAAGAAATTTTTAATAAAATTTGAGATATTTTTCAATTAAAAAAATTCTTACATTCAAAGTCGAATAAGTATAAAAATATTTTTTAAAGGTAAAGTCTGAAATTTTGAAACATTTTTCTATAAAAAATTATACTTTTTCCATAGAAAATAATAAGGAAAATTATTCGGTTAGAAAATGTCCACGACGCTATTGCCATCTAAATTTTTCAATTCAATTTCTTTAATTCTGAAACATTTTATCCGAAGGCTATGTTTGCTGACTAAGAATTTTTTACATTCTAGCATTTTTTTTCTATCTTTCCTTCCTTTTTCCTTTCCTTTCCCTTTCTTCTTTTTTTTCTTTCCTTTCTTTTTTTCTTTCCAAATCATTTTTGGGGGGGGGGGGGGGGGGGAATCCCATTCACCCCCCCCCCCCTGGATCCGCGCCTGGCCACGCCTAATAGTGCAAATTGAAGAACCGTTTTTTGTGTTCCAAAGTTAAAAAAATAATTTTTTCATAGATATCCCACTCGCATCCCACTAAGCGACCCCATAGCTCTTAAAGGAAATCACCTGAGCTTTCTTTTGAATCAAAAAAAAAGGGCCCAATTTGAGGAAAAAGTCAAAAAGTTTTGGATTTTTAAGAAAAAAAATCAAAAAAATTTTTTTTATTTTTTTTATATTTATACCCTACACCACACTGTGGTACAGGGTATAATGAGTTTGTGCTGATGTTTGTAACTACCCGAAATATTGGTCCTAGACCCACCTTTAAGTATACCGATCGACTCAGAATCACTTTTTGAGTCGATTTAGCGATGTCCGTCCGTCCGTCCGTCTGTCCGTCCGTCCGTCTGTCTGTCCATGTAAACGGTGTAAACAAGATACAGGTCGCAATTTTTAATCAATTGACTTGAAATTTGAAACTTAAGTCTCTCTTGGCCCAAGGACGAAGCCTATTGAAATTCGAAAAAATCGGTCCATATTTAGACCTAGCCCCCATACAAAGGTCCTCTTTAGTTTTGGCTCAAATGACTCTAATAACCGTATTATAGAAGGTATCGCTTTGAAATTTGGAAGGTAAACATGTTTTGTCTTCACATATAATCATTCCGAATTTCCGAAATCGGACCAGTTCTTCTTGTAGCTCCCATACAAACCACCTTCCCGATTTTCACATAAATGTCTCAAATTTCATGAAAATAGAAAATATTTAATTAAAATTTTGTTTGTGTGTGTTAAACGCGTACTTAAATAACCTTATCAAACCTGATAATAATCGGACCAGTTTTGGACTCAGGCCCCTTGTGAAAATTTCGCCCGATATTCAGTTAAAGCGGTTTATTGTCAACAAATAGAAGCCTATTTCACTCAAATTTGATTTGTGAGTGTTTTCCACACTTATTAAAGGTTTTACAACACATAGATCTAATCGACTGATGGGACCCATTTTCCGGGAAACTTTGGTGTAGGGTATTATATGGTCGGTCTTGACCGACTATAATTTTCTTACTTGTTTTTTTTTTGAAAGACTGAAGAAATAGCTATCTTAACTAATTAGGAGATATTTTGCTAAAAACAATAGGTAAGAAGTTACATGGATGAGAATATACACCTCTTTGGTCAAAATGTCAAATTTCGACCTCCTCTTACTCAGAGAGTTCTTGACCGATCTCGTTGAAAAATTGTGTCTGAACTACTATCCAATAGGACTAACCTTTCATCCCGATCGGAAGATATCGGTATCAAAAGTTGTGTCAGTTGACACGAAAACCCCCATATATGTATGTTTCCATAAATGATATCATATATGGCTAACCTGACCAACTGCTTTTGACTGAAAAGCGGGATCGAAAGGTTGAAAAAGCGGGATTTTGATCTAAAAAGCGGGATTTTTTTTAATAAGTGAAATTCGACTCCAAATGCACCTCCAAAATGCACAAAATTCTGGAAATAATTTTAAGGGATTGTAATTTTTTTATGTAAAAATATGCATAAGAACTAGTGCCTACGGTCAGTACCGTAGTACCGGGAATACCGGTATTCCCGGTTCTCGGTATTACCGGGAAATGGTACCGGTTTCCCGGTTCTTGATTCATTCCCGGTATTCCCGGGAATACCGGTATTCCCGGTTCCGGTTCTGACGGTATTCCCGGGACTACCGGTATGTATATTTTGTAAAATTTTGTGCAATTAAAATTTTTCTTTGCTTTTACCAAAAATAAAATACAAAACATGTGAAAAATACCATTTCCATTTAATTTTTTGAATTTAAGAAAAAATAGTTACATGATTTTCAAATTATTTTACAAACACAACTAAATTTTTCGGAAATACTGATTAAATAGTGGAATTGAAATATTTTATGGTATAGTATTTTTTTTTGGTTTTTGAGAACCGGTACCAGGATCAGAACCGGGAATACCGGTATTCCCGGGAATATATCTAGAACCGGGAAACCGGTACCAGAACCGGGAATACCGGTATTACCGGGAATACCGGTATTACCGGGAATACCGTGAACCGGGAAATGGGGGGCACTAATAAGAACTGTGACTAGAAAAATTTTATTTAGATTACGTCAGCAAACATACTCTCAAGTCTAAGGAATTTTTTTACCAACGTTGAATAAATGTTTTAGGGCTGGTAACTTGTCAAAAGCTAATCAATGATTAACACTAATCATTGATCAATTTCATATAAAATTGATGTTTGGAAACAATAATTAGCACTAATCATTGATTATATTGTGATAAGTTACCAGTCCTTAGAATCAAAAAAAAAATCATATGAAAAACTAAAATTAAATTGGAGTCGTAGACTGAATCTGATAACTTTTCTTATCATTTTCTAAGAGAAAGTAAATCTAATATATTTTTTATAAAAAAATGTTTCAGAACTCGAGACTGTCTTTAGAAAATATTTAGATACTTATTTGACTCAGAATTTAAGAATATTTTAAAAGAAAAATTACCTAAAATTTTAAGAATTCTTCTGCAGGAAAAATGTTTAAGAATCTTATAAATTTTCTATAAAAAACCCTTGGCAACTGTTAATTTCTTTTTTTTTTTTTTTGGAAAAAAATCTAAAATCGGATAATTTTTCTACAGGAAAAACGTTTCAGAATCTGATAGTTTCCTTATGAGAAATATATTTCAGAATCTTAGAATTTATTATATGGAAAAAGATATTTTTCCTGTTTAAATAATATTTTAGAATCAGAGAATTTTTTTATAGGAAAAGTTTTTCAAAATCTATGGCCCTACCTAACCACAAGAAAACAAAAAAAGTCCATTTTAACAAAAGTTATATTTTCAATACATTTTTTAAAAGTCGATTTTAAAAACAATGGAAATAAAATTAAAAGCTGATTTTAAATATATTTTATTTTCTATGGTAAGGCTGTATGACTTTTTCCAAAAAGGAAAATGTTTTGGAATTTTTCTATAGAAAATTATATCAGAATCTATTTTTTTTTTTTGTATGAAAAATCTACCAGAATCTGAAAATATTTCTGTTGAGAAATTTTATAAAGGAAGTGTGTCTTTGAGTCTGTAACATTTTCTTTTAAAGTTGCTTCTTAGATTTTTCTTTTAGAAAAATGTCTAAAAACCTAATAATTTTTCTATATGAAATTATTTTAAAAAACATTAGAACTTTAAAAATTTCCCTTCCCAAATATTTTCTATCGAAAAATGCCCCTTGAAATAATCGATTAGATCTGATTTAATCTGTTTGGATCTAAAAAATATAATTTTATCTGATCAGGTCTTTTTGATCCGACATTTTTCCTCAATTTCAGGATCTGATCAGATTCAATTACGGATCAGTTCGCAAAAATTTCGTATCTAGTAGATCTTATCAGATACAAATGAAATCATTAGATTTTTACAAATCAGACCAGATCTAATCAATTTTTTTTCACGAGGCTATAAAATTTAAGAATTTGTTTTTAGAAAAGGGTATCAGATTTTTTTTAGGAAGAATTTTTTAGAAACCTGGGCCATTCCAGAAAATTTAGATCAAATTTTAGTCATTTTTGGAAATGGTGTCTCAGATTAATTTGAACCTTGACACATAGATAGCCCTCATAAATATGATATATGTATCATTAGAGTGTCCCTTATTTTGGAAATGTTGGAAATGTTGAGACGGTACCCCCTCATTTTTTTCCTTTTGACTAAAAAATAACTCAGGAAAAATTTTACGCCCCTACGACCACTCCTTCCCTACGCGACGGGGCCGTAAAGAGCGGGGCCTAAAAAATCATTTTTCCATATAAAGCAAAAAAAAATTTTTTTGATTTTAAATTTTTTTGTTATTAATTATAATATAGCTTGGTTAGCTTATTCACGACAAAAAATTTGATTTTGGTGGGATGAGGCTTTCAGTTCTAAAAAATTTTTCGAAAAAAAAATTTAGAGCTTTTTGGGGTCCTACAGAAAAAATTTTTTAAAAAATATTTTTTTTTAGTTTTGACAAGCAACCGTTTTAGTTGAATTGTTGCTTTTAATGATATATTTTCATAAAAAAATATTATTCCTATCTGTGACATCTTTATCGTGATCTAAAAAAGGGTAAAAAATGCATTTTTGATGTTTTTCGATACACGATCAAGATGTCACAGATATGAGTAATATTTTTTTATGAATATATATCATTAAAAGCAACATTACAACTAAAACCGTTGCTTGTCAAAACTAAAAAAAAAAAAAATTAAAAAATTTTTACTGTAGGACCCCAAAAGCTCTAAAAATTTTTTTTTAAAACTGAAAGCCTCATCCCACCAAAATCAAATTTTTTGTCGTGAATAAGATTACCAAGTAATATTATAATTAATAACAAAAAAATTTAAAATCAAAAAAAAAATTTTTTGCTTTGTATGGAAAAATGATTTTTAAGGCCCCACTCTTTACGGCCCCGTCGCGTAGGGAAGGCGTGGTCGTAGGGGCGTAAAATTTTTGCTGAGTTATTTTTTAGTCAAAAGGAAAAAAATGAGGGGGTACCGTCTCAACATTTCCAAAATAAGGGACACTCTAATGTACCATATATCGTTTTTTTACATTTGGTGTATTTAACGAATTATGGCGGGTCAAAGATTGACTTTTTAAGCAAAAGTAAGAAAAATTCATCACGTTTAAAGAGCTGTAACTTCTTAACCAATGACCCGATTTTCACAAATTTAGGCCCATGTGAAAGCTGGGGTTCTTCTTTTAGAAAATATTTTTAAAACAACACTGTTTTTTTTTACAGAAATGATGCAAAAATGCAAAAACATTTTTTCTTTTCGAATATTTAAAAAAACACATCTTCGATTTTTTTTTAAAAATTCTGGTGAAAAATAACAATGTTTTGTATAACATATTCAAAATTCAGAGTGGGATCTCCATGGGATCAAAAAATATTCTATTTTAAGTACGAGGTTCTCATATTTTTCCCTTAGAAAATTTAAATTTCTAATGTTTTTAATGTTTTTCAAAATTTTAATAGTATAATTTTCTTTGAAAATTTAAATTTTTATATTGAAGAAACATAAAATTTTAATTTTCTAAGGTAAAATTTAAGAACTTCGTACTAAAACCAGAATATTTTTTGATCCAATTGGGATCCCACTCTGAATTTTGGATATGTTGTACAAAACAGTATTGTTTATCACCAAACTTTTTTTTTTAAAAATCGAAGATTTTTTTTTTTAAATATTCGCAAAAAAAAATGTTTTTGAATTTTTGCAACACTTCTGAAAAAAACCGTATGCTTTTGAAAATATTTCCTAAAAGAAGAAGAATTAAGCTTTCATATGAGCCATTACTTGTGATAATCGGATCACTAGTTAAAAAGTTAGAGCACGTTAAACGTCATGAATTTTTCTGACTTTTGCTAAAAAAGTCGAACTTTGACCCGCGATAATTTGAAAACTTCAGCAAATTTTGAAAACCCAAAAATGCAACATATCTCATATAAACGTGGATATCTATGAGCCAAATTCTCAGTGGCGTCCAAAGGCATGTTTCCGAACAGTGGGGCGAAAATTTTTGGAATTACCCACCTATAATTAATTAGAATCTGAAATATTTCTTTTATGAAAAATGTTTCAGCATCTGAGGATTTTTGTATACAAAAAAGTTCTAAAAATCTGAGAATTAAGAAAAATGTATTTAAGTTTAATACTTTTTTATTGAAAGCTTTTTTCGGAATATTCGAAGTATCACAATGAACAAATTTTATGTAAAAATTTAATTTTTATTTATTTTTGATTTAAATCAGACCAGTAGGGTTCTCTTGTGAACAGTTTTTTTGAGTAAACAAAATTTTTCTTAAAATTTTCTTTATACGGTAAGAAATAGTTAATATGCTCAAAAATATATTTCTCAAAATATTATTAAAATAACCTAAAAATTGTACTTTGCTATTCCAAAAGTCAAAAAGCGGGATAAAGCGGGATGAAGCGTGACTTTTGTTTAAAAAGCGGGATCGGAATTCAAGGCGGGATGACACATCAAAAAGCGGGATAATCCCGCCAAAAGCGGGATGGTTGGTCAGGTTATATATGGCACATATTTTATATACGACCACACATATGGGATCGTTTCTTGCATATATGGTCACATATATGTTTCCATATATGTCATATCTGATCATATAAAGATCTATATCTATATATATAAAAGAGTGTGGTGACTGACTGACTTACTGACTGACTGATTGGCAATAATCATCGCCCAGCCCAAACCGCTGAAGCTAGAGACTTGAAATTTGGAATGTAGGTTCGGCTCCCGACAAAACCACCCACTAAGAAGGGATTTTTGGAAATTCCAATTCTAAGGGGGGCAAAAGGGGGAAAATAGGGCCCTTTGGGGGATTTTGTATCTTTTGAACTAATAGTCCTAGAAACTTCAAATATTTTTGGAAAATTCCGCCTCCAAGGGGGGGAAAAAGGGGAAAATAGGGTAAATTGGTACATTTTTTATATTCTAACCAAATGGTCCCAGAAACTTGAAATTTGAAGTCTAGGACCCTCTCGCGGAAATAACATTTTGGAAAAAGTAATATTTTGAAAATTCCGTTTCTAAGGTGGGGGGGAGGGGGAAAATAGGGCAAGTTGGTCATTTTGTATCTTCTGAACTAATGGTCCTACAATCTTGAAATTTTGAATATAGGATACTCTCGCGGAAATAACATTTTGAAAAAAGTACTTTTTTGAAAATTCCGGTTTTGAGGGGGACAAAAAGGGGGAAAATAGGGCAATTGGGTGAATTTTGAACTAATGGTCCTAGAAACTAGATATTTGAACTATAGTATCCTCTCGGAGAAAAAACATTTTTTTACTAAAATTTTTTCACTCAAAATTTTTTTCACTCAAAATTTTTTTTCACTCAAAAATTTTTTTTTTTTATAAATTTTTTTTCACTCAAAATTTTTTTTCACTCAAAATTTTTTTTTTTTTTACAATTTTTTTCTACTCAAAATTTTTTTTACTCAAAATTATTTTCACTCAATTTTTTGTACTAAAAATTTTTTTACTCAATTGTATTTTATTCTTCAGTTTTTTTACTAATTTTTTTTTACATAAATTTTTTACTTAGAAGGTGTTTTTTTTACCCAATTTTTTTTTACTCAATTTTTTTTTACTCAAAATATTTTTCGCTTAATTTTTTGACTTTTACTCAATTTTTTTTTCTCAATTATTTTTGAATTTTTGGGAATTTATTGATTTAATCACTTAAATTTAGGGGGAAATAGGACAATTTTAAACATTTCGATCTTCTGAACTAATGGCCCCAGTAACCTAAAATTTGGACTATAGGATCCTCTCGCGGAAATAATAGTCTAAAGAAAGTATTTAAAAAAAAAAAAATAAGAAATGGGGAAATGGGGGAAAAAGGGCAATTTGGTACATGTTCTATCTTCTGACCTAATGGTCCTAGAAACTTAAAGTTTACACTATAAGATCCTCTAACGGAAAAAACATTCTGAAACAAAGTTTTTTTTTAATTGTGATTCTAGGGGGTTGAAAGGGGGAAAGTAGGATAATTTGGTACATTTTGTATCTTCTGAACTAATGGTCCTAGAAACTTAAAAATTTGGACTATATGATCCTCTCGCGGAAATTAAAGAAAGTATTTTTTGAAAATTTTTCATTCAAATTTGGGGGGGAAATAGGGCGATTTTGAACATTTCCTATATTGTGAACTAATGGTTCCAGAAACCTGAAATTTGGACTATAGGATCCTCTCGCGGAAAAAACATAATATTCTGAAGAAAGTACTTTTTTAAAAAGGCACTTCCAAGAAGGGGAAAATTGGGCAATTTGGTACATTTTCTTTTTTCTGACCTAATGGTCCTAGAAACTTAAAGTTTGGACTATAAGATCCTCTCGCGGAAAAAACATTCCGAAACAAAGTTTTTTTTTCAATTCCTCTTCTAGGGTGGTAAAAAGGGGGATAATAGGACAATTTGGTACACTTTGTATGTTCTGAACTAATTTTCCCAGAGACTTAAAAATTTTGACTATGGGAGCCTTCGCGGAAATAACATTGTGAAGAAAGTTCTATTTTGAAAATTTCGCTTCTAAGGGGGAAAAAGGGGGAAAGTAGGGTAATTTTGTGTCTTCTGAACTAATGGTCGCAGATCCCTGAAATTAGGGCTGTACGATCCTCTCGCGGAAATAACTTTCTGAAAGAAGTACTTTTTGAAAATTCCGGTTTGTATCTGCTAAACAAATAGGACTGCACGATCCTCTCGCGTGGACTGCACGATCCTCTCGCAGAAATAACATTCTGAAAAAAGTACTTTTTTGAAAATTCCGATTTAAAGGGGAAAAAAGAGGAAGGTAGGGCAATTTCGTATCTGCTGAAAATATGGTCCTAGATACTTGAAATTTGGAGTGAACGATCCTCTCGCGGAAATAACATCCTAAAGGAAGTACTTTTTCAAAATTCTGGGGGGAAATCGGGAAAGTAGGGCAATTTTGAAACTGCTGAACTAATGGTCCTTAATACTTGAAATTTAAACTATACGATCCTTTCGCGAAAATAACATTCTTAAAGAAGAACTTTTTCAAAAAATCCGCTTCTACGGGGAAAAACGGGGAAAGTAGGGCAATTTTGTATCTGCTGAACTAATGGTCTTAGATACTTGAAATTTGAACTGTACAATCCTCTCGCGGAAATAATATTCTAAAGGAAGTACTTTTTGAAAATTCCGGGGGAAAAAGGGGGTGAGTGGGGTAATTTTGAATCTGCTGAACTCATGGTCCTAGATACTTGAAATTTCAACTGTACGATCATCTCGCGGAAATAACATTGTTAAAGAAAAACTTTTTTAAAAATTACGCTTCTACGGGGAAAAAGGGGGAGAGTAGGGCAATTTTGTATCTGCTGAACTAATGGTCCTAGATGCTTGAAGTTTGGACTGTACGATCCTCTCGCGGAAAAAACATTCTAGAAGAAGTACCATTTTGAAAGTTCTCCTTCTAAAGGGGGAAAAGGTGGAAAGTAGGGCAATTCTGTACCTGCTGAACTAATGATCCTAGATACTTAAAATTTGAACTGTACGATCCGGAAAAAGTACTTTTTGTGGAAAGTTCCGCTTCTAAGGGAGAAAAGGCGGAAAGCAGGGCAATTTTGTATCTGCTGAACTAATGGTCCTAGATACTTGAAATTTAGACTGCACGATCCTCTCTCTTGGAATTAACATTCTGAAAGAAGTACTTTTTTGAAAATTCCGATTTCAAGGTGGAAAACGGGGAAGGTAGGGCAATTTTGTATCTGCTGAACTAATGGTTCTAGATACTTGAAATTTGGCTGAACGATCCTCTCGCGGAAATAACATTCTTAAGAAAGTACTTTTCAAAATTCTGGGGGAAAAAGGGGGAAAGAAGGGCAATTTTGAATCTGCTGAACTAATGGTCCTAGATTCTTGAAATTTGAACAGAACGATCCTCTCGCGAAAATAACATACTTAAAGAACTTTTTTAAAAATTCCACTTCTAAGGGGGAAAAAGGGGAAAGTAGGGCCCTTTAGGGGATTTTGTATGTTTTGAACTAATAGTTTTAGAAACTTGAAATTTGGACTCTATAATCCTCTCGCGAAAAAAAAAATAAAAAAAATATATTTTTGAAAATTCCGCCTCCAAGTTGGGGAAAATAGAGCAAATCATGGACGTATACAGGGGGTGGGCACAGGGGGCACGTGCCCCCCCTTTACGATTTGGAAAATTGAGAAATTTAATAAAAAATTAAAAAAAAATAAGAATTTATGTCTATATCAACATATCAGCAAAATATGTTGAAAAAAAATAATATTGGTTTTTATCTAATAAAAATGATGTACCAGAATCATGAAAATAAATTTCTATAAAAAAATGTTCAAACTATAAGGTTCTTAGACACTTTTTCTATATTAAAATCTGTGGTATTATGTCTGTAGGAAAATTTCAGATTCTGAAAAGGAAATAGGAAAATCGGTACATTATTTATCTTTTAAACAAAAGGTTCAGAAACTTGAAATTTGAACTCTAGGATCATCTCACAAAAAAAAAACATCTTAAAAAAAGTAGAAGGGGGAAAAAAGGGCAATTTTGTATCTTCTGAACTAAAACTTTAAGTTTTAACCTCTCACGGAAATAATTTTTTGAAAAATACACTTTTTGAAAATTTTGGTTTTAAGGAGGGCCAAGAGGGGGAAAATAGGGCAATTTGGTAAAATTTAAACTAATGGTCTTAAAAACATGACATTTGCATACTTTTTTTGAAAATTACTTTTTAAAGGGGGAAAGAAGGGCAATTTTGTATCTGCTGAACTAATGGTCCTAGATATTAAAGTTTGGACTGTACGATCCTCTCGCGGAAATAGCATTCTGGAAGAAGTACTTTTTTGGAAAAATCTGCTTCTATGGGGGAAAAAGAGGGAAAGTAGGGCAAATTTGAAATTTGAATCCTCTAACATTCTAATGGAAGTACTTTTTTAAAAATTTCGCTTCTACGGGGAAAAAGGGGGAAATTAGGGCAATTTTGTATCTGCTGAACTAACGGTCCTAGATACTTGAAATTTGGAGTGTACGATCCTCTAGCGGAAAAAACATTCTGAAAGAAGTACTTTTTTGAAAATTTTGTTTTATAGGTGGAAGAGGGGGAAAAGTAGGGCAATTTTGTATCTGTTGAACTAATGGTCCTAGATACTTGAATTTTGAACTGTTTTGTATCTGTTGAACTAATGGTTCTAGATACTTGAAGTTTGGACTGGACGATCCTCTATAAACATATAATAAAATTGTTTTTTTTTTTACAGCTAACCGGTAACGAAGTACCGGGAGAGTTAGCTAGTATAAGCATATATGAACATTAGGGTTATAACTTTTTTTGGACAAAAAAAGTCCATCCCACCACGCAATGGGCAATGTTGTACAGATAACAAAAATCAATTTTTTCGGTCATTTCGGTGAAAAAAGTTCACGCACCGAATGCAATTTCTAAAACTCCCCCAAGAGTGATATTTTTTATTTTTGAAAATCATCATACACTCATGACTACATATCAGAAGGAACCAACATTTAACTTATTTATAACATCCGCGAAAAAGCACCAAAATTCCGCGATTATAATCTTTAGTTGCTGAAAATAATTACTGCCTCATAGCACCTATCACTTGACACTAAAAAATCCGCGAAATAGCGTCATAACATCGCGATTTTTTCGCGCCCTCCATTCAATTGATGAGATTTTGTTTTTTATTAATGAAATTACAAAAAAATCCTAAATATTTTGCAATCAAATTTAATTTGTTTATACTTAAAAGAAAAACTAATATTCAAAACTTCATCGCGATTGGTGCGTGAACTTTTTTAACGATCGCGAAAAAGTAAGACATCATTTCTTAATATTTTTTCATGGCCTATACGACTATGGGATGGACTTTTTGATATTTGCAAAAAATTGAAAAAGTTATAACCCTAATGAACATACACATTTATTTTTAGCCGGGTAGGGCGTTTTGCATTTTAGGTGACGATATGAAAATCGGTGGATTTTTTTTTATTATTCAAAAAAAAAAAATATGTATGGCTCCAATTACTTTTACAAAATCCAGCTGAAAAATTTCCATTGTCCAGTTATTTGACTTCCATGATCTGGCAACCATCCAAAGACAACAAACCTTGTCATTAAGTTCACACCATCAGAACAAGACCAACATCAACAATAATCATTTTGCATCGGCAACGAAATCAAGAGGTGCAATAATACAACAAACAAGATACTTATAAATAAGTGTGTATTTATACATACACTATGAAGAAACACATAATTTTGCTTGCACCATCATCACCAACAACAACAACGCAAAGCGATCAGAACATAATTGGGTATTTTAGTCAGTAACCAACACCTAAGCTAGTCATTGGAGTTTCTTTTTGGAGCCCGAGCAGCCGACAGCTATAGTCAGTTATTTTGGCGATTACCATCGTTACTGAGAAATTTGTTAAAGTCAAAAGACGCTTCGTCGCCACTCAAAAACGCTTCCGCAGTAACATTCTTAAGGTAGCTACACACGTTCGATAATATTGTACAAATACTTATTTGATTGCGGTAAATATATTGTACAATCGTCAATTTGAAACACACATCATCAATTTATTTGTTCAACACAGAAAAATTGTACAGTATTATTGAACGTGTGTACTAGGGATGCCAAACGGGATTAACATTTACAAATCCCGGCATTCGGAATTTTAAAATCCTAATCCCGGGATTTCGGGATCCTGGGATTTTTTGGGATTTATTAAAATTAAGCGTTTTTACGTTATCTTTTCAATAAATTGTTGGTTTAAATAAATACTCAATTAATTCATAACCATTGAATAATTATCTTAAAGTTTTATATATTTAACACAGAAAAATCTAAAATTTTGGAACAACTATGCTTTAGTGGCTAAAATTGGTAAAAAATTTTGGGTTTTCAGAGGCTGGTTTGCATCTTTAGGGAAACTTTTCCTATGATCCGCTTTAACATATATACACTCATAAAAATATGTTAGTATTCCTTACAAAAAAGTCTGTTACCATTACTAAAAAAGTTTTCAATTTGTGCCCGATAACTTTTTCAGTTACCATTACAAACTTTGGTTTTAAATTTTAGTAAACTTAAAATAACTGGTAAAAATAAGTAATACAGAATTGTTTCTGTACAATTTTTGTAAAAATAATTTTAAAACCCATTTTTAAATATTATTAACTTTTTTTTGTAAAAAAAATGTAAATTGTGTATTTATAATTTTTGGTATTTTTGTACAATATGTAAACTGCGTATTGCGCTTGTTGCCGCCAATTACTATTCCAATGAAACTCAACTTTTGTTAGAATTTTTGATCTAAAATATGTAAGAGAAAATATTAAACACAATTTTTTTAATAGAAATTATACGTACCACATCACATTAATGTGTTGTTCAGATGTTGAATATATGTATTTATTTGTGTATGATGTTCTAGAATAAAAAATATCAACATAATTTTTTAAATGGAACACATAAATATACAATTGTTTCCTGTTTCAGCATTTCCTATTTTGTTTTACGAGGGTTTTATTTGTTATCCTAAAAAAGGAGTTAATTTTAAATAAAAAATACTTTAGAATTTGGTTACCTGCTACGTACTTTGTGTTGTAATATTTGCAAATTTTTCTTCATTTCGTCCGTTGCGCCTTTTGTCGCCAAGTACTATTTCAATGAAACTCAATTGCTGTTAGAAATAACATTAATGCTTTGAAAATTGTGTTGTTTACATGTTGAATATGTGTTGGTATCAGTGAAGCAAGCCGATGCAAAATTTTCGGCGGCGGCTGAAGAGCAAAAATTTTCGGCGGCGTTTCGGCTACGCGCCGCGTTTTTTTTAGAACAGCGCGGCTGAAAAAAAAAAATGGGCTGCGCCGTTATTGTATAGTAAAAAACGGTTTAAATCTAGTCATATTAATCACGATCATTGGCGTAGGAATTGGCTTTAGCCCCCCCAGATTTTTTTGAATTTTTTGTTTTTTTTTTTAATAGAAAACCCCAGACCTATTTCTGAAGCGTTCCCTACATCATGTGTCTAGGTGTCCTAGAAACGAATGCCCTCCGAAAGCGGTTAAAAATTCATATTTTTTTTAAACAAATTTTGATTCTGAAGATTTTAAGGAAATTTAGAACTCCCAGATATGTTATGAAAATGAAAGATTTTTAATGTTTTTCCTATAGTAAAATCATTAGATTACTATGATTTTTTTCAAGAAAAAGTTCTGATGATTGCAAAAGTTGATGATTATTAGTCAAAATTCTCAGATTCTCTCTTCCAATAACTTTTGTCTATAAAAAACCACTTAGAATTTATAAACTTTTTTAAATCAAAAAACTTAAAATGTTTTCCTGAAGTTAAAATCCTAAGATTCTGTAAAGTTTTTATTACTGACAAAAACATCAGATTCATATAAAAACTTTTTGCAATAATTCAGACTATTTTTCAATAGGAAAAACTATTAGATCTAATATAATAATCATTACGAGTCCTTAAGACTCGTAGAATAATCATAACGAGTCCTAAAGACTCATTATTATTATTTATTGTTGCAAAAATTAATGAAATCATTAAATTATTAAACATTATCAGATTGAAACATTATGAGTGGGGCAAATAAAGTCAATGATATAAGCTTTCAAAGTAGCTAGTTTAAAGTGACCCTTTTACAATACAGCGTGAGTTACAGAGCGCCAAAGTTGAGCACCCTGAGATTAAAAGGATTTCGGAGCTAGTAATTTTTAAAAATATGCAAAGATTTTTAATTTTTTTTTTCAGTTTTTGCAATTATCGTACTAAGGATAAAAAAAAGCAAAAAAAAAAATATAAAAATTTTTCCAAAGAAAAATGTTTTTTTATTTTCCGACAAAATATGCCAACTCTAAAAAAATATTTGTTTTTTAATATAGTAATAAATGCCATCTCTCAAAAGAACGCAATTAATTGCAAAATATAATATTTTTGGCATAGGTAAAAATTATTTAGAATATTTAAACCATGTTATGGAAGGTACATTGTTAATTTTTACAATAATATGCGAATTAACTAGTTTTTTAGCTCTCCTGAACAGTAAGCTTTTTCGAGTTGGCATTTATTGAATATATCGCTAAACTATATTCAATTTGAGCTAACTAAAAAAACAAAACTTTTCAGGAGAGCAAAAAAACCGTCGCATTCGCGTATTTTTAAATGTTTTGTCATTCGATCTTTTACAATATTAATTAATAATTACTACTAAATTTTACATGTGCTTTGTTTGTAAAAATTCGTATTATTCGCTGAGTTACAGCAGATAGCTCAACCTTTTTTATTTGAAATTAATCAACCTAAGCAGATAGCTCATTAAATATAGACTTTAAAGCTTTATAACTTTTTAACGGATTATGATAAAAATATGATTTTGGTACCATATTTCTCAGTTTTTTAAGCTCTCCCAGTACAGGTGTTAAAAAAATACTTTTAAGTTTTTTTTTTAAATCATCGATTTTTTCGCTTTTACCTTTATGAAGCTTGCGAAAAATGTCATATCACTTGTGTTTGCTGTACAATCGAATGGGCAAATAAAACATGCAAAAAGTTTAACCGTTTTTGCTCCGCATCGAAATAAGGGTCAAAAACCGCGTTTTTAACCGCGGAAAGGAGTTGAAATTTTCCAAAAAAAACTATGCCGTTATTTTTATTGATGGAAAACCCGTCTAAAAAGTGATAATATCAAAAAATTTAAATTTAAAAGTTTACTCTAGTAAACTATACTGTAGATAGCTCAAATTTTTATTTATAAAAAAAACATGGTTTCACATAGCTCATGCTATTTTTGCAATAAATAGTCTTAAAATAATTTTTTTGTTCTGAAATTAATACCATAGATGACACTTACGCCAACGAACATTTTGCCATCAAAAACTCATTTTCGTCAACCGAGCAGATAGCTCAAATTGAATATAGTTCCACGATATGTAGTTCGACGATATACATTTAAAAAAAAAAAATTATCAAAAAGTTTTTCAAAAAACTCACATTTTGGAGCTAAAAATTAGACATCGAAAACACCAAAAAACCGACTCAAAAGAGCTTAAAATGAACGTATTGGGTATTTTGTTTGAAAATTTATCGATAAAGGCTCCAATTATTCTCTGAGTTTTAGTTTTTGAGTCTAAAAAGAGGGTTCTTTTGAATGAATCGTTTTCATACAAAAATTTTAAATATTTGCTCCATTTTTGGAGCCACTAGAGAGTATGTTTCTTTACTGGGAATTCAAATATTAAAAAAAAAAAGATTTCTCATGTAAAAATTGCAACAATTAAAATTAAATTAAAAGAATAATCGTTTATTTTTTCATACAGAGCAAAAATGAATGACTTTAAAGCGACATAATTTTTAAAGTGCAGTTATATTTCCAAAAGAGAATGAAATGTTGTAAATTTGTGTCTTTCTTCTGTATTTTATTTTTACCGAATTCCATTTAATTTTTGTTTTCAAACCATTGTAAAATTAAAACAGTTGCAAATTTTGATAAATGTGGAGTTACAAAAAATCGTCAAAATGTATGGGAGTCAAATCAGAAAATCGTCAGTCGTCATTTTGCAAAATTTCATGAAAAAATCGTCAAAATGACGAAAAATCGTCACTTCTGGCAGCACTGCGTGCGCATTTGATTTAACTCCCATAATGGGGGGTCTCCTATTTGATAGGGACAAAAAGGTAGAGAACCCCGAATCTCTTTTACCTGTTTGCCTCTTAATGAGCAGGGCAGGAGTTAAAGCGGACAAAGGATTCTCGGACGTATCACCCCTTCTTATTCAACGCTCAATTGATACTGTTGGAGGTAAAGTCAAACTTTGCAAAAAACTAAGGTCAGGACAACTACTTATTCAATGTTTTAATGGAAAACAAGCGAATAAAATAATTAGAATGTTAACATTATCCATCGAAATTTTCGTACAAGTTGAGGAGCATAAATCCCTTAATAAATCTAAAGGAATATTCTACTCCAACGATCTTAGAGAATTGTCTGATGATGAACTTTTAAAAGAAATCAAAGAGCAAAACCCAAATGTCACTGATATTAAAAGATTAAAAAAACGAAACAGCGAAACTAAGAAACTGACAAATGTCGATATTGGTTTGTACATAGTGACTTTTAATGTATGTGATTTTCCGGAAAGAATTCTGTTGGGATATTTATCAACCCAAATAAAACCTTATATACCAAATCCTCTACGATGCTTTATGTGCTTCCAGTTTGGACACGCATCAGAAAAGTGCTCATCTGAAGGAAAAGTTTGCCCAGTGTCAAATCGTTAAGTGGTCATCGTGAAAAATGTGACAAACCGGCAAAATGTGCAAATTGTCAACAACAACACAACAACACAACAGCTTTTCAAAAGAATGTGCTATTTATAAAAAAGAATATGCAATTCAAAAAATAAAAATAACACAAAAAAAAACTATAGGAGAAGCACGAAAAGAATATGATAGACAAAACCAACTTCCAACAACATATTCTAATGTTGTAAACTCGTGTAATTGCGAATGCAAATGCCAAGAGAGCGAAAACAAAAAAACTCACCACTGCAAATAAACAAATAATAATAATACAACACCAAAAACAAAGTCTCCCCCTCCCCAGTTCGTCAAATTACAAAAACAGATTGATCAAAAATTGAGTTGTTACCTAAAAATTTATCAAAGAGAAAAAAACGTGAAATATTAAGCGCAGAAAAAAAGAAGAAAGAAAACTCAACAAACACATCATATATAAAATCGAACGACCCAATTGGAAAAAATGAAATGGATACAGATGACGACATCTCTAGTTGTTCCAGCATTAGTGATGAGTAGGGCAAGTACTTTCATGAAAATGCATATTTTTACTCAGCACTGTAAATATAACATAAATTAAATATCTATCCGAATCAATGAATTTGCAATAAAATGACATTGATTTGTAGTTGCATATTTTTGCATATTTTGGCATAAGTAGATGCATATTTTCATATAAATTTGCCTTTTTTTTAAATTTCATCAATATTTTTTCAAAACTTCCCTAGAAAAATTTAAATTTCTTTTAGAAAAATATACTTATTAATAGAAATCGTATTCTGATGCATTTTTTTTAGAAAATTGATACTGGAAGTATAATTTTTAGATTCTGCGAAATGTTTCCTATATAAAATGTTCCAATTCTGAGATATTTTACTACTCCTAAAGAAAACAAGTAAAAAGTTAAATTCGGCCTTGCCGAATGTAGTGATACCCTCCACAATTTCAAAAAGATTATTGCAAAAAGCTTTATTTAAAAGGAAATTACTTTTGAAAAAAAAAAAAAATTTTAAAAAAAATTTCCGCGAAAAAATTTTTGTTAAAAAAAAAATCCGCGATTTTTTTAATTTTTTTGTAAAAAATATGTTCGTACTTGTTTAAATACCATTTGGTGTTCAATTATGTTCACATATGTCAACCAGAAGCCGAATAAAAGCATTTTGTATTTTTAGGTTATATTGAATGTACTGAAATTTTTGAGGTGTGCTTACATTTTCGTTCATAACTTTTGAACCGCTGAACCGATATCGCTCAAATGCAATACCAAACTTCTCTGGAGAACTTCCAATAAATATGTTAAGTTTCAGTCATCTCTGTGCAATATTTTGTCCGCTACAGCATTTTCCACAGACAGACAGACGGACAGACGGACATCGCTAAAATGTCTTAAAATCGATCGGGCATCATGAATATATATACTTTATGGGGTCCCAGACCGATATTTCGATGAGTTACAAACGGAATGACAAACTTATAGATACCCTCTATCACTAAGTGGAGGGTATAAAAATGTTTTTGAATTTAAGATTTTATTAGAGGAAAATTGAGTTTTTATTTGGAGTTGGGGTAAGATCTTTTGCCTTTGAGTTAATTTTTTTACTTGAAAATCAGAAAATTCCAAAAAAAGAAAAATATTTAAAAAATATTTTTTTTTTAAAGAAGAAAAAAGTTTTTAAAAATAGTTTGTTCTAGAAATAGATTGTATGTATATATTTTTTTTCTTTTTAAAAATTTTTAACTTCAGAAATATTCAGTGACTCAAAGAAAAAACTTATCAAGTAAAAAAATATTTTACTAATTAAAAATTGTTTCCACTCAAAAAAATTATTTTTAAGAATTGTCGAGGGCCTTAAAGTATTGGACAAAGCCTAATTTTATGTTGACAAATTTTTTTTTTAGAAAAAACAATAATTTTTAGATGCATATTTTTGAAGTTTTTAGTGCATATTTTGGATTTTTAGATACATATTATAGGCACATATTTTCGCTTTTTAGATGCATGAAAGTACTTGCCCTAGTGATGAGTAGTCAATATAAAATAATACAATCGAATTGCAACGGCTTTTTAAATCATTTTGATGAAATTAAACTTTTATTATCAAAATTCAATCGCCTTGCTATATGTATTCAAGAATCTAGATTTAAATCCAATTACACTGTGCTACACCAAAAATATGCAGGGGTTCTTATATGAAAATTCGGGTTGGTTGGAGTCCATAGAGTACTGATATACTCATAGTTTTTCTGGATCATTTCGTTAAGTACTTTTTTATTGGCAAATGTGTTGAAAAACGGCAATTCTTAAATTACAATTTTAAAAAATTATTACTTTGTTAGTTTGCAACCGATTTTCGATTTTATGTATATTTTTGAAGGGTATAAGTCTTACCTTTTAAACAAAACAAAAATATTAAAAATCGATCAAGATTTGGCTGAGCTACGATCGCTTAAGTAAAAAAAACCGAATTTTTTTAAAAATTTGTCATATTCTTTACACTCTAAGTTAAAAGTGCATCATTAAATATTTTTTTTTAAGTTTTTATAAAAAAGTATAGTAAAGTAGCTTCCAAAACACCAAAAAACATAACAATCGGTTAAAAAATGAATGAGTTATGCTAAGTTTTGTGATAGGACATTTTTAATTTTTTTCTGAAACACTTGTAATTCAAGCATTATTCATAAATCTTATTACTAGTAGTAATTTTATGTGCATATGCATATAAACTAGAGATGGAAAAGAAATTTGATTTGTGCGTGATTCACACATGATCACAAGTGAGCGTGATTGAAAATTAATTTTACTCACGTGGTTGTAACACTCTCTCACACTCACGTGCGCCGACGCAAGAGTCACTCACGATTACGTTGACTCACACTCAAGATATTCATATTTATACAAAAAAAAAATTCAAAAACTAAAGTATCAAAAATCTTTCAAAAATTTCAGCAAAATCTAAAATTTTACATTTGTTTTGATTTTTTCGGGATGAAATCTGAAGTTAAGCAAAATTTTAATTTTTTTTTTTTTTTTGCTTTTTTTAGAATGAAAGGAAATATGAAGAGAAAATAAGTCACGCAAACTCCCGCAAAAAAATCAACTCACGCACACTCTTTCACGCAATAATCTTACTCACACTCAATCACAATCACGTGAGTAAAATTAAATTCAGTCACACTCACGCTCTAATCTGCTCATGTTCCCATCTCTAGTTTGTCTATCTACACAAAAAAATTGTAATGTGTTTTCCGTTATTTTCGAGAAATCGCATTTGAATTTCATAACAATTTAGTAATTTGCTTGGTTCAACGTAGCGTATGACTAATGCAAATATTTAATACTCATTCGCTACGTTGAAACAAGAAAATACAAGCAAATTACAAAATTGTTATGAAATTTTATATTCAAATGCGATTTTCTAAAAAAAAACAAAAACAAAAAACACATGTCTGAATTTATTTCTGAATTTTTGATAAATTGACTTTTTTAACAAAATGGAAAATTTTAGAACGGGTTCTGAAAATTTTCCAAAAAAAGTTTAATCTCAAAAATTTAGAAGAATGTAAATTTTGGAGATTGTGGTGTATTCCGTTTTAATTTGATAAATATTTAAACATGGCAACTCGACACAAATTTTACCATTTTTCCAATATTTGACCACGCGTCCTAAGCCCAGTTTTCGAAAAATTGAAAAACCAAAAACGCAATTTTCTTAGCTCCATATATGGCTATCCGTACAACCCCGAGTAAAAAAGTTTTTATATAATTATGTATTATTTGATAAAATTATATCAAATTATATATAATTATATAAAATTATATATAGAGGTAAAATTCTCCAAAAAATTGTATAAAATTATATATAAAAAACTTTTTTACTCGGGACCCATTGAAAAATTTATGGTACACATGGTTTTTTTTTCACTGAACATTTGGTGTGGAATGCCTCACATGTATATCTATAAATAGGTAAAATTTCCATCAAATGATCCCACAATTTTACCAATTTCGTTTCAAAAAACATGTTTGCAAGCGCACAACTTTTTCTGTCATAAAAATGTTGCAGGTATAACTCTTCAAAAAAGGTTTTTTACTTTAACAAGCGCACCTTAGCCTGTTTTCAACCGATTCTCAATATTTTTTTGTTTAAAAAGTAACACTCATATTTTTTAAACAAACCCAAAAAATTATAAATAAGATTTGGAAGTAACTGACACGCCCATTTTTTTATTCCACTGACACTGACACTCACTCACAACCACGTGAGTAAAATTAATTTTCAATCACGCTCACTTGTGATCATGTGTTAATCACGCCCAAATCTAATTACGTTCCCATCTCTAGTTTATATGCATGTGCACATAAAATTACTACTAGTAATAAGATTTACCCGCGTAAAAAAATAATTGGATCAAAACATATCTCTTTTGATCAAAACATATATGGATCATATCTAAATGGATATAATCAGATCTACTCCATATATACTCATATCTGCTTCAGATATGTTTTGATCCGTAAATTGAGTCTATCTGGCATATATGACATATATGATCAGACATTTTCAGATATGTTCATATATGTAAAATTGTCAGATAGACTCAATTTACGGATCAAAACATATCTGAAGCAGATATGAGTATATCTGGAGTAGATCTGATTATATCCATTTAGATATGATCCATATATGTTTTTATCAAAAGAGATATGTTTTGATCCAATTATTTTTTTACACGGGTATGAATAATGCTTGAATTACAAGCGTTTCTGAAAAAAATTAAAAATTAAAAAATCACAAAACTTAGCATACCCGAGTAAAAATAAACATATATAACAATATATAACTTGATACAAACATAATAAATTATATAGGATTATAAATTCCGTGAGGTATTTTCTATTTTTTTTAAGTGCAGTCATATGTTGTAATATATAATTTTATCATGATTCAGATTAAAAGGTATACGGTTGATATAAATATATGAAATAATATTAGGGCCACCCGAGTAAAAAAGATATGATATAATCATATATGCTCATATATAATTATTTAAATTTATATATGGTTATGCATGAACATGGATATGGACATATAAGTTTATATATAGCATTGCATTTTTCCTAATTTTTTAATATGATAACATGCATATTCATATCTATTTATATCAGAGCCTGCGGTCAGAACCGGGAAGCTCGAGTACCCGGGAACTCGTCTACCCGGGAAGCTCAACTACCCGGGATTGCTACCCGGGTAGTTGAGCTACCCGGGTAGTTGAAATTAAATTTTTTTACGTTTAAAATCGTGTAAAATCTAAACTATTATTAGAAAGTATAGCAAAATTATATAAATTTGAATGGTGAGATTGCAAGGAATAACCTCACAAAATTTTGTGCAAATCTAACTTGAACTGTGGCTTCGGCACACAACTACCCGTCTCGGCTCGTCCACTTTCCATACAAATATGTGAAAAAGTGTACAATTTTCAAGTTTAAAGTCATTTTATGAAAAATTTTTCAAAAAGACTTGGTAAAAAAATTACATGGCTGTAATCGGCTTATAATTTTTATCACTTGTTTAAAATTTCAGAACAATCCGATGAAAATTGTGTCCTGGCTAAACAACTACCCGTCTCAGCTCGTCCACTTTCCATACAAATGTGTGAAAAAGTGTACAATTTTCAAGTTTGAAGTTATTTTATGAAAAATTTTTCAAAAAAACTTGTTAAAAAAATTACATGGCTAGAATGGGTATAGAGTATTGAATATTTGTTTAAAATTTGAAAAGAATCCGATGAAAATTGTGGCATGGCCAAACTCCTACCCGACTACCCGTCTAGGCTAGTCTACTTAAAAAAAAAAAATTTAAAAATCCAAAAAAAAAAATATTTTTTTTTTACTAATTAGTATTGACCATATTCAAAATTTTAGTGCAATCCGATGAATTTTGTGGCATTGGCGAACTACTACCCGTCCCAGCTCGTCCAATTTCCATACAAATGTGTGAAAATGTGTATAATTTGCCTGTTTGAAGTCATTTTATGACAAAAATTGTCAAAGAGACTTGTTAAAAAAATTATATAGCTGGAATCGGAATATAATTGTGATTACTTGTTTTAAATTTCAAAAGAATCCGATGAAAATTGTGGCCTGTCCAAACTACTACCCGACTACCCGTCTCGGCTAGTCCACTTAAAAAAATGAAAAAGATCCAAAAAAAAAAAATAATTTTTTACTAATTCGAATTGACTATATTCAAATACACCAAATTTCAAATTTTAGTGCAATCCGATGAATTTTGTGGCCTGGACATACTACTACCCGTCCCGGCTCGTCCAGTCTCCATACAAATGTGTGAATAAGTGTACAATTTTTAAGTTTGAAGTCATTTTATGACAAAAATTTCAAAGATACTTGTTAAAAAAAATTACATGGCTGGAATCGGCTTATAATTGTAATTACTTGTTTAAAATTTCAAAAGAATCCGATGAAAATTGTGGCCTGGCCATACTACTACCCGTCCCGGCTCGTCCACTTTCCATACAAATGTGTTAAAAAGTGTACAATTTTCAAGTTTGAAGTCATTTAATGAAAAATTTTTAAGAAAGACTTGTTTAAAAAATTACATATCTGGCATCGGCTTATAATTGTTATTACTTGTTTAAAATTTCAAAAGAATCCTATGAAAATTGTGGCCTCGCCATGCTACTACCCGTCCCGGCTCGACCACTTTCCATACAAATGTGTGAAAAAGTGTACAATTTTCAAGCTTGATGTCATTTTATGACAAAAATTTCAAAGAGACTTGTTAAAAAAAATTACATGGCTGGAATCGGCTTATAATTGTAATTACTTGTTTAAAATTTCAAAAGAATCCTATGAAAATTGTGGCCTGGCCATACTACTACCCGTCCCGGCTCGTCCACTTTCCATACAAATGTGTGAAAAAGTGTACAATTTTCAAGTTTGATGTCATTTTATGACAAAAATTTCAAAAAGACTTGTTAAAAAAGTTACATGGCTGGAATCGGCTTATAATTGTTATTACTTGTTTAAATTTCAAAAGAATCCGACGAAAATTGTGGCCTGGCCATACTACTACCCGTCCCGGCTCGTCCACTTTCCATACAAATGTGTGAAAAAGTGTACAATTTTCAAGTTTGAAGTCATTTTATGAACAATTTTTCAAAGAGACTTGTTAAAAAAATTACATGGCTGGAATCGGCTTATAATTGTTATTACTTGTTTAAAATTTCAAAAGAATCCGATGAAAATTGTGGCCTGGCCATACTACTACCCGTCCCGGCTCGTCCACTTTCCATACAAATGTGTGAAAAAGTGTACAATTTTCAAGTTTGAAGTCATTTTATGAAAAAATTTTCAAAGAGACTTGTTAAAAAAAATACATGCCTGGAATCGATATATAATAGCGATTACTTGTTAAAAATTCCAAAAGAATCCGATGCAAATTGTGGCCTGGCCAAACTACTACCCGACTACCCGTCTAGGCTAGTCTACTTTAAAAAAAAAAAATTTTTAAAAATCAAAAAAAAAAAAAATATTTTTTTTTTACTAATTAGTATTGACTATATTCAAGGACACCAAATTTCAAATTTTAGTGCAATCCGATGAATTTTGTGGCCTGGACATACTACTACCCGTCCCGGCTCGTCCACTTTCCATACAAATGTGTGAAAAAGTGTACAATTTTCAAGTTTGAAGTCATTTTATGAAAATTTTTTAAAAAAGACTTGTTAAAAAAATTACATGGCTGACATTGGCATATTATTGTTATTACTTGTTTAAAATTTCAAAAGAATCCGATGAAAATTGTGGTCTGGCCATACTACTACCCGTCCCGGCTCGTCCACTTTCCATACAAATGTGTGAAAAAGTGTACAATTTTCAAGTTTGATGTCTTTTTATGACAAAAATTTCAAAGAGACTTGTTAAAAAAATTACATGGCTGGAATCGGCTTATAATTGTTATTACTTGTTTAAAATTTCAAAAGAATCCTATGAAAATTGTGGCCTCGCCATGCTACTACCCGTCCCGGCTCGACCACTTTCCATACAAATGTGTGAAAAAGTGTACAATTTTCAAGTTTGATGTCATTTTATGACAAAAATTTCAAAGAGACTTGTTAAAAAAATTACATGGCTGGAATCGGCTTATAATTGTAATTACTTGTTTAAAATTTCAAAAGAATCCTATGAAAATTGTGGCCTGGCCATACTACTACCCGTCCCGGCTCGTCCACTTTCCATACAAATGTGTGAAAAAGTGTACAATTTTCAAGTTTGATGTCTTTTTATGACAAAAATTTCAAAGAGACTTGTTAAAAAAATTACATGGCTGGAATCGGCTTAATTGTAATTACTTGTTTAAAATTTTAAAAGAATCCGACGAAAATTGTGGTCTGGCCATACTACTACCCGTTCCGGCTCGTCCACTTTCCATACAAATGTGTGAAATATTGTACAATTTTCAAGTTGGAAGTCATTTTAAGAAACATTTTTAAAAAAGACTTGTTAAAATAATTACATGGCTGGAATCGGCTTATAATTGTTAACACTTGTGTAAAATTTCATAAGAATCCGATGAAAATTGTGGCCTGGCCATACTACTACCCGTCCCGGCTCGTCTACTTTCCATACAAATGTGTGAGAAAGTGTACAATTTTCAAGTTTGAAGTCATTTTATGAGAAAATGTTCAAAAAGACTTGTTTAAAAAAATTACATGGCTATAATCAGCATATAATTGTGGTTACTTGTTTAAAATTTTAAAAGAATCCGATGAAAATTTTGGCCTGGCCAAACTACTACCCGACTACCCGTCTCGGGTAGTCCACTCAAAAAAAATTTTAAAAATCCGAAAAAAAAATATTTTTTTTTTACTAATTAAAATCTATATATATAATTTCCCTATTTGTGTGTTCCTCTTTTTTTGTCTATCCAGAGCTTTTTGAAGCCCACCGATGAGCTACAAAGCTGAAAATTGGCATAAATATAGTAAAACACCTGGGGCAGATCCTAACGTAGCCGGATTTTCGATTTTTTGCCTGTGGGCGGAGAAATAAGCGGAAATGTGGGCGTGGCAAAATTCAATTTTTTGACATTTTTGCTTAATTTAAAGCCCCCAAATGACTAAGGAAGCTGAAAATTTCTTACAATATAGTCCTAACGATGGCGCATATCCCAGAGTAGTCGGATTTAAAATTTTCGCAATGTGGGCGGAGAATTGAGGGGAAAAGTGTCGTGGCAAAATTGGGATTTTTTAAACATTTTTACTTCTTTTGAAGCCCCCAAATGACTTAGGAAGCGGAAAACTGCATAGCATTTAGTTCTAACAATGAAGCATATCCTGAAGTAATAGGATTTAAATTTTTTAGACTGTGGTAGGAGAATTAAGAGAAAAAGGGGGCGTGGCAAAATTGTGTTTTTTAATATTTTAACTAATTTGAAGACCCCTAATGACCTATGACGATGAAAATTTACATTTTTGCTTATTTTAAAGTCCTCTACTAACTTAGGAAGCTGAAAGTTTCCTAGCATATAGTCCTATCGATGAAGCATATCCTGAAGTAGTCGAATTTTAAATTTTTGTACTGTGGTCGGTGAATTGAAAGGAAAATGGGGAGTGACAAAATTTTGATTTTTAATATTTTAACTTCTTTTGAAGCCCCCAAAGGAAGCGGAAAATGCATAGCGTATAGTCCTAACGATGTAGTATATCCTGAAGTAATCGGATTTTAAATTTCTCGACTGTGGCCGAGGAATTAAAAGATTAAAGAGCGTGAAAAAATTGGGTTTTTTAATATTTTAACTAATTTGAAGACCCCGAATGACTTAGGAAGATGAAAATTGGCATGTATATAGAAGGTTTCATGGGGAAAATCAACACGAACCTGGATTTTTCATATCCAGTGTGTGGGTGGAAAATAAGAAAGGCAAAGGGTGTGGTAAATTAATTTCCATCTATTTTCTGAATATATATTTTATTTTCTTTGTAATTCTCTTATTTTTTGTGTATCCAGCGCCTTTTGAATCTCATTGATGGACTTAAAAGCTTAAAATTGGCATGTATATAGTAAAACACCAGCGACAGATTCTTACGAAGCCGAATTTTTTGCCTGTGGGCGGCGAATTACAAGAAAAATGGGACTTGGCAAAATTATTTTTTTTAACATTTAAGCTCCGCCCCAATGAATTAGGAAGCTGAAAATCCCTAACATGTAGTCCTAACTATGAAGCATATTCTAAAGTAGTCCGATTTAACATTTTTTGGGATGTAGACGGAGAGTTGAGGGGAAAAAGGGGCAAGGCAATATTGTGTTTTATTTTTTTTAATTTAACTAACTTTAAAGCCCTAATGACCTACGCTGCCGAAAATTGGCCAGCATATTGTCCTGACACTGGACCATATCCTAAAGTAGTCAGACTTAAAATTTTTGGACTGTGTACGGAGAATTAAGAGGGAAACGGGCGTGGATACGAGTCATGCGCGGGTACAAGGGGGGGGAAGGGGAAATTTCCCCCCACACCAAATTTCAAAAAGAAAAAAAAGAGGAAAAAAAGGAAGGAGACAAAAAAAAGGAAGAAAGAAATTTTCGAAAAAAAATTTCCGAACGAAAATTATCTCGAAATCCGAAAATTTTTCATAGAAAAAATTTGAAAGTTTTTATAGGGAAAATTTTTAAATTTTTAAAGGAAAAAATGTGATTCAATCTGAAAATTTTCTGTGAAAAAATATATTTCAATCTTATTAAGAATTTTGGTATCTTTTAATAGTACTTATATTTTGAGAATTTTTCTATAAAAATCCCTAAAAGAAAATATTAAGGGATTGAAAAATTTTTCTTTGTAAAAAATCTGAGACTTTTTCTATAGAAAAAATGTGTCGGAGTTCAAGACTTATTCTATAGGAAAAAGGTCTTAGAATCTGAGACTTATTCTATATTAAAAAGGTCTCAGATTCTGAGACTTTTTTTTATAGAAAATGTGCAGAAAAACTCTAAAACTTTTCACATTCTCAAAAATTTTCTTTTTCGGATTTTTGTAGAAGAATTCCCAAATTCTAAAAGTCTCAGAATCTGAGTATATTTCTATGGGTCTTAAAATTTGAGACTTATTTAAAGGAAAAAGGTCGCAGAATCTAATACTTTTTTGAAAAGAAAAAGGTATAAAAATCTGAGACTTTTTCGATATGAAAAAGGTACAAGAATCTGAGACTTTTTCTTTGGGGAAAAGGAAAAAGGTTAAAACAAAAAAAAAAAAAAAAAAAACAAATCTCAGAATCAGAGACTTTTTTCACCAAAAAAGGTCTAAGAATCTGAGACTTTTTCTATAGGAAAAAGATCTGAGAATTTGAAACTGTTTCTTTAGGAAAAAATCTCAGAATCTGAAACTTTTTCTACAGAAAAAAAGTCTCAGAATATAATTTTTTTTTCAGTACGAAACAAATATACTAACCTGAGACCTTTTCTATAAGAAAAAATATATTAAAAATGCTTTAAAATATGAGATACTTTCTATAAAAGGTTTCAGAATCTTAGACTTTTTTGTGGAAAAAAGTTCTTAATCTGAAAATTTTTCTATACAAAAAAGTCTCAGATTTTGAGACATTTTTTGTAAAGAAGAAGTCTTAGATTTTGACTCTTTATACGTCTAATGTGTTAGAATCTGAGACTTTTTCTATGTATACGAAAATGTTCAATTTTCTTTTTAGACAAATTAAAAAAAATTATCTACACGAAATACTTATGATCGTGCAAAAAAAAAACCTCCTTCAGCAAAAACTTTTGAATTTGATGATTTTATAGGTTTCCATAACCTTTTTTTGCAAAAAAAAAACGAATCCCTGTTTTTGGCCGTCCAAAATAGGTGAATTTATGATTTTTTTTTTCGAAGTAAAAAAAAAATTTCCCCCCCTCCCAAACCCAAAAGCTGTACCCGCCACTGATACGAGTATAGTACTAACGATGGAGCTTATCCTAAAGTAGTCAGATTTAAAAATTTTGGAATATGGACGGAGAATTAAGAGAAGAAATGGTCGTGGAAAAATTATGTTTTAACATCTTACCAAATTTTGAAGACACCTTATGACCTTGAAAGATAAAAATTGGGATGCATATGGTACGGACTATGGCAAAGATCAACACTGACCAGGATATCCAGTGAAAGGGCGGAGAATTATAAGGAAAAATGTATGTGAAAAATTGTGCTTTTTAACATTTTAGCTAATTTTAAAACCTTTCATGACTAAGAAAGATACAAATTTCCATGTATATAGGAGTGGCCATGGGACATATCCACTCGATGGATTTTTGATATCCGGTCTAAAGTTTTATCAATAAAACCTTTTATACTCATTAAATTTTTTTCCAGTTTTGGAAATATATTGATGTAACTCAATGTAGCAATAAATAATTTTTGAAGCACAAATATAATTTTTTATAAAGTTTGGTAAAAAATTAGAGTTATTGAGAAAAGTGATTTAGTGTTCCGCCTGGCAGGGACAGGCTATTCGACTAGTTGACTATATTTAAGGACACCAAATTTAGGTGCAACCCGAAGAATTTTGTGGCATTAGCGAACTACTACCCGTCCCAGCTCGTCCACTTTCCATACAAATGTGTGAAAAAGTGTACAATTTTCAAGTTTGAAGTCATTTTTTGAAAAAAATTTCAAAGAGACTTGTTAAAAAAATTACATGGCTGGAATCGGCTTATAATCGTGATTACTTGTTAAAAGTTTCGAAAGAATCCGATGAAAATTGTGGCCTGACCAAACTACTACCCTTCTCAGCTCGTCCACGTTCCACACAATTGTGAGAAAAAGTGAATTTTTTTTGGTTTGATGTTGTTTGTTGATGTTTTTGTGAATAGTATGTTTGTATTTAAAGAGACCCAAGTAGAAATTCATGACGGTTATAAAAAAAAGCGTTTTTAAAGCACTCCAAAATAGAAACTCATGACGGTAATAAAAAAATAGCATTTTTAAAGCACTGTAGCATGGAAAATCTATTTCGGTAGTTAAAAGAATTCATGTTAATAAATGTTATTTTTTTTCCAGTGTAATTTATCCTAAGTAGTTTATTTAGGTAACCGATTCAATTAAAGATACAACCCTGTTGTTTTTAAACATCACTATTAGTTATCAAAAGAACAAAGTTGACAGTTCACGGAACTATCACTCGTTATCTTTTGATCGGTCGTTCTTCTAACCTTATTTGACACGCTATGAAAAACGTGATTTTTATTCTGTAGAAGGCAAGTAAAACGAGAAGGTCTCGTAAGTTCCGGTATAAAAGTTTAACAATTTTTATTTTAAATAAGTTAGTGGAAAAAGTTTTATAAAATTACATCTAATAATTTTTCGATTATAAAACAAACGCATTATAACTTGCGTACGCAATTTGTTTTACGCGGGACGTACTACAAAGCCTTCCACAGGTGGATGAATTGCGGCATCCACAAAAATATCCATCAAAAGCCGGCTAACAACGTGTTTTTCGGTAAGAATAAATTACATAATTTGTGCCTCATAAATCTTATTTTGCGTTTTAATTTTGAAAGGTATTTTCCGGACGCGGGCCTTCTCGTAATTATAGTTTTTGGATTTTTGAATCGACATATTTGGAAACTTTAGCGGAATTCTAACCTACAAAATAATTGGTTTTGCGCAAATTACATTAAAATATTACAACAACAGGCCACATTGCATAAGAGCCTCATGGGATTATGTAATATCATCACCATCAATCTATTGCGAAGTTTTAATTAACCAAACATCACCTACAATCCTACACATCAGTCTTGTTCTCGCAAAGCCGTCATCATCGTTAAATTTATGCTGATTTTCGCCAGTTTTCCAGTCCATTCAACGTTATTTTTTTTTACCAGCAAACTAAATTTATTAATTATTAGAATGCCGATTATACACCATCCACGTCCGTCCGTAGTGTCTCATTTTTTCCAGAAATATTCCCATATTTAGTCCGTCCATTTATACACCGCATAATTATACACCTGTCCGTCTGTAAGTTGTGTTTGTCCAGTTAATTTTTCCATAAATCTGTTTTTTTTTCCATTCATCCATTAAAGCTCATTTCGAAATTATCGTTGGTGGATACACTCACGTATAGGTTAAGTCGGAAATATTTTTTTTTCATTCCCTTATGAGAATGAATCTTATACGAATAAATTTCTTATAACAATAATGAATTTTTTACAGTCCTATAGACAAAATATTAAGAACTAAGCTCACTTCAAAGAAAGTTTAAAGAATTTTTTTGTAATTTAGAATCATACAAAAGCTTTTAGTTAGAAACAATAAGACACAAATTTGGTGTTTCAAATTTAGTTTTTGGTTACGTGCTCACTAATAAAATAAATTTTAAGAACCCACCCTCCTTTAGCATTGGAATCAACAGCATCATGACGTCACGAGGCTGCAGTTTATCCAGGTAATGAATGCATTTTATAAAGTTCTTTTTCATAAAATTTATTATTGAGCTCGTTAAAGAAAGTATTAATAATTAAATAATATGAATTTTAAAAAAAATAATAATCAAAACAAAACAGTGTTAAAATATAATAATAAGGAAAGAATTAGTTAAGAAAATAAGCTAAAGAAACAAATAAAAGAGAATTCAGATTTTAAGAATTTCTTTTTAAGCTAATTCGAATGCAAACGTTATGCATATGTTCATTTTAATATTCTCTCTTAAACATTAATTTTTGTATCTCACGCTCTTAAGTAGTGACAATAAGAGAGCATTTCCATTAATTCTCTTTCTGTTTTTGTTTTCAATTTTTGCGCAACTTAATGAAGTTGTGTAGTTATTTTGTAGTTAATAAGATCTCTTTTGTTGAAGTTTAATATAAATAAAATGTTCATTAACTAAACTAATAAGAAACTCCTCAGTTTTTCAATCATGTAGAGAAGAATAGTCATACGCTCTAACATCTATGGTGTGTATATATTTCATAAAAACCAACATTATGATTAAGGAAATTTTAGTATTGTGTCACCCTTTCGTCCCTCCCCACGACCAGGCTGAGCTAGACTGTGCAAAACATAAGGGAGCACAGGGACGGGAGTTTATTGTTGTCAGCTCTCTTTAATTTTTATCGTGGAATGTTCGTTGGCCTGTATGCACCAACAGAACATGCTACAGATATTATGGCGCCCAAAACGGCTTAAGGTTGCAGTATTTGGTGTTTCACCAAATTCTTGCATACAAACTTAAGAGTATATTTTTTTTTTAAGAGCAAAGTCATAATGTTGTGTTGTTGTTTAAGTTTTTTTGAGTTAGAATTCTCTTTGGTGTTTGAAGTTTTGTTTTGGATCATTGTGGTATGATTTAAAATTTTGTTTAAATACAAAATTTATTCCTGCTTTGGTAATTTTGGGTATAAGTTAGAATTTATAGATGATACTTTTAGTACTTCATATTTCCTTACCCAGTTTGGTTGATGATGTCTGAATTTGGTATTGACTTTTAAGGGTCATTCCATTTCCATCATGCAACAGTTTGTAAAGAGATTTCTAATTTGTTTCTTTTACGTATTACTCACTAATTTAAAGTCTACATGAGCGGAAAGTTGAGGAGTTATTTATGAACATTATTTATATTTTTTTTTTGCGTTATACTTTGTGGTATAAAAAAAAATTTTTCGGTTAATTTTGTTGATTATATTTCGGTTTATATTTTCTTTTTTTTGGTTTATGACATATTTTTTTCCTATTTTATTTAAATTTTGGTTATAAAATTTTTTTTTTTTATTTTGATTTTATAAAAATATAAAATGGATTTTGCGTTATTAGATAGCGAAGAAGTTCGGCATGAATGCCAGATTAGAGGATTACCTTTAGAGGGTAATGTTCGTAAATTGGCTAATGATTTAAATACGGTATATTCTGAAGAACAAGATGGGAAGAGATTATTTACTGCGGTTCATGTAAATACTGTTCCTCAAGAACTGGAAGCGTTAACCAGTAAAATTGATGATTTAAAACGGATGGCGGAACAAGCATTAAAATCAAATGATCGTGAATATGAGAAAAGGGCGATAGCAAAGGCTATTCATTGTCGTAGTAGGATTGATATTTTAGGTAGTAGGGCTCCTCATTTAAGTGCAAATATTGCAGGTTTAAAAAATGAGGTGAAATCCATTATGGAAAAACTTTGGGTCGATCCCACAACTACTAACAGTGTTTCTCTAGTAGATATTTCTACACAAGAAGATAGGAGGCAATCTTTAGGTGCTACTTCTGGATTAGGGCTAACTATGGGTCATACCATACCGACTCCTAGTAGACAGTCATTGCCTGCTCCTACTGCTAGAAATAATACGCAGAATTATACACCTAGAGAAAATTCGAATTTACAGTCATTTGGAGGTGCTCGAAAGCGATATGACAGTAGACCAAACTATAATTCGAATAATAGAGCATATTTTCAGTCAGGTTCGAATAGAAATCATAACCCGAATACATATCGGGGTAATTCAAATTTTGTTAACCCGGCTATGGCCATTCGTTCAGATCAACAGCGCAGATTCGAAGATCAACTAAATGCAGCTGCTGAGGATGTGTCTAGATTAGATATTTCAAATTCATCAAATAATTCTTCTTCGGATATTAGTAGAAAGTTGAGAAATATTCCTAATTGGGGTTTAAAGTTTAACGGTCAGCCGAGTCCTATTACGGTAGAACAGTTCGTAAAACGAGTTGAAATTCTAGCATTTAGTGATGGTATCCCTTTAGACAGATTATGTTTTTCGATGCACCAGTTGCTTACGGATAATGCAAAGGTTTGGTTTTGGATATTTATCCAGGATACGGAGAACCCAAAATGGGAAGATTTTAAGTCGAAACTTAAAAGCGAATTCAAGACTGTTACATCAGATCACGATATTCGTCGTATTATGGAAAATCGAAAACAAAAGGGTCGTGAAACTTTTAGTGAATTTAAGTTATCCATAGAAGAGATGAATTCTCAATTGCGGTCTAAATATGCAGAGGCAGAATTAGTTAGTTTGTTGAGAAACAACATGCATCCAGCTCTTCGTAAGAAATTGACTTTAGAGCATCCGCGTACTGTTCTCGAATTGAAAACCATGTGTATGGAATACGAAAAAGGCTTAGCTGATATAGGTGAAACTTTGGATGACCAATTAATCACTAAAAAACGTTTTGGCAATGAAATTGCTTTTGACCCAGTTTTAGAATATAACAGTTTGACACAACAGAGTCAGGGAACTGCTGTAGAAGAAAATTCTTTAGTGATTTGTTGGAACTGTAAGGATATTGGTCACGGTTTTAGAAATTGCTCTAAGGAGAAAGTTCATGATTTTTGTTATAATTGCGGTGCTTCAGATGTAACAAGGCCCAACTGCGTAAATTGTAATCGTTTAAACAGACCAGCGGACGCAAGGCTGGGGAATCTTCGCCGTCCGACTGCGTCATCTCCCCTAATGGGTCAGCCACAAATTTTAAGGCACCGTCAGAGTCAGCCTACTCAGTCCACCCAAACCGAAACCCTATAAATATTTTAAATCGTATTCATCGCGTAAATAATTATTTTCGTATTAAAAGAGAAGAAAAACGTAAATTTAGGCAGGCGAAATTTAATTTAGCGGTAGATGGTAGACCGATGGTAAAAGTTGTATTATGTGGTAGAATTGTCGAAGGTTTATTGGATAGCGGAGCCAGTATTACAGTTTTAGGTAAAGGTTGTTTTGAATTTTTGGAAAATTTTAAGATTTCGTATAAAGAGGTAAATTATGATGTTCAGGTTGCAGGTGGCGCTGCTCACCAAATAAAAGGATTTGTTTATTTGAAAATTAATTTTGACGGTCGTGAAAAAACTTTGAAAATTTATTTAGTTCCATCTTTTCATCGTTTATTGACTTTAGGTATGGATTTTTGGTCAGCTTTTGATATTTTTCCGGCTTTTGCCAGTGAAATTAGTATAAACGCTGAGTCAGATCCAAATCAACATGTATTGACACCCGAACAACAAAAACAACTCGCGGAAGCAATTAATGAAATACCGTCATATAATAAGCTCGGATTAGGTAGAACAAAATTGTTAGAGCACGATATTGACGTAGGGGACGCTAAACCCGTCAAACAACGCGTTTACCCAATATCGCCGGCGATGTTGAAAGAAATGGACAAAGAAATAGATGAAATGATTAGATTAGATATTATTGAGAAATGTGATTCTAGTGGTTGGTGTTCAAATGTAGTTATGGTTAAAAAATCAAACGGTTCTTGGCGATTATGTCTCGACGCGAGAGAGATAAATAAGCCAACTATAAAGGATGCGTATCCCTTAACTACGATTGATGGTGTTTATAGGCGTATCGGAAAAATTAAATATGTTTCGAAATTAGATTTGAAGTATAGTTTCTGGCAAGTACCGTTAACGGAACGAGCCAAAAACATTACTGCATTTCCGGTTCCGGGCCGAGGTCTTTTCCGATATAAAGTGATGCCGTTCGGTTTGAAAAACGCGTCGCAAACACTTTGTAAATTGATGGATATGGTCGTGCCTTATGAATTACAATCGGATATTTTTACTTATATTGATGATGCGTTAATTTGTTCAGAAACTTTTGAAGAACATTGTCGTTTAATTAGAATTTTCGGAAATCGGTTACGCGAAGCAAATATTACTGTGAATGTCGAAAAATCAAAGTTTTGTCAACGTGAAACGGATTATTTAGGTTTTGTCATCGGCGAGAACGGTTTAAAGCCAAATCCCGAAAAGGTAGAGGCTATCGTGAATTTTAAAAGACCCACAACGTTAAAAGAGTTGAGACGGTTTACAGCCATGTGTCAATGGTATATGCGGTTAATTCCAAATTATGCTGCTATTGCCGCGCCTCTCACCGATATGACATCGCCTAAAAAGTATACTAATGAATGGTCTCAAGAAGCCATAGATGCGTTTGAAAAATTAAAGCATATGTTGAGTTCGGAGCCTGTTTTGTCGTCGCCGGATTATAATCGTCAGTTTATAGTACAATGTGACGCGTCTACGAGCGGTATAGGCGGAGCGTTGATTCAGAAGGATGACAGTGGGAACGAAAGACCCGTGGCCTTTATGTCTCGGAAGCTGAACGGCGCGCAAAAGAACTACAGCATTACTGAGTTAGAATGCTTGGCGGCCGTTCTAGCCATTAAAAAGTTTCGTCCGTACATAGAGGGCACGCGGTTTGTCGTTGTCACTGATCATGCCAGCTTACGGTGGCTAATGTCATTGCGCGATTTAAGTGGTCGACTGGCCAGGTGGTCGATAAAATTGCAAGCGTACGATTTCGAGATTATTCACAGAAGCGGTAAAGAAAATATTGTCGCCGACGCTTTGTCGCGTGCAGTCGAGAGTCTGTCTATTGAAATTTCAGAAAACTTTGTTGATTTAAATTCGGAAGCGTTTAAAGATCCTAAATATTTAGAATTGGTCACAATGGTTGACAGGTCTCCAGACAAATATCCCGATTTAAAGATTTTAGAAAATAAAGTTTATAAACGTGTAGCATTTAGGGACAAAATTGTTAGTTCAGAGTCCGAATGTTGGAGGTTGTGGTTACCCGAATCGCTTCGGGAAAATGTTTTAAGGCAACTACATTGTCCTCCAAATTGTTCTCATCCCGGTGTGAATAAGCTTCTTGAAAAGGTAAGGCGGTATTATTACTGGCCTAAATGTTTATCGGATGTAGTCAATTTTGTAAAAATGTGCGAAATTTGTAAAATTTCAAAATTGCCTAATACAATTAACCGTCCACCTATGGTACCTAGGCAACCAGCTATTAGACCGTGGCAAGAATTGCACATTGATTATGTCGGTCCATTTCCGAGAAGTAAATTGGGCTTTACCCAAGTTTTAGTAATTTTGGATAATTTTTCTAAATATGTTATAGTCCGTCCTGTCAGACAAGCGACAGCAAAAGTCACCATTGAAACTTTGAAGGAATACGTTTTTAATTATTTTGGCGTTCCACAGAAAATTTTATCGGATAATGGTTCCCAATTCGTATCGCACGAATTTAAGAATTATTTAGATGGTCTTGGTATATCACATATCCGAACAGGCTTTTATTCGCCACAGGCGAATTCAGCTGAACGTGTTAATAAAACTATTTTTACAGCAGTCCGAATGTACATTAAAGACAGTCATAGAGATTGGGATCGGAATTTAGGTTCCATCGCTTGTGCTTTTCGTAACGTAGTTCACGAATCGACAAATTTTAGCCCATATTATACGTTATTTGGTATTCATATGATTCAACATGCTAACGAGTATAAAATCTTAGAAAAAATAGATTGTTTGTCAGGTGATTCTCCCGAAGTTTTATCGAGGACTGATCGTTTGCAGGTTATTCGTGGAAAGGTTGTTGAATGTTTAAAGAAAGCCCAGGAACGTCATTCGAAGGGTTACAATCTTCGTTCACGAGAAGTAACGTATAATATTGGTCAAATTGTGTACAGAAGAAATTTTCCTCAAAGCGATGCAGCTCGCGGGTTTAGTGCTAAATTAGCTCCAAAATTGATTAAGTGTAGGGTGAAGTCCAAATGCGGGAATTCCATTTATGAAATTGAGGACATGGCAGGAAAATATGTAGGTAGATATCACGCGAAAGATTTGACTATCTAGATATGCCCGGCTTGTTCAGAGTATCTCAGGGTGTGGATCGTACCCACGTTGGGCAAATTTTCCTTTCCGAATCCAATGTCTTGCCGGTGTTAGCCATTCTATTCGTTTTGTAGCATGGAAAATCTATTTCGGTAGTTAAAAGAATTCATGTTAATAAATGTTATTTTTTTTCCAGTGTAATTTATCCTAAGTAGTTTATTTAGGTAACCGATTCAATTAAAGATACAACCCTGTTGTTTTTAAACATCACTATTAGTTATCAAAAGAACAAAGTTGACAGTTCACGGAACTATCACTCGTTATCTTTTGATCGGTCGTTCTTCTAACCTTATTTGACACGCTATGAAAAACGTGATTTTTATTCTGTAGAAGGCAAGTAAAACGAGAAGGTCTCGTAAGTTCCGGTATAAAAGTTTAACAATTTTTATTTTAAATAAGTTAGTGGAAAAAGTTTTATAAAATTACATCTAATAATTTTTCGATTATAAAACAAACGCATTATAACTTGCGTACGCAATTTGTTTTACGCGGGACGTACTACAAAGCCTTCCACAGGTGGATGAATTGCGGCATCCACAAAAATATCCATCAAAAGCCGGCTAACAACGTGTTTTTCGGTAAGAATAAATTACATAATTTGTGCCTCATAAATCTTATTTTGCGTTTTAATTTTGAAAGGTATTTTCCGGACGCGGGCCTTCTCGTAATTATAGTTTTTGGATTTTTGAATCGACATATTTGGAAACTTTAGCGGAATTCTAACCTACAAAATAATTGGTTTTGCGCAAATTACATTAAAATATTACAACAACAGGCCACATTGCATAAGAGCCTCATGGGATTATGTAATATCATCACCATCAATCTATTGCGAAGTTTTAATTAACCAAACATCACCTACAATCCTACACATCAGTCTTGTTCTCGCAAAGCCGTCATCATCGTTAAATTTATGCTGATTTTCGCCAGTTTTCCAGTCCATTCAACGTTATTTTTTTTTACCAGCAAACTAAATTTATTAATTATTAGAATGCCGATTATACACCATCCACGTCCGTCCGTAGTGTCTCATTTTTTCCAGAAATATTCCCATATTTAGTCCGTCCATTTATACACCGCATAATTATACCCCTGTCCGTCTGTAAGTTGTGTTTGTCCAGTTAATTTTTCCATAAATCTGTTTTTTTTTCCATTCATCCATTAAAGCTCATTTCGAAATTATCGTTGGTGGATACACTCACGTATAGGTTAAGTCGGAAATATTTTTTTTTCATTCCCTTATGAGAATGAATCTTATACGAATAAATTTCTTATAACAATAATGAATTTTTTACAGTCCTATAGACAAAATATTAAGAACTAAGCTCACTTCAAAGAAAGTTTAAAGAATTTTTTTGTAATTTAGAATCATACAAAAGCTTTTAGTTAGAAACAATAAGACACAAATTTGGTGTTTCAAATTTAGTTTTTGGTTACGTGCTCACTAATAAAATAAATTTTAAGAACCCACCCTCCTTTAGCATTGGAATCAACAGCATCATGACGTCACGAGGCTGCAGTTTATCCAGGTAATGAATGCATTTTATAAAGTTCTTTTTCATAAAATTTATTATTGAGCTCGTTAAAGAAAGTATTAATAATTAAATAATATGAATTTTAAAAAAAATAATAATCAAAACAAAACAGTGTTAAAATATAATAATAAGGAAAGAATTAGTTAAGAAAATAAGCTAAAGAAACAAATAAAAGAGAATTCAGATTTTAAGAATTTCTTTTTAAGCTAATTCGAATGCAAACGTTATGCATATGTTCATTTTAATATTCTCTCTTAAACATTAATTTTTGTATCTCACGCTCTTAAGTAGTGACAATAAGAGAGCATTTCCATTAATTCTCTTTCTGTTTTTGTTTTCAATTTTTGCGCAACTTAATGAAGTTGTGTAGTTATTTTGTAGTTAATAAGATCTCTTTTGTTGAAGTTTAATATAAATAAAATGTTCATTAACTAAACTAATAAGAAACTCCTCAGTTTTTCAATCATGTAGAGAAGAATAGTCATACGCTCTAACATCTATGGTGTGTATATATTTCATAAAAACCAACATTATGATTAAGGAAATTTTAGTATTGTGTCACCCTTTCGTCCCTCCCCACGACCAGGCTGAGCTAGACTGTGCAAAACATAAGGGAGCACAGGGACGGGAGTTTATTGTTGTCAGCTCTCTTTAATTTTTATCGTGGAATGTTCGTTGGCCTGTATGCACCAACAGAACATGCTACAGCACTTCCAAGTATAAATTCATGACGGTAAAAAAAAAAGTCATGACTTATCAAAAATAAAGCATTTTTAAAGCATTATTTCATAACGCTTTATGAACGTTTTGAAAAAGCTTTTTGAGATTACTTTTTCGCCAAATTTATGTTGGTTTAGGAATAAAATTTTTTACAACATTTTTTTACACTACTTTTTAAATATGGTTTACGACGACCAAAAAGCCGACATTAAAAGCGAATTAACTTTAGACGACCCCATAACAGATTTAGTTAAGTTTGAGGAGTGTGACAACAAGGTTAAAACTGATCAGCAATTTTGCAATTCACTGGTATGTATTTTTCTATATTTACATTTGAATCAAAATTACTAATTTTTGTTTTGTTATTCAGCGTGAACTGATGCGGTTAAAATGTAAGGCCGACTAATTATATGAGGCATACATGGGACTATTTAAATAAATGGACTTATTAATTGACGATTTCATTGGCATTATATTGAAACTAATGCCAATGAAATTTTTAGCATTAGCATTGTTTCAATCAATGCCAATGCCCGTTAAGGAATTAGTAGCATTAGTAATGCCAATTATGAAAAATTTCATTGGCATTAATAAATGTCTTAATGAAAACAAAGCATTAGCAATATTAAAAGTCGTAATTCCGTCAACCAGTTGTGAAAATTTTTTTTTGGTTAAAACTTAAAATGGCTATAGGTCTGTTTGTTTACCCAAATTTCTTACTTTTTTTACTACAACTGGAAAGTTTTGTTTACTTTTTGTATTACAAATTTCCAGCTTTATTAAAAGTAGTAAAAATGAGATGATTGTAGTTAGGTAAACGAACAGGCATAATATCTCGAAAACTAAGTTAGATAGAGCAAAATGGAGGGCATTTTTGGTTCTTAGAATCGCCATAGTTTCACCGGTCCTCTTCACATGTGTGGATTAGTTCCAACTAATGCCAATGAAAATTCAAATCCAATTAAAAATTCCCATGTATGATATAAGGCCATTGGAAGTATCCTTTCCGTTATAATGTCCCCAGGCTTACAGCAAATGTTTAGCGGCGTTGGAAAACCGACTAAAGGAGTTTCAAAAAAAATTTTTAGTACCATTAAAGTTTTGAATGAATTGAAAGGTAATATTATGCTGGCCAACAACTATATATCTTTGACCAAAACATGTATGTGTTTTTCACACAACAATTTTAGGTATCAACCTAATTTCGTCCCTTCGCGTTATATTTTTAAAGTAAAATTTATGTTAATAGAAACTTTTCAATTTTTTTGTTGATATTTGTGAAGTTTGCCTTACCGCAAAAGCATCAAATTAAGCAAATTTCTAGATCTTTTTTTAAAAGATTTAAAAAAAAACACATCGCAGTTTTCGTCAGATCAGAAATGCTTTATACCTATTATATTAATAAACTCATTTTGTTTTCCCGTTGCAGAACACCTTCTTCTACAATTTGAAAATGAGTCCGACAAGTCTATCGTGACCAGTGTTACCGTTGTGCGACTTTAGTTGCAATTTGCAACCTTTTTGACGCTCTGAGACTTTTTGTGCGACTTTTTTAAACTTGTCTAATTTTCAACTTTTTCCAACTTTGTGCGACTTTTTTCCCCTTTTTGTTAAGTGAAATATTTTTTTTTTAAAGATATAAACTGCATTATGAAATGGAGATAGATTGTTGGTATGTTCAGAAAAATGTTGGGGGGTAAAAATTAATAAGGGTCGGTCTCACATTTTACCCCTCTTGGAGCGGATATAATAAAAAAAAAAATTTAAACATAAAAAGCATTGTTTGGGGACCGCCTTGAAGGTTGAAGATAGAGTGTAAGTATGTTCAGAAAAAATTTCAAAAGCGATTATGATATCTGATGAAATTTCTTGTATTTTAAATGTTTCACTTCGTGTTTCTACTGGTTCGTTTTCGAAATATAGGTCAATACCTTTATAATACCGTTTAAAACAGTATTATAACGGTATTGGCCTATATAAAAAGGAACCGGTAGAAACACGAAGTGACACATTTAAAATACTATTTCATCAGCTTCCATAATCGCTTTTGAAATTGAAATACCGTTATTCTAGGTGGGTATCGGTTGCCAACCCTGCTTAGGAGTGAGTGAAACAACAAAAACCGATTTGACATCCATTTTTCTTATGCCGTGTTATATCAGTTTTCTCTTTCTAACCTAATTCGTAGAATAATTAGAAAATATTAACCATATGGTTAAAGAATACTTTTTTGACACCTGTCACTTATGTCGAGTCTGTATTAGTCTGTGGTCATACATTTGACTCCTCCAGAGGCACCCTTGGGTCAGTTGGAGGTAGGAGAAATATTATCTTTATTATTCTTGTATGGAATAAGATAGGGCTTAGGTATATTTGGAAAAAATGTTAGGGGGGAGAAATTAATGGGGGTCGATCTCACATTTTATCTCTGTTAAGGCGTGTAGGTGTAAAAATTCACAAAAAGTCCCACAACAGTATCCAAAAAAGAGGAAAAATGTGAGATTTTTTACCCTTAAATTTTTTCCAAACATACCTAAGCCCTATCTCTACCTCCTAAGGGAGCTTTTATACAAAAACAACAATTTTATACAAAATATTCAACCCTCAAAAAAATCTGCGACTTTTGTTCGGAAAAACAACTTTTTTGTGCGACTTTTTTTGTAAAAAACGACTTTTTGTGCGACTTTTTAAAAATTCTCAACGGTAACACTGATCGTGACCAAAATAAGCCGCTGACTAGCGGCAGCAGAAGAGAGAATAACTAAACGAAATTCTATTTAGTTTTTGGTATAAAAAAACAGTTATTTTTTAAAAAAAAAAATAATATATTTATCTTTTCTTAAAACAAAAATAAATTTTCATTTGGTTTTTAAACTGATAGAAAATTACTTTAGGTTTTATATCTGAAATGCTTGTAAATTGCTTCTTTTTTTTTTTTGCATATAAAGCACTTTAAAATTGCTTTACATACCGTTTTAAAAGTGATACATTTTTGGTTTTTGCAATGCTTTAAAAGCGCTATAACGAAGCGTTCTAAAATCATTATTATAAATGTCTTTAAAAACGCTTCAAATAAACCGTCTAACGGTGTTATCATTATGACAGTCTGAAAGCGCTTTGATGATGGTTTTCAGTATGGTCTGAGAGCATTCGTACTACCATACAAAGCGCTTTTAAAGCGTTTTAACGGTTGTATTTTTCTACCTGGGGATATTCGAAAAGTTAGCAGTTGGAAAAATAATCCAAAGTTTACTTTCAGTTAAAGTTCAAACAAGTTTTGAGCAATTTTACTAATCCAATGATATTTGCGGTAATCCAAACGTAGACTGATAAATTACACAAATTTTGGCTGCTTTATATACCGTTTTTTTGTCATCAAAATCACTACCTAAAATGCGATGTAACATATTTTTTACAACTTCTCGCGAAATATTTAACAAAAGTCAATAAAATTGTCTATCATAAAACCATATTTTTAAAAAAATTTGCGCACTTGTAAGTGAAACTAACTACCTATCATAAAACTCTATCATAAAACTGTATAAGAGCAGGTAGTACTTATATTCAGAATATATTAAGATGTTTGTTTATTTAAATGCGACTGGACCCTTTTTAAGCATAGTAAAAAGTGAAATTACGTTTTAGAACTTAATAGAAATTGCCACACACATAGTGTAGTACACATTTTGGGATACAAGAGTGTTTTTTACGAAAAGTGAAAAACTCGAGACAGGTAGTAGTTTAGCCAGGCCACAATTTTCATCCGATTCTTTTGAAACTTTTAGCTAGGGCTGTCAAACGGGATCGGTTTTTTAAAATCCCGGGATTCGGGATTTGAAAGTCAAAATCCCGGGATCCCGGGATTTTTCGGGATCACGGGATTTTTCGGGATCCCGGGATTTTTCGGGATTTCGGGATTAAATTTCTTTGATTACAAAAGTAAAAAAATAGTAGACTCTTTATGTTTCAATTTTATTGTGAATATTAAAGGGCTACTAGTTGGTAGCGTGCTAGCCTATTAAGCAAGGAGTCGTGGGTTTTAATCCCCATGAAAACCCTTGGGTCGATTTCGCTACAACGAAATTATTAAAAAAAATATTTCTAATTATTCTTATTGTTATTTATAGGCAATTAAAAAATTAAGTATACGCCACTTATGCAGTTTTCAAGTAATTATTAGTATTGTATTATTGTTATTTAAAGGCAATTAAAAAATTAAGTATACGCCACTTATGCAGTTTTCAAGTAATTATTAGTATTAAATATTTAGCAATGAACTAAAAAAGCCTTAAGGGGTTTGTTATGGAAATGACAACTTTTATTTGCTTCTGGTTTCATGCCATTCCGATTTTGGTTGTTGCACTGTATAATTTTAAAACTTATTTAAAGAAAATTTAAAATAATAAAAAAAATTAAAGGGGAAATGTAATAATATGTATAATACATTAGACTTGCATTTTTTTGTATAAAAAAGTTTTTCTTCCAATTTTGAACGTCCCGGAAAATTTTTATTCTCCTAGAACTAAATTTTATGTGGTACAAATTTGAGGCCAATCGGATTAAATTTACCCGTGGCGCCCTTCGATCAAAGTTTTGGTTTTTTAGAAAATTTTCGCCAAAACCTGCAAACTTTGGTCAAAGTGCTCCGTGACTGTGGCTTAATGGTTAGTGCGTTGGACTATTATTCAGCAAGCCTGGGTAGAATTCTCAGCTCAGCAAAATTTGTGGCCAGCTACGTTGAAAATTCAAAAGATGTTTACTTTTAATTTGTTGATGTAAATATATCAATAATTGAACAAAGCTGTGTTTTTAAAAATAAATTCTCATACATCTTTAATATTTCAAAAATCCCGGGATTTGAGGTTAAAAATCCCGGGATTCGGGATTCATTTTATGACCAAAATCCCGGGATTTCGGGATTCGGGATTTCGGGATTGACAGCCCTACTTTTAGCATGCCGATCCCAACCATGTAATTTTTTTTAACAAGTCTCTTTGAAAGTTTTTTCTTAAATGACTTCAAATTTGAAAATTGTACAGTTTTTCACACATTTGTATGGAAAGTGAACGAGCCGGGACGGGTAGTAGTATGTCCAGGCCACAATTTTCATCGGCTTCTTTTGAAATTTTAAACAAGTAATAACAATAATCAGCCGATGCCAGCCATGTAATTTTTTTTAACAAGTCTTTTTTAAAAATTTTTCATAAAATGACTTCAAACTTGAAAATTGTACACTTTTTCACACATTTGTATGGAAAGTGGACGAGCCGGGACGGGTAGTAGCATGGCGAGGCCACAATTTTCATTGGATTCTTTTGAAATTTTAAACAAGTAATAACAATTATAAGCCGATGCCAGATATGTAATTTTTTAAACAAGTCTTTCTTAAAAATTTTTCATAAAAAGACATCAAACTTGAAAATTGTACACTTTTTCACACATTTGTATGGAAAGTGGACGAGCCGGGACGGGTAGTAGTATGGCCAGGCCACAATTTTCATCGGATTCTTTTGAAATTTAAAACAAGTAATCATAATTATATTCCGATTCCAGCTATATACTTTTTTTAACAAGTCTCTTTGACAATTTTTGTCATAAAATGACTTCAAACATGCAAATTGTACACATTTTCACACATTTGTATGGAAATTGGACGAGCTGCGACGGGTAGTAGTTCGCCAATGCCACAAAATTTATCGGATTGCACTAAAATTTGAAATTTGGTGTCCTTGAATATGGTCAATACTAATTAGTAAAAAAAAAAATATTTTTTTTTGGATTTTTTTATTTATTTTTTTTTAAAGTAGACTAGCCTAAACGGGTAGTCGGGTAGTAGTTTGGCCAGGCCACAATTTTCATCGGATTCTTTTCAAATTTTAAACAGATAATCACTACTATATACCCATTCCAGCCATGTAATTTTTTTAACAAGTCTCTTTGAAAAATTTTTCATAAAGTAACTTCAAATTTGAAAATTGTACACTTTTTCACACATTTGTATTGAAAGTGGACGAGCCGGGACGGGTAGTAGTATGTCCAGGCCACAAAATTCATCGGATTGCACTAAAATTTGAAATTTGGTGTCCTTGAATATAGTCAATACTAATTAGTAAAAAAAAATGTTTTTTTTTTTTTTTTTGATTTTTTAAATTTTTTTTTTTAAAGTAGACTAGCCTAGACGGGTAGTCGGGTAGTAGTTTGGCCAGGCCACAATTTGCATCGGATTCTTTTGGAATTTTTAACAAGTAATCGCTATTATATATCGATTCCAGGCATGTATTTATTTTAACAAGTCTCTTTGAAAAATTTTTCATAAAATGACTTCAAACTTAAAAATTGTACTCTATTTCACACATTTGTATAGAAAGTGGACGAGCCGGGACGGGTAGTAGTATGGCCAGGCCACAATTTTCACCGGATTCTTTTGAAATTTTAAACAAGTAATAACAATTATAAGCCGATTCCAGCCATGTAATTTTTTTAACAAGTCTCTTTGAAAAATTGTTCATAAAATGACTTCAAACTTGAAAATTGTACACTTTTTCACACATTTGTATGGAAAGTGGACGAGCCGGGACGGGTAGTAGTATGGCCAGGCCACAATTTTCGTCGGATTCTTTTGAAATTTTAAACAAGTAATAACAATTATAAGCCGATTCCAGCCATGTAATTTTTTTAACAAGTCTCTTTGAAATTTTTGTCATAAAATGACATCAAACTTGAAAATTGTACACTTTTTCACACATTTGTATGGAAAGTGGACGAGCCGGGACGGGTAGTAGCATGGCGAGGCCACAATTTTCATAGGATTCTTTTGAAATTTTAAACAAGTAATAACAATTATAAGCCGATGCCAGATATGTAATTTTTTAAACAAGTCTTTCTTAAAAATTGTTCATTAAATGACTTCAAACTTGAAAATTGTACACTTTTTCACACATTTGTATGGAAAGTGGACGAGCCGGGACGGGTAGTAGTATGGCCAGGCCACAATTTTCATCGGATTCTTTTGAAATTTTAAACAAGTAATTACAATTATAAGCCGATTCCAGCCATGTAATTTTTTTAACAAGTATCTTTGAAATTTTTGTCATAAAATGACTTCAAACTTGAAAATTGTACACTTATTCACACATTTGTATGGAGACTGGACGAGCCGGGACGGGTAGTAGTATGTCCAGGCCACAAAATTCATCGGATTGCACTAAAATTTGAAATTTGGTGTATTTGAATATAGTCAATTCGAATTAGTAAAAAAATATATTTTTTTTTTTTTTTGGATCTTTTTCATTTTTTTTAAGTGGACTAGCCGAGACGGGTAGTCGGGTAGTAGTTTGGACAGGCCACAATTTTCATCGGATTCTTTTGAAATTTAAAACAAGTAATCACAATTATATTCCGATTCCAGCTATATAATTTTTTTAACAAGTCTCTTTGACAATTTTTGTCATAAAATGACTTCAAACAGGCAAATTATACACATTTTCACACATTTGTATGGAAATTGGACGAGCTGGGACGGGTAGTAGTTCGCCAATGCCACAAAATTCATCGGATTGCACTAAAATTTTAAATTTGGTGTCCTTGAATATGGTCAATACTAATTAGTAAAAAAAAAATATTTTTTTTTTTTGGATTTTTAAAATTTTTTTTTTTTAAGTAGACTAGCCTAGACGGGTAGTCGGGTAGTAGTTTGGCCATACCACAATTTTCATCGGATTCTTTTCAAATTTTAAACAAATATTCAATACTCTATACCCATTCTAGCCATGTAATTTTTTTAACAAGTCTCTTTGAAAAATTTTTCATAAAATAACTTCAAACTTGAAAATTGTACACTTTTTCACACATTTGTATGGAAAGTGGACGAGCCGAGACGGGTAGTTGTTTAGCCAGGACACAATTTTCATCGGATTGTTCTGAAATTTTAAACAAGTGATAAAAATTATAAGCCGATTACAGCCATGTAATTGTTTTACCTAGTCTTTTTGAAAAATTTTTCATAAAATGACTTTAAACTTGAAAATTGTACACTTTTTCACATATTTGTATGGAAAGTGGACGAGCCGAGACGGGTAGTTGTGTGCCGAAGCCACAGTTCAAGTTAGATTAGCACAAAATTTTGTGAGGTTATTCCTTGCAATCTCACCATTCAAATTTATATAACTTTGCTATACTTTCTAATAATAGTTTAGATTTTACACGGTTTTAAACGTAAAAAAAGTTAATTTCAACTACCCGGGTAGCTCAACTACCCGGGTAGCAATCCCGGGTAGTTGAGCTTCCCGGGTAGCTCGGGTACTCGTCTACCCGGGAAACGGGGGGCTCTGATTTATATACCGATCTATATGAAATTAGATATGACATAAAAGGTCGGGAATTTTAAGATACGACAGATAAAAAGATATATGGTTTTATTTATAATTATATCCCAAAAAAAATTTCAAAATTTTCTAAGTCCGGAACAGTTTTAGAAAAAATAATTAAAAATTTTCCAAGTCCTGAAAAATTTTATGAAAATTTTCCAAAGTCCCGGGCACAAATGCTTTTAGGAAAAATCTTTTTTTTTTTTTTTTTAATTTTTTAGTTCTGAAAAAATGTTTTAAAATTTTCTAAGACTCAAAAAAATTTTTTTTTTTGCGTTTTCGGTTACAAAAAAATATCATAAAAAATGTTGAAAAATTTTTAAAAATTTGCTAAGTCCCGAAAAAAAAAATCGAAAGAATGCAATAAAAACTCTTCTAATTGATAATGTATCCATTCTGATAAATATACATATATCTAATTTAACGTTTAAAATTCTAAAAAATTTTACAAGATTTCATCTAATTATATAAAAATGTATCTAATTTTAACAGAAAAGATATGATTTAATACAATTAGATAGACCCATTTTTGGGATCAAACTTAATCAAATTTGATATTATGTTATCAAAAATAATAGAATTTGATATAATCGTATAATATTCGATCCGCCAATTTTCGGATCAAAATTAATATGGAGTTACATAAAAGCATATCTCTTAATATATAAATTAATATTGTGTCATATAACTTTTTTTACTCGGGTAACTCATTCATTTCTTAAGCGATTGTTATGTTTTTTGGTGTTTTGGAAAGCTACTTTACTATACTTTTATACAAAAAATTAAAAAAAAATGTTTAATGATGCACTTTCAACTTAGAGTGTAAAGAATATGACAAATTTAAACAAGTAGAAAAGTTAAATTCGACTTGACCGAATCTATGAATACCCTCCACAATGCCCATTTTAAGTGATAATAAATTTTCTAACGTGAAAAAAATAACAGTTTTGATTAGAAATATTTTATTTTGTTTAAAAAAAATTTTTTTTAGTAATTTTTGAAAAAAAAAAAAAATAATTTACTAATTCTTTTTTTTGAGTGTAAAATTTTTTTGAGTGTAAAATTTTTTTCGAGTGTATTTTTTTTTTGTTTTGGTATAAAAATATTTTTGAGTGACAAAAATACGTTTTAAAATATTTTTGTGACTTACCAATGTTTTTAAAACAGGTTTAACGGGTTTTCAACACGTGAATTTTAGGTGAAGCTAATCTGAAATTCACGGTTTTGCTAATAACTTTTGAACCACTGGACCGATTTGGCTGAAATTCAATACGAACGAGGCTGGAGGAACGCAAAATATATATGCCAAGCTTCAGCATCCTCAGAATTGGTTTTCGAAAGTTATAGTGCTTTTTATCTCAAAAATTCATGAAAAACCCTTGCCGAAATTCAGTCTTTTGCTCATAACTTTTGAACCACTGGACCGATATCGCTGGATTGCAATACCAACCTGACCAGGTAAATGCCCAACATATATGCCAAACTTCAGGAGCCTCCGTTATGTCTTTCAAAAGTTAGCGTGTTTTCAACAGACAGACAGACAGACAGACAGACGGACAGACGGACGGACGGACGGACGGACGGACGGACGGACGGACATCGCTAGTTCGTCCTAAAATCGATCGAGGATCATGAATATATATACTTTATGGGGTCCTAGACCAATATTTCGAGGTGTTACAAACGGAATGACAAACTTATATATACCCTCTATCACTAGAGTGGAGGGTATAAAAAAAATCGTTTTTTTTTACTTAAGTGATCGTACCTCAGCCAATTCTTGATCGGTTGCAAACTAACAAACCCGGGTGAAAATGACCATGTATGTTCATATATGATGCATATATGGATGTCCATACAAGTGCATATCCGTAATTTGAGGGTACATGTACATTAATGATCATACATTGTCATACATGAATTTGTATGTAAATTTTTTTTGGTATTTTTTTTCCATAAAACGTCTATTAATTGAAATTTTTTCAAATATAAATAATTTATACTAATTTATGACACTGATTTTTTAATAAAAACTAACGAATATTTTAAAAATATACTTTGGACTTTATAATACTTTAGGATAATCAAAGCTTCGAAGAATTAACCACTTTTCGAATGAATTCACAAATAAAATACATTTGATTTTTGTAGTCACTGAATACAATCATCTTTAAATATCAATATGTCTTGGAATGGATTCGATTTTTACCATTACATCGAATTCTTGTTTATTATAAGAATTTTAAAAACTGAATGCATTCTTTATTTCAATTATTTATTATTCATGAGACTTTTAAAAATCGAATTTATAAAAACTTACGCATTCAATTTCAAAGTCGAATGAAAAAAAAACCGAATTCATTCTATATTTTAAAATCAAATGTAAATTCATTCGATAAATTGTGATTGGGGAATGCAATCATTAAATTTAATTCAGAACACCAAATCTTATTAAGGGATGAAAACCTTCGCAGCTCTGACAGTATTACCGTCAGAGTGTTCGAATTTTTCTAAATTTGGTTGTTTACGTTAGTGCCTTTCATATTCGCCTATAGAATACAAAAATTATAATCAATCTTGATGATGTATTATTGTCCAACCGAACGACTTTTTCAGACTGAACCCATACATGAACTTCGTCCAATTTTGCAAAGTTCTGCCGAACACAACCTTTAAAAAAAATTGTTTTTAAGACATGTATGCTATGCAGATGCATAGCATATATGAAGGATAGAGTGTCCCTTATTTTGGAAATGTTGGAAATCTTGAGACGGTACCCGCTCATTTTTTTCCTTTTGACTTAAAAATAACTCAGGAAAAATTTTACGCCCCTAGGACCACGCCTTCCCTACGCGACGGGCCCTTAAAGAGCGGGGCCTAAAAAATCATTTTTCCATACAAACCAAAAAATTTTTTTTTTGATTTTTAATTTTTTTGTTATTATTTATTATATTACTTGGTTTGCTTATTCACAACAAAAAATTTGATTTTGGTGGGATAAGTCTTTCAGCGCTAAAAAATTTTTCGCAAAAAAAAATTTTGAGCCGCCGGGGTCCTACAGTAAAAAATTTTTAAAAAATATTTTTTTTTAGTTTTGACCAGCAACGGTTTTAGCTGCTATGTTGCTTTAAATGATATATATTCATAAAAAAATATTTTTTGTATCTGTGACATCTTAATCGTGTTCTAAAAAAGGGTAAAAAATGCATTGATGATTTTTTTCGATACACGATAAAAATGTCACAAATATGAATAATATTTTTTTTGGAATATATATCATTAAAAACAACATAAAAACTAAAACCATTGCTTTTCAAAACTAAAAAAAAATATTTTTTAAAAATTTTTTACCGTAGGATTCCTACGGCTCAAATTTTTTTTTTTCGAAAAAGATAAAGATGTCACAGATATGAATAATTTTTTTTTTGGAATATATATCATTTAAAGCAACATAGCAGCTAAAACCGTTGCTGGTCAAAACTAAAAAAAAATATTTTTTAAAAATTTTTTACTGTAGGACCCCGGCCGCCCAAATTTTTTTTTTGCGAAAAATTTTTTAGCGCTGAAAGACTTATCCCTCCAAAATCAAATTTTTTGTCGTGAATAAGCAAACCAAGTAATATAATAATTAATAACAAAAAAATTAAAAATCAAAAAAAAATTTTTTTGGTTTGTATGGAAAAATGATTTTTTAGGCCCCGCTCTTTAAGGCCCCGTCGCGTAGGGAAGGCGTGGTCCTAGGGGCGTAAAATTTTTCCTGAGTTATTTTTAAGTCAAAAGGAAAAAAATGAGCGGGTACCGTCTCAAGATTTCCAACATTTCCAAAATAAGGGACACTCTAATGAAGGAGTATGACATATGTATACCTATCCACACATAGTTGCATACATTTACATATATGGAATATTACATTACTTGTGTATGTTCATATATGCTCCCATATATGAAATACATTTCCATATATTGTTCATATCATGTATGAGCATTAAGGGTGGGATAGTGTCGTGTGAGATTTTAAGCAGCAATATTTGGAAGCGCTAGAACCGCTCATTTTGTGAGGTTGGTAAAAAAAGTGTATGAGCCAAAAAATGGGGGAGGTCGGATAGGATCTAGGGGTCGCTCATCGGGGTCAAAGTTGGGAGTAGAGGGGAAAAAATCCACAAAAAGCCCCAAAACTCCCCTGGTTTTGCTCCTACAGGGGTCAAATGTGAGACCGGCCCCCATTATTTTTTCCCCCTGAACACTTTTGCCAAACATACCTAAGCCCTATCTCCAATCCCTAAGGGGGGTCCCATACAAAGGTTCAATTTTTGAAAAATCTTTCTTCTACCGCTCTAGTTGTCCTAAAAGTCACCCTAGAGGAATCAAATGTATGACCGACCCCCAATATTTTTTCAACCCCAACATTTTCTTAGAACATACCTACCCCCTATCTTCAATCCTTAGGGTGGTCCCCATACATTTTTTTTTATTTTTTCTTAAATTGTCATATTAAATCAGCTCCTACCGGTCCAATGGTGCCTCCTAGAGGGGTCATTATCAAGACCAACCCCTATTAATTTTTAGCCCCCAACACTTCTTCTGAACATACCAATTCCATATCTCCAATTCCTAAGGGGTCTCCCACACAAAACGACCTTTTTGTAAATCTTGCTCCCACCGCTCTAACTATCGCAGGGGTGACCCTAGAGAAGTTAAATGTGTGACCGACCCCCAATATTTTTTCAGCCCCAACATTTTCCCCAAACAAACCTACCCACTATTTTTAAGCCTTAAGGGTGTCCCCACACAATTTTTTATTTTTTTATTTTTTTTTTATAAAATTTGCGCCTACCGCTCCCACTGTGCCTTTTAGGGACGGGAAATGCAGACTGACCCCCATTAATTTTTACCCCCTACATTTTTTCTGAACATACCTAAGCCGTATTTCCACTTTGTAGGGGTGCTCCCCTGGGGAAAACTAAATTAGTAATGTATGTAGAGAAGTCAAATGTATGGACCTGCCCATATATTTTTTTAGCCAAAACATTTTCTTCAAACATACCTACCCTCTATCTTCAAGGTGTTACCCCAGAATTTTTTTATTTATTTTATCGAGAAATCCGAGGTCTTTAATTTGTAATTTAATAGTAACTTTTGTTAAGCGTAAAAAAATATTTTTTTAACTTGAAAATAATAAAAAATGATAAATAATATAACTATAAATCAAATTAATTTATTTTAATCGTGTGATGGATATTGTTTCCGATTTTCGGCCACGACCTGAAGCAAAACTATTTTTTCCTCCTCGTTATGGCACAACACGTTGTTATAGTCTTCTATTAATTTTTCGCCTCTTTCGGCAGCGTCGCTGACAACATGTAATTTACGTAATATTTGCAGCGCTCGCTGGTAGTCCTGACGATTTTCCCAAGTATTTGGATCGGAAGCAATGAAATTTGTTGTTATTCCGAAGCGTGGAAAAAATTTTGGAGTCTCAGGTGTGACGTAGTGGCTTAAATCAGTTTTCATGAGTTCTTGATTCACTTGTTTCGATGCCATGTTAATTCTTTTTACACCTTCGAATCCAACAACATGTACTGGAGGATTACAATCCTTGTTGCCACTGTCGCCGCTATCCTCTGAGGCATCTTCTTCCCCGATATCATCGTCTTCTTCTTCCTCGCTGTCTTCGTTAGACGATTCGTCCATCTCATCGTCAGATAACTCTTCCTCCAGCTCCTCTTTCTCTTCCTCAAATATACGAATTGCATTCGACATTTTTCGTTTTATTTCACTAGAGATATTCGGATCAAATAGTGCGAGAGCAACAGCTTCGCCACTGAGATACCAGAGATGTCCACAGAATCTCTTGACCAATCGTTGCGACAGAATCTTATCAATTGAAGCATAATTGGCAATCGAATTCAAAAAATTCAAATCATTATTTGGAGCTTCTATTGCTTTGGTAGCGCTAAACCAAGCTTTTACGTAAATTGTTATGATGGAAAGGGTCACATCAAGAAGTGCATTTAATTCTTTTTTGGCCAAACCGATATATTTTCGGAACAAAAAAATTTTTAGACAATATATGCCTTTTGCCATCCATCGAGCATGACTGATGGGTCCTGGTGGGCTAAAATGCTTATTAGGAATATTTTCGCCAAGGTATAATAAAACAATTTCAAGAAACTTCTTGTAGTCGTCTCTAAGTTGCTTTTCTTTTATTTGAGCCCTTGATGTCAGTTTGGACTTGAGCTGGTATGTTGCCTGCCACTTCCTCATCTTATATGCCAAGACTGTATGGTTTGTCTTTATATTTTCCCACTGCTCTTTAAAACGCGCAAACATTAGCACTCCTGGTCCAGACGTTTTGCCGAATTTGGTTTTAAACACTTAGTTTTCCCCAGGGGAGCACCCCTACAAAGTGGAAATACGGCTTAGGTATGTTCAGAAAAAATGTAGGGGGCAAAAATTAATGGGGGTCAGTCTGCATTTCCCGTCCCTAAAAGGCACAGTGGGAGCGGTGGGCGCAAATTTTATAAAAAAAATTAAAAAAATAAAAAATTGTGTGGGGACACCCTTAAGGCTTAAAAATAGAGGGTAGGTTTGTTTGGGGAAAATGTTGGGGCTAAAAAAATATTGGGGGTTGGTCACACATTTAACTTCTCTAGGGTCACCACTGCGATAGTTAGAGCGGTGGGAGCAAGATTTACAAAAAGGTCGTTTTGTGTGGGAGACCCCTTAGGAATTGGAGATATGGAATTAGTTTGTTTAAAAGAAGTGTTGGGGGCTAAAAATTAATGGGGGTTGGTCTTGATAATGACCCCTCTAGGAGGCACCATTGGACCGATAGGAGCTGATTTAATATGACAATTTAAGAAAAAATAAAAAAAATGTATGGGGACTACCCTAAGGATTGAAGATAGGGGGCAGGTATGTTCTAAGAAAATGTTGTGGGTTGAAAAACTATTGGGGGTCGGTCATACATCTTGATTCCTCTAGGGACTTCTAGAAGCTTCTAGAGATTAGGAGCAAGATTTTTTTAAAATTGAACCCTTTGCTATAGGACCCCCCATAGGTATTTGCAAACAAGCTCACCCCCTAAAACTTTCAGGGGGAAAAAATAATGGGGGCCGGTCTCACATTTGACCCCTCTAGGAGCAAAACCAGGGGAGTTTTGGGGATTTTTGTGGATTTTTTCCCCTCTACGCCCAACTTTGACCCCGATGAGCGACCCCTAGATCCTATCCGATTTGCCCCATTTTTTGGCCCATGTATTTTTTTTACGAACCTCACAAAATAAGCGGTTCTAGCGTGTCGAAATCGAAAACACGTGCACTATCCCACCCCTAATGGACAGACAGACAGACAGACAGACAGACAGACAGACAGACAGACAGACAGACAGACAGACAGACAGACAGACAGACAGACAGACAGACAGACAGACAGACAGACAGACAGACAGACAGACAGACAGACAGACAGACAGACAGACAGACAGACAGACAGACAGACAGACAGACAGACAGACAGACAGACAGACAGACAGACAGACAGACAGACAGACAGACAGACAGACAGACAGACAGACAGACAGACAGACAGACAGACAGACAGACAGACAGACAGACAGACAGACAGACAGACAGACAGACAGACAGACAGACAGACAGACAGACAGACAGACAGACAGACAGACAGACAGACAGACAGACAGACAGACAGACAGACAGACAGACAGACAGACAGACAGACAGACAGACAGACAGACAGACAGACAGACAGACAGACAGACAGACAGACAGACAGACAGACAGACAGACAGACAGACAGACAGACAGACAGACAGACAGACAGACAGACAGACAGACAGACAGACAGACAGACAGACAGACAGACAGACAGACAGACAGACAGACAGACAGACAGACAGACAGACAGACAGACAGACAGACAGACAGACAGACAGACAGACAGACAGACAGACAGACAGACAGACAGACAGACAGACAGACAGACAGACAGACAGACAGACAGACAGACAGACAGACAGACAGACAGACAGACAGACAGACAGACAGACAGACAGACAGACAGACAGACAGACAGACAGACAGACAGACAGACAGACAGACAGACAGACAGACAGACAGACAGACAGACAGACAGACAGACAGACAGACAGACAGACAGACAGACAGACAGACAGACAGACAGACAGACAGACAGACAGACAGACAGACAGACAGACAGACAGACAGACAGACAGACAGACAGACAGACAGACAGACAGACAGACAGACAGACAGACAGACAGACAGACAGACAGACAGACAGACAGACAGACAGACAGACAGACAGACAGACAGACAGACAGACAGACAGACAGACAGACAGACAGACAGACAGACAGACAGACAGACAGACAGACAGACAGACAGACAGACAGACAGACAGACAGACAGACAGACAGACAGACAGACAGACAGACAGACAGACAGACAGACAGACAGACAGACAGACAGACAGACAGACAGACAGACAGACAGACAGACAGACAGACAGACAGACAGACAGACAGACAGACAGACAGACAGACAGACAGACAGACAGACAGACAGACAGACAGACAGACAGACAGACAGACAGACAGACAGACAGACAGACAGACAGACAGACAGACAGACAGACAGACAGACAGACAGACAGACAGACAGACAGACAGACAGACAGACAGACAGACAGACAGACAGACAGACAGACAGACAGACAGACAGACAGACAGACAGACAGACAGACAGACAGACAGACAGACAGACAGACAGACAGACAGACAGACAGACAGACAGACAGACAGACAGACAGACAGACAGACAGACAGACAGACAGACAGACAGACAGACAGACAGACAGACAGACAGACAGACAGACAGACAGACAGACAGACAGACAGACAGACAGACAGACAGACAGACAGACAGACAGACAGACAGACAGACAGACAGACAGACAGACAGACAGACAGACAGACAGACAGACAGACAGACAGACAGACAGACAGACAGACAGACAGACAGACAGACAGACAGACAGACAGACAGACAGACAGACAGACAGACAGACAGACAGACAGACAGACAGACAGACAGACAGACAGACAGACAGACAGACAGACAGACAGACAGACAGACAGACAGACAGACAGACAGACAGACAGACAGACAGACAGACAGACAGACAGACAGACAGACAGACAGACAGACAGACAGACAGACAGACAGACAGACAGACAGACAGACAGACAGACAGACAGACAGACAGACAGACAGACAGACAGACAGACAGACAGACAGACAGACAGACAGACAGACAGACAGACAGACAGACAGACAGACAGACAGACAGACAGACAGACAGACAGACAGACAGACAGACAGACAGACAGACAGACAGACAGACAGACAGACAGACAGACAGACAGACAGACAGACAGACAGACAGACAGACAGACAGACAGACAGACAGACAGACAGACAGACAGACAGACAGACAGACAGACAGACAGACAGACAGACAGACAGACAGACAGACAGACAGACAGACAGACAGACAGACAGACAGACAGACAGACAGACAGACAGACAGACAGACAGACAGACAGACAGACAGACAGACAGACAGACAGACAGACAGACAGACAGACAGACAGACAGACAGACAGACAGACAGACAGACAGACAGACAGACAGACAGACAGACAGACAGACAGACAGACAGACAGACAGACAGACAGACAGACAGACAGACAGACAGACAGACAGACAGACAGACAGACAGACAGACAGACAGACAGACAGACAGACAGACAGACAGACAGACAGACAGACAGACAGACAGACAGACAGACAGACAGACAGACAGACAGACAGACAGACAGACAGACAGACAGACAGACAGACAGACAGACAGACAGACAGACAGACAGACAGACAGACAGACAGACAGACAGACAGACAGACAGACAGACAGACAGACAGACAGACAGACAGACAGACAGACAGACAGACAGACAGACAGACAGACAGACAGACAGACAGACAGACAGACAGACAGACAGACAGACAGACAGACAGACAGACAGACAGACAGACAGACAGACAGACAGACAGACAGACAGACAGACAGACAGACAGACAGACAGACAGACAGACAGACAGACAGACAGACAGACAGACAGACAGACAGACAGACAGACAGACAGACAGACAGACAGACAGACAGACAGACAGACAGACAGACAGACAGACAGACAGACAGACAGACAGACAGACAGACAGACAGACAGACAGACAGACAGACAGACAGACAGACAGACAGACAGACAGACAGACAGACAGACAGACAGACAGACAGACAGACAGACAGACAGACAGACAGACAGACAGACAGACAGACAGACAGACAGACAGACAGACAGACAGACAGACAGACAGACAGACAGACAGACAGACAGACAGACAGACAGACAGACAGACAGACAGACAGACAGACAGACAGACAGACAGACAGACAGACAGACAGACAGACAGACAGACAGACAGACAGACAGACAGACAGACAGACAGACAGACAGACAGACAGACAGACAGACAGACAGACAGACAGACAGACAGACAGACAGACAGACAGACAGACAGACAGACAGACAGACAGACAGACAGACAGACAGACAGACAGACAGACAGACAGACAGACAGACAGACAGACAGACAGACAGACAGACAGACAGACAGACAGACAGACAGACAGACAGACAGACAGACAGACAGACAGACAGACAGACAGACAGACAGACA
>OY992536.1:141204175-141213982 GCA_963921195.1 Pegoplata infirma | reverse complement strand
AGACAGACAGACAGACAGACAGACAGACAGACAGACAGACAGACAGACAGACAGACAGACAGACAGACAGACAGACAGACAGACAGACAGACAGACAGACAGACAGACAGACAGACAGACAGACAGACAGACAGACAGACAGACAGACAGACAGACAGACAGACAGACAGACAGACAGACAGACAGACAGACAGACAGACAGACAGACAGACAGACAGACAGACAGACAGACAGACAGACAGACAGACAGACAGACAGACAGACAGACAGACAGACAGACAGACAGACAGACAGACAGACAGACAGACAGACAGACAGACAGACAGACAGACAGACAGACAGACAGACAGACAGACAGACAGACAGACAGACAGACAGACAGACAGACAGACAGACAGACAGACAGACAGACAGACAGACAGACAGACAGACAGACAGACAGACAGACAGACAGACAGACAGACAGACAGACAGACAGACAGACAGACAGACAGACAGACAGACAGACAGACAGACAGACAGACAGACAGACAGACAGACAGACAGACAGACAGACAGACAGACAGACAGACAGACAGACAGACAGACAGACAGACAGACAGACAGACAGACAGACAGACAGACAGACAGACAGACAGACAGACAGACAGACAGACAGACAGACAGACAGACAGACAGACAGACAGACAGACAGACAGACAGACAGACAGACAGACAGACAGACAGACAGACAGACAGACAGACAGACAGACAGACAGACAGACAGACAGACAGACAGACAGACAGACAGACAGACAGACAGACAGACAGACAGACAGACAGACAGACAGACAGACAGACAGACAGACAGACAGACAGACAGACAGACAGACAGACAGACAGACAGACAGACAGACAGACAGACAGACAGACAGACAGACAGACAGACAGACAGACAGACAGACAGACAGACAGACAGACAGACAGACAGACAGACAGACAGACAGACAGACAGACAGACAGACAGACAGACAGACAGACAGACAGACAGACAGACAGACAGACAGACAGACAGACAGACAGACAGACAGACAGACAGACAGACAGACAGACAGACAGACAGACAGACAGACAGACAGACAGACAGACAGACAGACAGACAGACAGACAGACAGACAGACAGACAGACAGACAGACAGACAGACAGACAGACAGACAGACAGACAGACAGACAGACAGACAGACAGACAGACAGACAGACAGACAGACAGACAGACAGACAGACAGACAGACAGACAGACAGACAGACAGACAGACAGACAGACAGACAGACAGACAGACAGACAGACAGACAGACAGACAGACAGACAGACAGACAGACAGACAGACAGACAGACAGACAGACAGACAGACAGACAGACAGACAGACAGACAGACAGACAGACAGACAGACAGACAGACAGACAGACAGACAGACAGACAGACAGACAGACAGACAGACAGACAGACAGACAGACAGACAGACAGACAGACAGACAGACAGACAGACAGACAGACAGACAGACAGACAGACAGACAGACAGACAGACAGACAGACAGACAGACAGACAGACAGACAGACAGACAGACAGACAGACAGACAGACAGACAGACAGACAGACAGACAGACAGACAGACAGACAGACAGACAGACAGACAGACAGACAGACAGACAGACAGACAGACAGACAGACAGACAGACAGACAGACAGACAGACAGACAGACAGACAGACAGACAGACAGACAGACAGACAGACAGACAGACAGACAGACAGACAGACAGACAGACAGACAGACAGACAGACAGACAGACAGACAGACAGACAGACAGACAGACAGACAGACAGACAGACAGACAGACAGACAGACAGACAGACAGACAGACAGACAGACAGACAGACAGACAGACAGACAGACAGACAGACAGACAGACAGACAGACAGACAGACAGACAGACAGACAGACAGACAGACAGACAGACAGACAGACAGACAGACAGACAGACAGACAGACAGACAGACAGACAGACAGACAGACAGACAGACAGACAGACAGACAGACAGACAGACAGACAGACAGACAGACAGACAGACAGACAGACAGACAGACAGACAGACAGACAGACAGACAGACAGACAGACAGACAGACAGACAGACAGACAGACAGACAGACAGACAGACAGACAGACAGACAGACAGACAGACAGACAGACAGACAGACAGACAGACAGACAGACAGACAGACAGACAGACAGACAGACAGACAGACAGACAGACAGACAGACAGACAGACAGACAGACAGACAGACAGACAGACAGACAGACAGACAGACAGACAGACAGACAGACAGACAGACAGACAGACAGACAGACAGACAGACAGACAGACAGACAGACAGACAGACAGACAGACAGACAGACAGACAGACAGACAGACAGACAGACAGACAGACAGACAGACAGACAGACAGACAGACAGACAGACAGACAGACAGACAGACAGACAGACAGACAGACAGACAGACAGACAGACAGACAGACAGACAGACAGACAGACAGACAGACAGACAGACAGACAGACAGACAGACAGACAGACAGACAGACAGACAGACAGACAGACAGACAGACAGACAGACAGACAGACAGACAGACAGACAGACAGACAGACAGACAGACAGACAGACAGACAGACAGACAGACAGACAGACAGACAGACAGACAGACAGACAGACAGACAGACAGACAGACAGACAGACAGACAGACAGACAGACAGACAGACAGACAGACAGACAGACAGACAGACAGACAGACAGACAGACAGACAGACAGACAGACAGACAGACAGACAGACAGACAGACAGACAGACAGACAGACAGACAGACAGACAGACAGACAGACAGACAGACAGACAGACAGACAGACAGACAGACAGACAGACAGACAGACAGACAGACAGACAGACAGACAGACAGACAGACAGACAGACAGACAGACAGACAGACAGACAGACAGACAGACAGACAGACAGACAGACAGACAGACAGACAGACAGACAGACAGACAGACAGACAGACAGACAGACAGACAGACAGACAGACAGACAGACAGACAGACAGACAGACAGACAGACAGACAGACAGACAGACAGACAGACAGACAGACAGACAGACAGACAGACAGACAGACAGACAGACAGACAGACAGACAGACAGACAGACAGACAGACAGACAGACAGACAGACAGACAGACAGACAGACAGACAGACAGACAGACAGACAGACAGACAGACAGACAGACAGACAGACAGACAGACAGACAGACAGACAGACAGACAGACAGACAGACAGACAGACAGACAGACAGACAGACAGACAGACAGACAGACAGACAGACAGACAGACAGACAGACAGACAGACAGACAGACAGACAGACAGACAGACAGACAGACAGACAGACAGACAGACAGACAGACAGACAGACAGACAGACAGACAGACAGACAGACAGACAGACAGACAGACAGACAGACAGACAGACAGACAGACAGACAGACAGACAGACAGACAGACAGACAGACAGACAGACAGACAGACAGACAGACAGACAGACAGACAGACAGACAGACAGACAGACAGACAGACAGACAGACAGACAGACAGACAGACAGACAGACAGACAGACAGACAGACAGACAGACAGACAGACAGACAGACAGACAGACAGACAGACAGACAGACAGACAGACAGACAGACAGACAGACAGACAGACAGACAGACAGACAGACAGACAGACAGACAGACAGACAGACAGACAGACAGACAGACAGACAGACAGACAGACAGACAGACAGACAGACAGACAGACAGACAGACAGACAGACAGACAGACAGACAGACAGACAGACAGACAGACAGACAGACAGACAGACAGACAGACAGACAGACAGACAGACAGACAGACAGACAGACAGACAGACAGACAGACAGACAGACAGACAGACAGACAGACAGACAGACAGACAGACAGACAGACAGACAGACAGACAGACAGACAGACAGACAGACAGACAGACAGACAGACAGACAGACAGACAGACAGACAGACAGACAGACAGACAGACAGACAGACAGACAGACAGACAGACAGACAGACAGACAGACAGACAGACAGACAGACAGACAGACAGACAGACAGACAGACAGACAGACAGACAGACAGACAGACAGACAGACAGACAGACAGACAGACAGACAGACAGACAGACAGACAGACAGACAGACAGACAGACAGACAGACAGACAGACAGACAGACAGACAGACAGACAGACAGACAGACAGACAGACAGACAGACAGACAGACAGACAGACAGACAGACAGACAGACAGACAGACAGACAGACAGACAGACAGACAGACAGACAGACAGACAGACAGACAGACAGACAGACAGACAGACAGACAGACAGACAGACAGACAGACAGACAGACAGACAGACAGACAGACAGACAGACAGACAGACAGACAGACAGACAGACAGACAGACAGACAGACAGACAGACAGACAGACAGACAGACAGACAGACAGACAGACAGACAGACAGACAGACAGACAGACAGACAGACAGACAGACAGACAGACAGACAGACAGACAGACAGACAGACAGACAGACAGACAGACAGACAGACAGACAGACAGACAGACAGACAGACAGACAGACAGACAGACAGACAGACAGACAGACAGACAGACAGACAGACAGACAGACAGACAGACAGACAGACAGACAGACAGACAGACAGACAGACAGACAGACAGACAGACAGACAGACAGACAGACAGACAGACAGACAGACAGACAGACAGACAGACAGACAGACAGACAGACAGACAGACAGACAGACAGACAGACAGACAGACAGACAGACAGACAGACAGACAGACAGACAGACAGACAGACAGACAGACAGACAGACAGACAGACAGACAGACAGACAGACAGACAGACAGACAGACAGACAGACAGACAGACAGACAGACAGACAGACAGACAGACAGACAGACAGACAGACAGACAGACAGACAGACAGACAGACAGACAGACAGACAGACAGACAGACAGACAGACAGACAGACAGACAGACAGACAGACAGACAGACAGACAGACAGACAGACAGACAGACAGACAGACAGACAGACAGACAGACAGACAGACAGACAGACAGACAGACAGACAGACAGACAGACAGACAGACAGACAGACAGACAGACAGACAGACAGACAGACAGACAGACAGACAGACAGACAGACAGACAGACAGACAGACAGACAGACAGACAGACAGACAGACAGACAGACAGACAGACAGACAGACAGACAGACAGACAGACAGACAGACAGACAGACAGACAGACAGACAGACAGACAGACAGACAGACAGACAGACAGACAGACAGACAGACAGACAGACAGACAGACAGACAGACAGACAGACAGACAGACAGACAGACAGACAGACAGACAGACAGACAGACAGACAGACAGACAGACAGACAGACAGACAGACAGACAGACAGACAGACAGACAGACAGACAGACAGACAGACAGACAGACAGACAGACAGACAGACAGACAGACAGACAGACAGACAGACAGACAGACAGACAGACAGACAGACAGACAGACAGACAGACAGACAGACAGACAGACAGACAGACAGACAGACAGACAGACAGACAGACAGACAGACAGACAGACAGACAGACAGACAGACAGACAGACAGACAGACAGACAGACAGACAGACAGACAGACAGACAGACAGACAGACAGACAGACAGACAGACAGACAGACAGACAGACAGACAGACAGACAGACAGACAGACAGACAGACAGACAGACAGACAGACAGACAGACAGACAGACAGACAGACAGACAGACAGACAGACAGACAGACAGACAGACAGACAGACAGACAGACAGACAGACAGACAGACAGACAGACAGACAGACAGACAGACAGACAGACAGACAGACAGACAGACAGACAGACAGACAGACAGACAGACAGACAGACAGACAGACAGACAGACAGACAGACAGACAGACAGACAGACAGACAGACAGACAGACAGACAGACAGACAGACAGACAGACAGACAGACAGACAGACAGACAGACAGACAGACAGACAGACAGACAGACAGACAGACAGACAGACAGACAGACAGACAGACAGACAGACAGACAGACAGACAGACAGACAGACAGACAGACAGACAGACAGACAGACAGACAGACAGACAGACAGACAGACAGACAGACAGACAGACAGACAGACAGACAGACAGACAGACAGACAGACAGACAGACAGACAGACAGACAGACAGACAGACAGACAGACAGACAGACAGACAGACAGACAGACAGACAGACAGACAGACAGACAGACAGACAGACAGACAGACAGACAGACAGACAGACAGACAGACAGACAGACAGACAGACAGACAGACAGACAGACAGACAGACAGACAGACAGACAGACAGACAGACAGACAGACAGACAGACAGACAGACAGACAGACAGACAGACAGACAGACAGACAGACAGACAGACAGACAGACAGACAGACAGACAGACAGACAGACAGACAGACAGACAGACAGACAGACAGACAGACAGACAGACAGACAGACAGACAGACAGACAGACAGACAGACAGACAGACAGACAGACAGACAGACAGACAGACAGACAGACAGACAGACAGACAGACAGACAGACAGACAGACAGACAGACAGACAGACAGACAGACAGACAGACAGACAGACAGACAGACAGACAGACAGACAGACAGACAGACAGACAGACAGACAGACAGACAGACAGACAGACAGACAGACAGACAGACAGACAGACAGACAGACAGACAGACAGACAGACAGACAGACAGACAGACAGACAGACAGACAGACAGACAGACAGACAGACAGACAGACAGACAGACAGACAGACAGACAGACAGACAGACAGACAGACAGACAGACAGACAGACAGACAGACAGACAGACAGACAGACAGACAGACAGACAGACAGACAGACAGACAGACAGACAGACAGACAGACAGACAGACAGACAGACAGACAGACAGACAGACAGACAGACAGACAGACAGACAGACAGACAGACAGACAGACAGACAGACAGACAGACAGACAGACAGACAGACAGACAGACAGACAGACAGACAGACAGACAGACAGACAGACAGACAGACAGACAGACAGACAGACAGACAGACAGACAGACAGACAGACAGACAGACAGACAGACAGACAGACAGACAGACAGACAGACAGACAGACAGACAGACAGACAGACAGACAGACAGACAGACAGACAGACAGACAGACAGACAGACAGACAGACAGACAGACAGACAGACAGACAGACAGACAGACAGACAGACAGACAGACAGACAGACAGACAGACAGACAGACAGACAGACAGACAGACAGACAGACAGACAGACAGACAGACAGACAGACAGACAGACAGACAGACAGACAGACAGACAGACAGACAGACAGACAGACAGACAGACAGACAGACAGACAGACAGACAGACAGACAGACAGACAGACAGACAGACAGACAGACAGACAGACAGACAGACAGACAGACAGACAGACAGACAGACAGACAGACAGACAGACAGACAGACAGACAGACAGACAGACAGACAGACAGACAGACAGACAGACAGACAGACAGACAGACAGACAGACAGACAGACAGACAGACAGACAGACAGACAGACAGACAGACAGACAGACAGACAGACAGACAGACAGACAGACAGACAGACAGACAGACAGACAGACAGACAGACAGACAGACAGACAGACAGACAGACAGACAGACAGACAGACAGACAGACAGACAGACAGACAGACAGACAGACAGACAGACAGACAGACAGACAGACAGACAGACAGACAGACAGACAGACAGACAGACAGACAGACAGACAGACAGACAGACAGACAGACAGACAGACAGACAGACAGACAGACAGACAGACAGACAGACAGACAGACAGACAGACAGACAGACAGACAGACAGACAGACAGACAGACAGACAGACAGACAGACAGACAGACAGACAGACAGACAGACAGACAGACAGACAGACAGACAGACAGACAGACAGACAGACAGACAGACAGACAGACAGACAGACAGACAGACAGACAGACAGACAGACAGACAGACAGACAGACAGACAGACAGACAGACAGACAGACAGACAGACAGACAGACAGACAGACAGACAGACAGACAGACAGACAGACAGACAGACAGACAGACAGACAGACAGACAGACAGACAGACAGACAGACAGACAGACAGACAGACAGACAGACAGACAGACAGACAGACAGACAGACAGACAGACAGACAGACAGACAGACAGACAGACAGACAGACAGACAGACAGACAGACAGACAGACAGACAGACAGACAGACAGACAGACAGACAGACAGACAGACAGACAGACAGACAGACAGACAGACAGACAGACAGACAGACAGACAGACAGACAGACAGACAGACAGACAGACAGACAGACAGACAGACAGACAGACAGACAGACAGACAGACAGACAGACAGACAGACAGACAGACAGACAGACAGACAGACAGACAGACAGACAGACAGACAGACAGACAGACAGACAGACAGACAGACAGACAGACAGACAGACAGACAGACAGACAGACAGACAGACAGACAGACAGACAGACAGACAGACAGACAGACAGACAGACAGACAGACAGACAGACAGACAGACAGACAGACAGACAGACAGACAGACAGACAGACAGACAGACAGACAGACAGACAGACAGACAGACAGACAGACAGACAGACAGACAGACAGACAGACAGACAGACAGACAGACAGACAGACAGACAGACAGACAGACAGACAGACAGACAGACAGACAGACAGACAGACAGACAGACAGACAGACAGACAGACAGACAGACAGACAGACAGACAGACAGACAGACAGACAGACAGACAGACAGACAGACAGACAGACAGACAGACAGACAGACAGACAGACAGACAGACAGACAGACAGACAGACAGACAGACAGACAGACAGACAGACAGACAGACAGACAGACAGACAGACAGACAGACAGACAGACAGACAGACAGACAGACAGACAGACAGACAGACAGACAGACAGACAGACAGACAGACAGACAGACAGACAGACAGACAGACAGACAGACAGACAGACAGACAGACAGACAGACAGACAGACAGACAGACAGACAGACAGACAGACAGACAGACAGACAGACAGACAGACAGACAGACAGACAGACAGACAGACAGACAGACAGACAGACAGACAGACAGACAGACAGACAGACAGACAGACAGACAGACAGACAGACAGACAGACAGACAGACAGACAGACAGACAGACAGACAGACAGACAGACAGACAGACAGACAGACAGACAGACAGACAGACAGACAGACAGACAGACAGACAGACAGACAGACAGACAGACAGACAGACAGACAGACAGACAGACAGACAGACAGACAGACAGACAGACAGACAGACAGACAGACAGACAGACAGACAGACAGACAGACAGACAGACAGACAGACAGACAGACAGACAGACAGACAGACAGACAGACAGACAGACAGACAGACAGACAGACAGACAGA